>CM071639.1:6679540-7286771 GCA_036419045.1 Scirpophaga incertulas | reverse complement strand
TTAATAAAACTTGGTTTTGATTGATCGAGTTCAGAAGTTAGTTGTGATCGTGGCTTACATCCGCACCGATTTCACCAACTCCCATTGATCTCGTTTACTCAAACGTAGATTAGACAGATTAGAGTAGTAATCTTTGACAAAAGATGTACGAATGAATGATTGCTTTTAAATGTTGCAATCAAAGAAATTATTTCAAATCAAATGGGCACATAAATTATAAGAATTACTTCAGGATACGATATTCTTGATTCAGATAGTCAGTAACGGGGTTAAAAATTCCATAATTAATTACTTCTTATAAATAATAACAAAACAATTACTCATCTCGTGTAAATAAAATAAAATTTCAAAACAAAATATAGGGAATTTTAAATAATTGGGTAGCTTAGCTTCACGGTAGCTTACAATGACCCTGCTTGTTTAACGGACTCCGATTACAATGTCGAAAAGGAAAAGGGACCCGACCTTTGCGGCGAGCGAAAAACAAACGCTCATCGAACTTGTCGAGCGGCATTTCGATATTGTTGAAAGTAAAAAAATAGATAGCGTCAGCGTAAAATTAAAAAATGAGCTCTTTGAACGCATTTAGAAACGCTAAACGTCCAGAATCGGCCGTTCAGTAACTGAACCAAGTTTAACATGAACGACGATTACGCAAAGCTGGTGAAATGCAAACTCGGTAGCGAAACTCAGTTTAGAGCGTAAACTGAGTTTAACTTGAACTGATCGCGTTCAATTTCGACGGTGAAATCGGCCCTTAGCCGACTCGTCGTTTTAATCGTACCACCGAGTTTTTAAATCGTACCATAGATCTTTAAGTCGTACCACTCAATTAAAGACATTAAAATTTTCAATCAAATTGTTTATTTTTAATTCTTGGGAAATGTTCAAACATAATTAACTGCCTCTTAAGTAATAGGAACATTATTTTTAACACTTAGGTGATAAACGAATGTTGTTAATACATCTATAAACTTTCTTATCACAATGAAATGATTAGACTATAGTATTGAGATCAATCAACATTTAAGAATAACAATCAAGAGAAAATATACAGTATAAACTACATTAATAACGTAACTGAAAAATATAATGATTGTGCATATTTCTTATTGGAAACAATCATCGCAAATGTCTGGATTGGAAGTACATGTTTCATGTAACCACCGCTGACAGCGAACGCATTGAATCCAATCAACTTTTGAACCCTTTTTGTCATAGTAAGAACGATTGCACTTTCCACATATATTTTCGAGATCATTATCGCTGTTATCATCGCTGTCATCATCGTCATCTAATTCCATAACAAGTGTTTCTTCTGAGTCATCGCTACTAGTGATGGAAGGGGATCGTTTCCTCTTAAAACTTTTGGATTTACCCTTAGATATAGCTGTTATCTTATTTTCTTTTTTGACTGTTTGGTATTTCTTTGGTTTACAAACCTTTTCTTTCTTTACTTTAACTTTCTTCTGCTTTATCTTGTCTTCTAGTTGATTTTTATATGGGCTTGATGTAATTTCAATAGCTTTTTGTATAGTGTTCTTATTTTTCAATTTATTTTTTGGTAGTGGTGATAATACTTTTATTGTTTTTTTAATATCAGCATTCGTAGTTTTCATATATTTATTTTGTGATGTCGATGGATGTGTATATATTTCAGTAAGAGAAGAATTTAAATGCTCCTTTTCTTGTTTTTCCTTTTCGTTATTGCCCTTTTCTTGATTGTAATTTTCTTTGTCATAATTTCCTTCTACCTTTTTTTCTTTCTTTAGGTCATCTTTTCCTAATTCCGTAAAATTTTGCAAAACTTGGACACTTTCGTTGCTCGAATTGGCTGTTTCAGCAGTTAGCAAATTCTCAGCAGCTTCAAACATATGCTCCGGAAAAATATGTCTGTTAATAGGCCAAATTCCACTAGCTCTGAATCCATTCACAATATTGCCAATCACTGCTGCTCTTTCGTAAGCTTCTCCAAATAATTGAGCAACTTGGTATTGTGTTACTTGTCGCCCAGGATTGGTTCTTAACCATTTTTTTGTGCTTTGAATGTAGTAAGTACTCAGTGGTTTAAAAAACGAAACATCAAGAGGCTGAATTCGATTTGTGGTGTGACCTGGTAGTTGTAATAGTATTATTCCTTTATCTCTCGCCAAACACAGAGCTTCAAAATTTTTTGAATGAGTCGTATGCCCATCCAAAAGCAGCAGAACTTTGTTTTCAAGGGTGGGCTTCACTATTTTAATAAAGTGCTTTAACCATTCAACAAAGAGCGTAGAGTTAATGTAACCGCTTTCAGAAAAAGTAACAACGCTCCCTAAAGGAGCGCCATTTGCTAGTTCCGGGTTTTGTCTCATCCTTTTGAATATTAGCATTGGAGGAATAAATTGGCCAGATACACTAGCGCAGCATACGGCAGTAGTATTGACACCTCGTTCCCCACTAGTAGCAGCGCCAATTTGCTTCTTTCCCTTTAATCCTACTATTTTTTGAGGTTTTTTTTGCACGGTTGAAAATCCGCTTTCGTCTACATTGAAGATATTGGTAGGTTCTATACCATTTTCATCTACAATCTTCTCTAACAAATCAAAAAAGTGAAAAACATTTTCTTTATTGAATCCTTTAATTCTATTCAAAGATGTGTTTTCAGGTTGGCGAACACTTAGTTGTGGGTGCCTTTTCATAAATTTGTAGAACCATGCTTTGCCAGCCATGCGTTTTTCTTTATTAAAATTATTCTGAATGTTATGGATTTCAGCAATTTCAAATGCAAGACGTCGAATATCGCTTATTGTTAGACCAAACATGTGTGTTTCGAGATGAAGAATGTGCTTAGCCAAGTTATTTTCAGTTTCGACATCGAAGATAACCGGTCTCCCTTTTTGGATTTTTCTATCAACAGCAATCTTATTTTTCTTTTTTACATGTCGTAGAATTGTAGGTTTTGGTATACAATATGTCTTTGAAATTTGGTTCAAACTTAATTCTTTGTTTTCGTAAGCCGCAATAGCCCTTTCTAGGTCCTCCTTATTCCAATTGTAATATTTAATTTTAGCTTTAGGGTCGGTCATCTATAACAATATAAATACAGTAAGTCAATACCTTTAGACTAGTCGGCTAAATCGTACCAGTACAATTTACCCATCTACCAAGTGGTACGATTTAACGAACACGGCTATTAAAAAAAAAAGCTACAGTCCGGCATAACCTCAAACCATAGCCAAGCAATAAAAACAACTAATAATCTAGTATAAAATTGTAATAGAACAAAGAAAACTGTGTATCTATATCTTACCTTGTTTACGAGTTATACCCTTGCGAACTTGTGATAATATTTGCATTAATATTGACAAAAAAAATATTTTTTCACTCACGCGTACAGTTGTCAACTCACATCAATTGCAACTGGCGGTTGGCGGGGGGTTGCGCGGGGCCAAGATTTGGTGTGGCCAGTGTAGAAAAAAATACTAATTAAGTGGAAAATTTAGAAGTGGTACGATTAAAATGGTAGTACGATATAACCAACTCTCCCCTATATGTGTGTGTGTGTGTGTGTGTGTGTGTATGTGTGTTTGTGTGTCTGTAACTTCAATTATGTTACTCACATATTACTTAACGTTTTAGCATACATTGCTCAATGCAAATGCTATGGATTTTGACAATATCTTTTCTTTACGATATATAAAAATAAAACATTTACAAATATGTTAATAATCGATGTTTAGTTTGAAATTACTATTTTTTTTTTGTTATGAGTCAAACATTATTTTTTTACTCTAAGGACATCATATACTTTATACGGGCATGATAATAGTACTGCCTCTTTATAATAATAAAAAAATGTATTGGGCTACATCGATGGTAATTAATTATACATTTGTACACAAACATATAAATAATCGGTGTTTAGCTTAAAATAAAAATATTATATTATTAAGGTAAAATGAATTTTAACGTCATCGTATAAGGTTATGGGCATGATATTAGTAGTCTCTTTATAAAAAAAATAATTGTACACAAATACAAAAAAATACATTTACGAATATTAACTGGGACCCTCCAGAATTCCACGTCGTTACATAAGTATTATTTTTGTCCTATGAAAACAATACTACAATTTACATATTTATATACCCGTAGAAGTTGCGTCTATTTTTATATCAGTTGAAAAATTATATGGACTTGCTTATGTATCATTTGAGATGAAGCGTGTGAGCATACCTGATAATTTTACAAAAAACCCAATCGATAGATCGCAGCTAATTCACTTCAAGTTTCAGCGTCATATTTGTTATGTCTCTGGAGTGAAAAGGGTGGAAAGGTTGTCAAGTGGATTCTCCGTGTCTGAAAGAAAAGTGATTGTGACTATTTAGTAATAATCACTGGAACGTGCTAATATTGCAGTTCTGTATACTTTTATTGTTTAAAAAAGAAGAAATATATACTTATTACTTAACACTTTATTATTATATCCATCCGCGAAATTATGGTCTTTAAATTATAATCTAATTTCAAATTATCTCTATAGCACAAGTAAGTAACGTACATTAAAACTTTATGATAAAAAGTAAAAGAAGTCTCGAATATAGTTGGTGAAAGTAATAATTACACAGTTCATTCTACGCCATTAAATAAGACATAGCATTTCTATGCAAAAGTCGTTCAGGAATTTGAATATAAAGCAGCCAGTTAATGCCTAATTAGAAAGCAACTTTAAAAAGCCTTGATATAAGTCACCTTGTTCAAAATCAGACGAAACACAAACCAATTTAATATCTCTTTAAGTCGATGAGTCCTTTTAAAAAGCTTTGCATAAACGTTACTAATTACAAAAGCAATTTGAATAACTGCGTATAAATCATTCTTTTTTTGTCATAGGTAGTACAAATATCTGTAAGTTACAATGTTTATATTAATTCATCGTCGCTTTTATCAATGGCTGATTATTGCACACACTCGTTTCCTATATGCTTAGGAATGCTTCACCTGCAAGTTATTTTGGTGACTTTAGACTGGGTGTTTAATTACATCATAACTTTTTAAATTACCCAATTTAGTAAGCTATGTTTTGAGGTTTTCAGTGTGATCGATCAGAAACGATGAAATCTCCAAAAGAACTAGAGTCGTTGACGCAGATCGAATCATTTTGGGAAACTTAAGTGGTAGTGAACAAGAAAATATGCTGGCAGGTTGACGGTTCTTAATGCAGAAACATACATATATATAGTACAGACATGGTAGAAATGGTAGAAAAGTTGGACTAAAGAATTGGTTAAAATTGTAGAAGGGCACTGGATGCATAAATAAAACAAAAGTACTAAGAAACTAAAACTAATAAAGACGGTTAGAGTTATATGTACATGTAATAAACATATAGTCCGTACCTAACGGACTAAGGCTCAGTGGTAACTTTTGTCCTATGAGGGCAAAACATTAATTTCTATATTAGCAACCAATCGATGTGGAAATCCCAGGAGGAAGCTTTTATCCACCAATAGGGACTCAAGGCTGTAATAAAGATGATGATGAAATTATTAGTGACCACATTTAATAATAAGAACAGGCAACTAGTAATGTATAATAAGTAAATTTTATTGATAATGGCAAAAGATAGGACCCTATAACTGGAACCAGACCTGAAAACGATATTAATTGCATTGCTATGCTCCAATTAGTAGGAGAAAATACAGTGAAATTACGATGATTATGTCGGACTCCTGGATGCTGTCGAGGCGGCTCGACCACACAGACCTACCGACTAAACTCAGCCTAGCCTTGACCCTAATGGCCCTATGCCTTGAATGGAATGGTTGGCGCATCCTCGGAGAGGGCACGTCAGCACTGCCCTCCGAAGAGGACATATGCGTGAAGGAAGGCTCGGTACGCCAAAGTGGGTCCGGCCTTGAAATGATGGGGCCTACTCGTACATGTGCAGCAAGCTGCGAAGTATGGACTAACTAAGGATGGCGGCGCAGATGCCGCCTCTCGCAAGGCTTGAAGAGCCAGCGTCAATGAGTCGGGAGGGTCAGAAAGGACGTGTCTGGATCGACGATATTCTGTGTTACGCGGATTGATTGGGTGTGAAATTACAACATTACATTTTATGTCACAAATCGATGACGTATGTAGTTCTTGCAGTGGTTGCAGATTTCTTGTAATCTTACAGAAGTTTTATGTACTAATGCCGTCTATAACACTTATCATTAGATGGGCAATTTGAGCTAAAAATAACATCGCTATTGACACTTTCAATACAATCATGTACTTATTTGTATTTGCAAAATAGGTGGAATAAAAATAGACGGATTTTTTTATATCTCTAATAATATCTATTGCATTTCTGGTGAAGTAAAGCTAAAAGCTTAGCAGAAACTTTAAATTAAATATTTCTATCGTTAAGTGTATTATTGTTCTGCGCAAATAGATACATAATTCTAATCCTTAAAGCAGAAATCACTTCAAATGCATAGCTTTCATTCGGGTTTTTTTAGAAATACAAGATCCCGAAGTTTGAAGGAATAAAAAAGTGCCTTGAGTTATGACAGGTTACCGTGTGTGAGAAAAAATATTTGCAGCTATAGTTAAAAAGATAGCAAACATCTTTGTATTTTAAACTCTGTCATTTTTATGCATCCTACAGCTTAAATACAAATAATGAAACTTAAACCGTATAACATAATAGATAATGACTTTGAAAAGGATAAAAACACGAGAGTTACTGAAGACGTGATATGAATATGTGATTTTGTTCAAGGATAATATTGGAAAGCTATAATTAGTTCTTAGGGCAAACCACTTTCTGCCTTCTATGTGACTAAACTCACATAATTTAAAATGAGGCGTATTTTTTTTTGCAATTCATGTGAGTTCAAATACTTTTGCTTTAGCAATAAGATAAATTCAAAAGCAAATGAATAGATTCTAGTATAATTTGGTATGGGGTTATTAGAGACCCAGAGAAGGAAATGTAGAGATAATATTTCCATGGGAAAATATTCCTCTCCTTCAGGAGATTCCCATTAAACGCAGGCTAAGTTGCAGGAAAAAGCTAATCATAAATAAGCGTATATATAAGAGTGGCGTGCATTGGTGGTCTTATTATACTCCAGAAAACACTAGAAAGAGTTAATTTCAATGATCACTAAGCACTAGCAAACATGACTGCTCAATAATATGAACGAGTTGGAAACGGGCAATCATTTTCTCCGTCGGTTATTAACATAAAATGAAAATCCAGAGATATCAGAAATGGAGCTTATACCGTCTGATACTATGATTTAAAACAAAGCTTTGAGCAATTCTATGGTAAAGGAAATTGCTTCTACAGTACAACTGAATGAACAGAGTAATTAAAACTCTAGGCTTTTGGGCTATTTTTACTAATTCTGTCATTTGTCAAACGCACTCGTAAGCTCTTGATATTCAGTGGCCCGTAGCTTAATTTATGTTCGAGTTCTCATTTCAAGGTTTTATTGTATATGTTTATCAATTCAACATCTATTTTCGTTAGTTATTTAATATAATGTTACTTTAGGTTATCAGTCGTGAGTTTTCGTTTTCGTTTTCTCCAAACTTTTTTCAGTTGTGATTAATGAAATTATATACAAATAAATAGTAATAACTTCATTTAAAGAAAGAAAAAGAAAGAAAGAAAAACCTTTATTTTTGGCCACATAAAAGTAAGACACACAAAACAACAAAATTAAAACTACTTAATTAAAAAGAAAATTAGTAACAACAGCACAATTAAAAAACAACAAGAATGGGGTGTCTCACAGCTGCGCCAAAAAAGGGATCCAGTTCAGCATATGCCAGACAGGAGTGCCTGACGCTGGTTTTCAACTAGTCCCTGTTTCTGGTGACTCGCGGATTCGAGCATGAAACCTAATTAAAATATTTAAAATATGGATACTATTTACAAAAAAACATGAGTGTCCGTAAGTATTAATCTAAAAATCTAAGATAATTATATAAAATTGTACAATTATATTTATATTAAAAACAAGAAATACATATCCGTGCATATAATGAAAGAAATGAGGAATGAATGAAAAATAAAACATAACAGGAATTAGAAACATACTTAAGTTAGACTAAAACAACAATACAGAGAAAAAAAAAATTTAGCTATTATACATAAATCAAATTAAAATCTACCTTTTATACATAGTTTAATTTAAAATTACCTACAGTAAGAACAACACATTTATTTACTAAGTATAGAAATGGACCACAATGCCTTACTTCAAACTCTACAGCCCAGAGACCACCTAAGTGCACCCATATTGGACAGGACGTCATATAAGTGAGTAGTTCAGGTTAATTAGGTTCATGGCACGCTGTCCGTCTATTAGGTACTGCCGCAGGCGATTTCTAAATGTTACAATATTTGTAAGCGACCTCATAGGTGGAGGCAAGTTATTCCACACCTTAGAAGCTGCATAGCGAAAACTACCTCTGAAAGCGGTTATAATATGTGGAGATATGGTAAGATCCGGCGTACAAAGTCTTTTAACACACTCGCGTTTAGTTGAGAACCAGCTAAGCTTTTGATACAAATATAATGGCTCCTGTGTTTTTACAATTCCGAACATAAGACATGCAAGATGTAATTTGCGCCTGGACTTCATTTTTAATATAAAATGTTTATTTAAGAAAGGAGTCACGTGAGTTCTTGGTGGTATCGTAAAACAAAACCGAGCACAAGCGTTCTGTACCCTTTGAATGAGCCGGTCGGTACGGGACAGCAAGCGTGGTCCATAAACCGTGTCTGCATAACTTAATTTTGATAATACAAGGGACTCGACCAGCTGCACTCGGAGTTCTTCTGCTAAATAAGGCCTCATTTTGTAAAGGATACTCAATCGATAAAAACAGTTCCGAACTGATTCAGCAATGTGACTTTCGTATCTAAGATTGGTATCCATTTATTAATGATTGCGAGCCTCCTCAACCCTTTCAATTGTCTTTCTCATGAGTTGAACATTCAATGTTGGCAATGATTTTAACTGCTGTCTAGTACCGAACAACATATATTTTGTTTTAATCGGATTTAAAACCAGGGAGTTACGCTGTGACCATTCAACTATTCTACCTAAATCGTCATTTAAACTGGATATAGCTGCTTTATAATCTCTTCTCTTAAAACTTACAATAAACCTGTACATCGTCCCCATAAATGTGGTATTTGCATTTGTGCAGACAATTAGCAATGTCAGCGCAATACAATATAAATAAAACAGGCCCTAAGATCGATCCCTGTAGTATACCTCTATTTAGAGGGTTAAGATCAGAAGTGCGATGTGTGCCATCATTTAATCGCAGTTCAACACGTTGCCGACGATTGCACAAGTAGCTTTCAAACCACTGCACCGTATTATGATCGAAACCATAATGAGTCATCTTAAAAAATAAGATTTAGTAACATAGTAATAGTAAAGCAGACTGAAGACGTTGTTTCTCGTTCCAATTCTATATTTGTTTTTTTTTATTAAATGTATATGTAATATATTATAATATTATGTTTTGGCTTGTTAGGTTATTAACCAAACGCCTTTAACCTTGTAAGTTAATCAAAACCGTAAAGTCGTTTAAAGGTCCATGAAAATATTGAATTTTGGTGCAATAGCGATTACATACATGTTAATGGCAAATATATTATATTTAGTTTTTATACTAATTTCATTTAAAGGCTTATAAATTAATAGCTAATATAAAAGCTAAGTTCAATGTCTTCTAATAACATCCACAAAAATGTGACATGTGACAGGTTACAGCAAATAAAGAATTTAAATTTGAATTTATTATCATAATTTTTATACTAGATAGAAAGACAATCATTGAATGATCTTATGATTTTTGAATAAAATAAACTTCTTTCAACTCCACGAATTTCTCTTCCTTCAAGGGTTGAATTTTGAAAAGCCTATAACTGATATTTACTCATAAGCCAATAGTTGTTTTTTACCGAAACTTTTCATCGCCGTTTTACCCGTTTTATAAATTTTGACAAATTATTACTCAGTGCACTTTTAGACTTCATAATGAACTTATGTACCAAATTTAGGCGGTTTGGGTTATAATTTGATATGTCTGTAAGTCACTAATCTGTTTTATTTCTTCATTATTTTTGAATAATAATATTTGTTGAAAGTTTTTCCTTTACTTTGCTAAAGGAAAATCTTCCAACAAATCTTATAGTACAATACGCTTTATTTATTTTCCATGACTATTTTAGGAACGCGGAGGTACGTCATACCAAACTGTGACTGTGATCCCGCTTGTTTATTATCGCATTGTATATACCAAATTAAATTGCTCGGCGACAGATAAAGAGTCTTCTAACAAAACAGGATAATGAATGCTCCATTTTTTTTGTTATGACAATTAACGCGCCTCTTTTCGTTTTTCTTAGAAGTGAGAGCCTTTTTATTACGAAAATATGGGATGTTATAGAAGCTAATCCATTTTATGTTTACAAAAAAATAATGAATGAATCATGTAAACTTCTAATCTGCAGTAATAGGTTAGATCTAACAGACAGCAGGTTATAATTATTTATTAGCCATCGCACTACCAGTAGTATTGTGCGAAATATCTATGACGATATCTTCAATGTGAACATGGAATTCTTAATAAATAAAATTTGACAGCTAAAATTGAAATATTCGATAGAAAAAGTTTGCTAAATTTGATATTATGCTTTTATCTATCTATTTAATTATACACCGCACACCTCATTAAATTAAGTAAATAACTGCTAGTAACTATTTTCAAAATTAGAGCGTCAATGATGGAAAAATGAAATTCCGATGATAGCAGTCGTCAGATCGGTGACTTTCTTGCAAATATCATATGATATTTTGTTTCCAAGGATGTGAAATTAAGAACTATAATGTAATCACTAACGAATATTTCTAACCCCATCTTGGTTAAGCTAAAGAGAGGTCAATTGTGGGATCCAACATAGCTTGGCAGCGTTTGGAAAGTTACGAGGCACATTCTTGTCCCGTCTGTCACAGCCTCGAGAATTTAATTCATGAATATTGCTAGAGATTACTTACATCCGACGGATGGAACAAAGATTTAATGAATATCATGGAAAGGCGCTGGATGCTGTCATAATAGGACCAATCGGCGTGAAGGTCCTTGAAGGACGCTTCTATCCAGCAGTAACTGTCTCCGTGAGGAAATTTATATATTTTATTATCACATAATTAAAATTTGTATAGATAAGGTAGCGAAAACTGCACAAACGTATATAGTTTGCGTAGTGGTTTCGACTTCAAATACGTGAGGGTCGGGATCGCTCCTGTCATGTACCAATGTGTTTTCTATTATTATTCCATATCTGTATAATTCTTTTCTGCCGCTGACTGGATCTTTTTGTTATTATTATATTATTAATATTTGTTTTTGATGCTTTACTTTTTATTTAATCTTTCCTACCTTAAGCGTCGCAGACAATTGTGGTGAGGTACTGAAGCGCCACATAGCGTCCAACGTGGGGCGTGGGATCTGATAGGGTCCCCTTAAAAAATGTTTCGCTGTCGGCACTTTCCTTATGTGTACCCTCTAGCGGCAGTCATTATTTGTGGCAATAGACTAGAAGGGCACCGCGTCATTGGTGACCGTGCGCCAAAGCTATTTTAATGCCTTGATGCGTAGATAAATTTTCAATGTAACGGCTGATAGTTGCTATATACAATTTTCATTAATATCATATTCTCTTCTTCATATTCTTTCATTTCTATCATATTCTTCTAAATACAACAATATTTGTAAGATTAAGACGAATCGATGGACATAAAAACCATCAAAATCAGGCATCATTTTTAGTCTGTAGAGTGCCACCTACATAAAGATGCATTACTCCTTCTTAGCGAAGTCAGATAATAAGGAAAACATTACTATGGAGAAAATAAACTGTTTATCTACATACAAAACTTTTTGTATATCACATTGGTACATTATGATATTTTATTATCGTTGATGGTAAGACTAATTTTTATTTAGATCTAGTGTGAATTCTAGTGCAAATCATACCAATAAAATAGGTCTCTGTATCGCATGTGCGATACATGAACCAGTAATTGAAAACATACATAATAGAAAGAAAATAATAAGCAGACTGGGTTGAACAAACCGACAGACATTTAAACAATCACATTGTTGTAAAAATAGTAACTACGAACTAGGTTAATGTGATCCAATATTAATTCGGAACACAATTTCACGTTAAACATCAAAAGCTTCAGTCGTAAATGTGAAAATAAAATCGCCACGTCATCAAATTTTATTACCTTACACATAATAGTGATTTTCTAAATCGAGCAAGAATGGAACATGATCAAGTATTTTAAGACAACATAAAAGTGGATATTTTTAGGGAGTGTTATAAAAATAGCCACACGGAAGTTAATTCTTTTGTTTCACCAATGTATCTAAAATATTTGAAACTACATAATTAAATTAGTAATATGTATGTACCAGGTACGAAATTAGAGGCTGTATTCAGTTCCTGCCACTGAAAATATTATAATAAAATTACTGTATACAAACAGTGAGCTGTAAATCGAATGAGTGTACTTAATTCGGCGAGGAACACTAGGGAATTACCGCTTGCTCTCGTGGAGATTACCGGGACAAGAATACTGAGTCAATTTTAATGCTTTAATGTAATTATATTAATGCCTTGATTTAATATCCAATTTTAATGAAATTAAACCGCAAGGAAACTTTACATCAGGCTCATCAACTTTGGTTGGAATTGCCGCAAAATAGCAGTGTTCGTGTTGTTATGCTCCAGCGTGAAGATTAAGATAGGCAGTGAAATTACTGGGTCATCTTCACATGTACGTACACTGTCTTTTTATAGAGGTTGCAGATTTGTTGCTAATCACACAGAATAAAACTCACACATAAAAAAACAATGCAGCAATCAGTTTAATCACAAGATCCTTAAGGGTCACTATAGGTAATCTTTAGAATACAGGACTTAGGGATTCGGAGAGTTGGTGACTCTACATGAAGAAGCGTGAAGCAGCGAAACACCAACAAGGGACTGTTAATCACTGCTAATCAAATTAGTAATCGTCTCAGCTCCTAGCAAGTTCATAAAATCTTCAAACTCATGAAGGATACATAACTTACTATTATAAATAGAGCTAGAAATGAATCTATTTAGGTCGGCTTGAGAAATCGCTTTTATAGCCTATGGCCAGGTTATGAATCTAAATCAGTTCTAAAACACTTTTAAATCACAATATAATACTCGCTGGAGATATTTTATATAAGCAAAACCTTTTAGATATTTTAATTGTTTTGTAGATGTTGTTTGTAAATATTTAACTATTGCTGTTTATTTGTACTAAATAAAAATTGAAAGCGTGTTCAGCTGTATTTGCTTGTACAACAAAATGTAAATTTCTCTAGTTGGTTACTAAAATTCAAGAGAAATGTTTAGTTATTTTTGACGGCAAAATCGATCTCAGGCCCTCTGAACCTTGAGATTCGTATACCGGTGAGACCGTATGAGATCAGTGCGACTGATGCTATACATATGTATATATATGTATAGCATCTTTTTATTTAAATCTAGAATTACCAATTAATTTTATAATTAGATAGGTACATTATACCTACCCTAATTATATAGAATATATAAGAATATTTAGCTACCCTAACAATAATAGTGATGAATACATATAGATGTAATATATAATATATACATACTCATATATACTTCTGTCTTATAGCACCGATAATATAGAGTGCCTGCTTAGTGTGTTCTGGCTATGTCCTGACTAACAGCGGAAGAGTTCCTATTATTCAGGTTTGCTTTATATTTATCCATCTTATCACTGTTCAAACAAAATCTATATTTTATTACAAAATTTGTAACTAAATGTTGTTTAATATCTGACGTAATCTCTTTTGCAAATAGAATAGTATTATACCATAATTATTATTTTAAATTTGTAAAAATAAATCTACATGATTCAAATTAGTTTACACGTTTTTAGAGAAACTATTTAAGAATTACTATTTAATAAATTATATAAAAAATATTTAAGAATTTAAAGTCACAGAAGTATTCAACATAAGCTCATATATTCGTTCCCTTCGAGGATTACAAAATACCCCTAGTATTTTGTAATCTTTGACGGGTGCAATATTAGAGTATTTGGAACCTAGCATATACGGCTTTGATTTGCTTTACACGTGTACGCATGTAGCTATGTATATGCAGGTATGTTCAACTTTTTCTAGTTATTTCATGGATTTATACATTACTTCAAAACCGTAGACGTGCCGGATAAATGAAATTTGAAAATAGAATAATTCATTGGAAACTGATATAGCGTAAGAATACTATTTATGAGCGCGTGTTGTCATAAATTATCTCAATAAAAACTGGTACAAAGCTGTTTACGAAGACGCGTTGTATATTACGTGCGTATATTCGGGTAATACAGAACAGTGAGGAATGTTTAGTTTACTGTTATAAATGGGAGCAGCTTCATTTTACACGTACATGACAACACTAATCGAAAAATATGTGTTTAGGAAAATCTTTTGATATTTCGGGGTTTTCCAACAAAGCTACTCGGTCGACTAAAGTAATTTACGTTACTTATGTTTAATTGTAATTAAATATTATATCTTTTATTTGATGCTAGCAATGACGTTACACTAAAATTTTACATTATTGATAAAGTTTGAAGAATTTTAGATATTATCTAGTTTTTAAAGAAAGATTGAAATAATACGAGGAGAAAGAAGCCAGTGCTATATTGGAGCGTACAGCTTCATTTCAAGCAAGGAAGTACAAATTTGTTTTTGATGCCGCGAAACATTTTCAACCTAATGCGAATGGTGTGAGATAATCAATATATTTGTGGGTGTAATGTAACGCAACCGAACAACACCGGGGTATATTAAGCTTAAATGAGTGCTTTAACAGCTAGTACCATAACGCACTCGCTTGCAGTGGCACCTCGACTTTATCCCTCACATGTAAACGAGTGTTTTATCACGCGCACTACATTTGAATGCGCGTAATAAATAAATGTAAATACGTCAGCGAGTACAGCGTACAATACGCCGAGAATTGCGCGTGAGTCGAATATTAGTGTGAGGAGAAATTTTAACTTTTTTCATATATCTATCTTGCAATTAGATAAGTTTATTAGTTTGATGTCTATTGGTAGTTATCTATTATTTTTGTTAACAGATTTTTTGTTAATTTTATTATAAATAAAAAATCAAATCAAAATAATATTTATTCAACATAGACCTATACAGGCACTTATTGACGTCAACAATCAAAACAAAAAAAAAAAGCTGAAAAAAAAACAAAATCCTTGTCCGTACGTACGAACAAGGGAAAAAAACAAAAAAAAATATTGACTCGACACCCGTTCGGAAATTGGGAGAGCCTTCTCGAGAAGAACAGGCAAGAAACTCTGAAGGTCTATTTTTATCTCCTCTTTTCAATGTTAATAATTATAATAATATAATATAAAAATACAATATAATATAAGATACAATCATACCTAATACGATTACAGTCGTATGTATGTTTACATACACATATAAAAATAATACAATATTATAAATAATGTTGTTACCAAACATGGCTCTATGAATAATGTCCCTATTCCCAAATAGTGTGATCATTTAGATAGTCACTTACTTTATAATAACCTTTACTCATGAGTGTCTTTTTGATATGGATTTTAAATTTATACATAGGCAAATCAATGACACTTTGCGGAAGTTTGTTAAACATAGATATACATTTCCCCAAGAACGAACAGCTAGTTTTATGGCGTCTGAACATTGGAACGCAAGTTTATTTTTGTTTCTATTATTCACATTATGTAGATGTTTTTATTGAATTTATAATATAATATTGTTGAATTATTAATATAGTTATATAACATTGTTGAATAAAATATTTGAGGTTATTTCCTAATGTAGGTATATATAACAAGTTATTATTATAATTAGCATTTGGATATTGTATTATTTTATTTAATATAAATTAATAATCCAATTTGATCATTACCACCATGTCATACCTATTTTATGTATGAAGGTATACTGTCAGCATTCCCTATGAGGCAATAAAACAAAATCAAAATTTTAAAATTTTCAATTTGAAATTCATTACTTTATATAATATTACTAAGTTGCTCTTTAGCAAATGAAGCAGTTACTGCTTAAGTAGCCACTGCATACCACACAATAGAAAATCGTTGTAATCAAAATAATTAACTATAATGTAATTTTGATTATTACCGACGGTTTATAAACGTATTTTATTCTGAGCGTGTAGATAAAATATATAAACCACTCGTGCACGAACTGCTAAAGACTTTCGATATTTTTAACCATCATTAAAATTCATTCAGTTGCCAACCGCGACAACACTAAGATTTCGCCAAAGAAAAAGAACGAACATTTCAATTGCTAATCCATTATATTGGTTACGAGGTTGATAGGGATATAAATTGGGCGATAAATATACAATTAGTATGCGATGAACGCCCTCTATTAGTTTAAGCGATCCAGATAACGCTTTTACCTACATTTGTAAGCAGTGAGAATTTTTTCGTTTCGAGTCCACAACTTATCGATTTTAATTAAAGGTACTTTAATTGGTAGGTACTTGTTTTGTTCGTTCAAGTTTTAATCTTTGCGCGACACCAAATAATTTAAATATTACTAACAATTGTTATATTACCTGAACGATTTATATGTCGTATTCCGGCATTATAAAATTACTAGCTTTCTGCCCGCGGCTTCGCCTGCGTGGATTTCGGGATAGGGTCTATAGAGGGTTAAGGGTCATAGCTTTTGCCCACGGCTACATATGCGCAGAAGTCGGTTTATGGCGCGAAGGTTTTATCGCGCTTCCCGTGGGACTATCTGTTTTTTCCGAGATAAAAAATACCGCAAAATCTTGCTCAAGAATCACTCTATCTATTGATGAAAACCGCATGAAAATCTGTGCAGTAGTTTTTGAGCGAAGCCTTTATTGCGCATCCCGTGGGATCTGTCGATTTTTCCGGGATAAAAAGTAGCCTATGTTACTCGGGGATAATGTACCTATCCAAAGGTGAAAGAATTTTTGAAATCGGTCTAGTAGTTTCGTAGCCTATTCATTACAAACAAACAAACAAACAAATATTTCCTCTTTATAATATTAGTATAGATAATTAATTGAAATTATTGGAATACATATTTAATATACTTAACATAGTTTTAAAAATACCATACACACACACGTATAGAGTGCACGCACAAAAACACAATTTAATTTTGAGTGTTTTTAATTTAGTCCGTTTTAAAATTTCTTTACTATACTTTTTAATGCCTAATGAATGTCTAACGTTGTGTAAACTTTTTTTTTTTTTATTAGAGCATGCACATTTGTAACACAAACATGATCAGTTATGGAAGTCATGAGATTAAACAACTATTTTAAGCCGTAAATAAAACAACTATGTGTTATATTAATAAACTTTTGTTATTACTTTAGTATATTTTAAGACCTAACTATACTTTTAAATTAGTCATCACAGCTCATATACGTCCCCACCGAGGGGCCCGAGCCTACCCTAACTACGTTAGGGCGATTAGGCCTTACTTTTAAATTGCGTCATGAATATCTAATCTAACATTGTAAATCTAACAATTTAAATAAAATAACAAATTATTGTTATCAAACAGTTATAAGTTTAAAAACTTGAATATGTATACAATAAAAATGAATATATTAATGCTATGACGTTACCATAATATAATACGTTCATAAGAAAAACTGATATTAAACAATTTTTTAAAATTATATTTCTTTCATGTATTGCAAAGTAGCGTTTAATATATTTCATAATTTTTTTACATTATTTTTTCTTAAAGTAAGAAAGCAAACTTACTAAATATAAATCTAGCGCTTGCTATATATAATAACATGTTGGTTTTATTAAATATGATTTGCATATCCCATTTGCTGGTTAATCTTGCTTGCCTAATATACATTACAACCACGATGTAGACACACAGTTTGGGATATACTACGAGTATGTTTGAGTCAAGGAACAAAGTACTTTCTTAAAAGCTGCAAGATTACATAAGCTTTAAGCTATGCACCTAACATCACCAGCATTCAGGCGCGCATACTGGAGCGTTTTACCGAGGTCGAGCTTAAATTCTTTTCGAAGCTCAGGTGATAAGTGAATATCAAAAAGCCAACACGTATTTTATGCAAGCTTCAAGTATAGTATATCATACTACATACAGTCGTTTAAAAGAAAAACTCACGCACCCTATTTAAAGTAAATAAATGTAGACTTTTGACGTGACAATGTCTATTAAATTGGTACGGCGTGGAGTCATTCTCGAAAACACCGTAACGGCCGAATCTGACGCCACACGGAGTCACGCACATTACTCATAATAATTAATTTATGTATAACTTCAGAAGCAGAAAATTTAAAAAAACTATTAAATAAAAATATAAATGTTATACATTATTTTTTTTTTAATAATTTCATTGCACTATGTAATAGACGTTGTCACGTTCAAATATCGGCAGTAGACGGAGTTCTACAGACAACCAATTTTTTATTTCATAAGAATACTATAAAATAATACTTTACTTAATAATTTAATGATGCAATAAATTAAGTGAAATCTCTAAATGCGACAGTTACAGTTAAGAAATAACTAAATAATATTAGTATAAAAGGATTTCAAATAAGACTAGAATTACTCGTAAAAGAAGTTCCCTTAGTCGTTCAGTCATAAGCTACATACCAATGAACGAATAAGTCTCAGAGTTGTCGCCAAGTCTCTTTCTAATTTACTTGTGTAAATTAGAAAAGACTTGTGTACAAACGTAGTAAATTTACAATTATTTTACATGTACACAGTAAAGTTACAGCACACACACACGACAAGTGTAACGATTTTGACGACGATATTGAGTTATCTCGATTGTAATAGTAGTGTCTTATTTTTTTTTTGGATGGCCTTCCTCAGTTATTTAGGGAGCTCTCGGAAACGCTAAGCGACTTCCGGGAACTCCCATCTTTCGACCCCGCTCGGCGGCTTCCTTCTGGAGCTGGTTCCTTCCTTCGGATGCGCAGTGGTTGCATCGAATCGATCCCTCCCGTCCTATTCGACACAGATACACACTGAAGCAGCCGTTCCCGATAAGTATCTGAGTCAATCGGTAGGTGACCTCCTCCTTCCCGCGGAGCCACGCGCATCCAATAGTAGTGTCCAGGGACCTTCAATCAGTCAAGAGCATGTAATGTACAAATAAAATATTTTTTCAGAGCATACATGTCAACAGCTTAATGTGATAAAAATGACAGTTCAATTGACGACTACAATATCTTTTTACATCTTCCAAAAAGGTAGAAGTAAATCTATGTGCAACTCCATGAAAGAGTACTGTGACTCCTTAGTGAAACCCGTCAAAAACACTTCTACAGTTATATTTAAGTAGCTTTCAGGTTATGCAAATAGGTGACTAAGCCTTAATTTGAACAAACATATCCTTTTCCGCAAAATAACTACACCTTTTAGTTTTGTATTGTTGTCTCCAATATCAAAATCAAAATTAACTTTATTCAAATATGAATTTATAAAAAGCTCTTTTGAATTGTCCAATTTTTTTTCAACCCATTCAGGACGTATCGCAAGGTTAGTCACAGTTGGGAATCAAATTACATATTTAGATATGTTAGATTTTTGGGTTCCGTTATAGTTCCGTTGATCCATTACATTTTTAAATCCTTTAGTTAGCTAAATTATTTTACGGAACTTCTGTAAATTGTTACAAATTCGTAAACCGTTATAATCTATCTAATCTAATCTAATGTCTTATATATATCGCACGCGATGAAAAACACGATCACGACAATTGCAACAAATGCATTTCGCGGTAGTGTCAATTTTTTGTTGTTGTTGTTGTTGTTAATAACTAAGCAGACACTAAGAGGTTTTATAAAGTTTATTTCGCGTTAAGTATGCGAAAATCTGATAGATAAATAGTCTATATTCCCTCGGGATCACAAATTTAATAAATTAGAGATTTGACCAGAGTGCGATCAGGAATTACATCATGTTCAGGGAAAACATGCAAACCTTGTATTGGCAATTTGTGGCGTTAGATTGCATATGTATAGTCCTAACACTTTTACCATACGAGTAAATACCAATACAAGAACTTTTCCAGGACTACGAGATAGACAGTACGAGGTTCTCTCTAAGTTTACGTGAAGCTCACGTAACTTCAATTTGTGCCGTTTGAGTTCCATTTAGGTCTTGCATTACAGCTTGAGTTATAAGAGTTTTAGCTTTAATTAACTTCATTCGAGACGCCTTGGAGGTAATTGCGAGACATCATTTTCGTTTAAGGTTTCAACTGGAATGGTGTTATTTACAGTGCACACTTGAAACGTTTAACTTTCTTGTTTAAATCTTGTGACATGTGTTTAGTTTCTTTTTAAGATAACGAGCAATAATTTTATGTAAAAACATGTAGTCATGAAAAAATATATTCAGAAAAATAGCAAAGATTGCATTCTGATACTTCGATGATGGAAGATTATTTGTTTTTATCAATATTTAAGATTTAGAGCGATTAAATTTAAATTATAGAACTTAGTTATAAGTTATGTATATAGACATAAACTAATTGAAATTAAAATCACTTTTAGTCTTCTTTTGATTATATGGTAAATCAGGTATCGATAATATCGAATATCCGAACATCTACTATAAACACAGTGGTACATTACCTACTACAAAAATACTATTTTCAGTCTCGTACAAATGTACGAGACTGAAATGGCGAATCAAATGATTCGCCAGTTAAAAAGGTAGGCGGACTCGTACGTTACGAAATGTTATTGTGTTTCAGTTTCAAGGGTTTGTAACGGTAGAGCAGAACAGTCAAGTGTAGTCATCGGGTGTGAACTGTGACGCTAAAGCTCCCTTTGTGAGTGATGGTCTATAATTAGATCTGGGAAAGGTCGAAAACCTTATTAGTTGGAGTGTTGTCTCCCATTCATTGATCAATGTGAAATTCCCAAGCTCATTTGCACTAACATCACAATATGCTTCATGTGATTATAACAAAACGTAAATTGGTAAGATATATGATTAAATAAAAGTATTCTAATGAACTAAGAAATCAACATAACATTCTCATGTAAAATGCGAAACAAAAAATGTTGAACGGCAATATTGTTGGATTTTTTTTTTATTTTCATATATATGACAGCACTGGCAAAAAATGAAGGCGAGCTTTACCTGTTCTCCTCAATAAGTGAGGATATGAATTACTTGTAGATACTCACTTCATCGGTCTTACTGTGTGTGATATAAATGATGATCAGTTCAATCATAGATCAATGATAAAGCTATCTGTAGCTTTGTAGCTTTGAGAATCCTTTGAACATCTATGTTAGTATTCTTGGTAGTAACCTCATCATAGGTATAAATAAATAGCTTAGGCTGTACTAGCGTAGTGCAGGTTGGCAAACAATCGGTAGTAAGCATCCGCCATATTTTATTAAACTACTCAAGGGAGATTAAATCTAGCTTAATCGGGAAATGTTAACAAATATGGAAATACGTAATATTTTACCTTAATTGGTCGGAGCATAACAATGTATATAATTTTTATTATAGCAACATATTTACCTAAGGCAGTACTTACAACCAACTAAATCAACCAGAATTGCACTCATAATCAAAAATTTATGGTTTCCACCACTAAACGGAAAATACATTTTTTTATATAACTTATATTTATACGCAGATATCTTTGACATATTTATATATGGACGTGGGTAATTATAATGCCATGTTGAAACGGTTTGTTTCGTTGTATTAAATAATTATTCTCTTGATGAGTTTCGGTGAATTTGGTTAAATTGATTTTCTCGGTACCTTCATAACAAGTTTGTGTAGAGATGAATCGAGATGATTAATTAATATGCCATTAGCAAAGGATAACATTTCAATCAATAGCATTAGCCCGACATCTGAAATTTCTGAGTTAGATAACAGATTATTAAAATATTTGTACCTACATATGAAAGTATGTGAAATAGATCTCTACTTAATAATATTGGCGAGTAAGCTTCTTTGGGTAATGACAGAGTAAATGTCCAACTAGGATATTTTATTTTTGAGAGTTGTACCATTGGCGCTACCGTGCGTTTTCTATCGTTTCAAATATGCATGAAATATCTATACATATAATAAGACAGTAAAAATATTTTGTCTGTACATTTAGTATTTTTGACTGAAATGGATAGAGGGGCACTTAAATAGATTATTAGAAAGCAAAAAAAATTTTTTGGAATTTTTTGTCTGTCTGTCTGTCTGTCTGTATGTTTGTTCACGTTTATCTCCGAAAGTACTGAACCGATTTGCTTGAAACTTTCACTATTTGCTTTGTTTTAACTCAGAATAATATCTAAACTTTGTTTCATCAAAATCGGTTCATTAAAAAAAAAGTTATCGTCATTTTAATGAACTCAAGGCATGATAATATTGCGAATTATAATGTACACCATTCTTACATAAGTTACATGGGAAATTTAAAATCTAAAGACAATTCATCATCATGATACAATACATACATAAGATAACGTCTTTATCCCCTGCGGGGTAGACAGAGCCACAGGTTATAAGACCCCAAAGGCCACGTTTAGCATGTTCGTGGGCAGTGAGATGGAACAGGGAACCAAAATACGATGAAACGAAACCAGTACCTCAAGGAATTGCTTTATACCAAAAATATTTTAATCGGTAAAATCGTATATTAATATGATTTGTGTATCAATAACATTCAACTCGAAATTTACGCAGACGAAGTCGCGGGCAACAGCTAGTATAGCTATAAAAGTCATGTTCAATCTATTGATTAAATCTAGAATAATTTTATATAATAAGTTACACGTATACGTTGGTAACGCTAAGAGCACTCAACAAAGCTTCCATTCTAAAATTTACGCTGCCGATCGGCTACAAATAAACATGTTCGTGGTAGCTACATAGACCTACCATGTATTCCTGGTCAACTATTATAATTATTATTCGTGTAATTCGGGGCTGATATGCATCACTGCGACCTATTAAGATTTATTGTGACTAGCCTTCTATGTAGGTTCTATGTAGGCCCTACAGTAGCTCTCTGAACTGGGCACTGACCAAGAAAGATAGGATGTTCCCAGTTCGGATTGTTTTTATTTCATCTGGGTCAAGGATGTGTTTCCCCAGGTGTCTGCTTCTTTTGTGAATCAGCGGTACACAGTAGCACAAGAAGTGTATTGGTGTTTCACGCTCTTGTTCGCAGAATCTGCATATGTCAGTGTCCTTAAGTTTCATGTTGTAAAGGTTTTCAACTTGCAGTGACCGGTTAAAGCCCTAACCATCACGCTCATGTTACTCTTGTTAAGCTTTAATAGCTCGTCAGTGCGTTTGCGAGAGCATGGTTCGATTAGTGCTTTTGAGTGTGTTATCCCGGACGTACTGTGCCAGTCTGCTTTCGCCTCGTTAAGAAGGCGAGTTTTCAGGTATTGCATGGCCTAGTTCTTTGAGATACCACAGATAGGCTCTGGGCCGAACTGTATTCCTTGAGCCCCAGCCCTGGCTAGTTCATCGGCCTTCTCATTGCCGCTTATTCCAGAATGACTTGGCACCCATTTGAGAGTGATTTTGTTCTTTTCTCCCAGGTCATTGAGTTTTTTCACACAGTCTTAATTTAAGTGTGTTATTGTTTATTGCTAGTAAAGCTGCTTGTCTGAATTAATTACGATTTTTTGGTTTACGTAGTTTCGTTGGTAGTTCGTTTGTACACATTCAATTATGGCACAGACTTCAATATAGTGGCATACTTTCCCAGGTTTATGCTTTTGCTAACCCTGGGTCTGCCTCCATATATGCCGCATCCTACGTTAGCCCCCATTTTGGAGCCATCGGTGAACCACACCAGACTCCCGTCATTTAAGGGATCACTATGTTGGCGTTGCGCCCAGTCTTCCCTCTTGGTGATTTCCACAGTGATTCCTGGTCAAACAGTTTCTTATCATATTTACTAGCCTGTTGGTCATTTCATCCCATGCGACGTTCAGTCCTCGGGGTGAAAGGACGATTTAAATACTTTTTTGATTTTTATTTAGTAGAAATCTTAAATAATTAATTATTATTAAGTGAGTAGATAAACTATTAAATACTTTGATTTAACAAAGCAACTTAACAATTTGAGTATATACAGTATATAGTATATACTGGCCCGCTCAACAAAGGCAGCTAACGTGAAATCACTAAAACCCCTCGGTGTTCATTGCGATGCCACTACACATGTGTCCGGGCTTGCCCAACCATTTGGTCGGGCTTTCGCCAAGGGGGTCATGTATAACCTGGGTCACAAGACCTAAGCGCTGCTTTTGGGTCCTATTTCTTAACGGTACCGCATTATTTGTACAAGGGTCATCTGTTTGGGTACCTCCGTCCTACTTACTTTTATTAAACAGCTTAACATTCAAATCGTAACACAACAAGAATAGGTGTAAATTTACTGGGTATCGAGATGTTACACCTTTTCTCAAATTGACTACATATTGTTTTAGTGTGGGATTGCAGATTTGCTGCGAATCTCACCGGTACCACGTGCACTATAAGCAACCATAATCACTCCAACAAGCAACAACTATACCTTCAAATTGCCATCTGCTCGTATCTCAAAATATTTGTACGAGCTTAATAAAATAAAATACTTTTATAAATAACTTAGAAATTCTCGACATGCTTGATATTGCACAGCGATGTCAATATATAAAATTTAATAGAAAATATAAACATTTCTAAAAGTACTCGAACACCTCTCAAATTCGAATTGATCTGTAAACTATTATCACAGTAAATTAAATGGAAAAGTTGCCACCAAAATTAATAGCAAATACATACCTAACGTGGATTAGGTCTGACTCAGTGCAGAGGTTCATGACCCCAAATAGGCTTATACGGGTCAAAATTTTCTATTTACTGTTTTATCGATTAAGAAAACAATTCGACGCGACCGTTTGTCTTTCGACAATATTATTATTGACAAATTTGTTCAGTTGAGTAACTAGTAACACAGAATCAGATTTGACACGAAAGCCTGAAACCGATTAACATTCAATGAGCGAAACAAAAAGTAAAAAACAAAATAAATCGTTTAACAAACTAAAATACACACTTTTATTACGCACGAAAACGTACTAATGTGTAAATCAAAGATCTATACTTTCATTTTACGATATTATCTCTATTTAACTCTGTCATAAAATGCTATGAATTATTAAGATAATTCATGGGACTTTATAACAGTGGAAAATAAAAGTGCGGGGCTTAATTACATACTTAAACGAAACGCTAACAAAAGAATATTAAAAATAGATTTTAACAAATATAAATATACAACTTTCAACAAAAATAGAACAATTAACTATTTCTTTTTATTACGCTTTTATTAGTTCATTTGTAACTAAGGGACAAATTATTGTAATTAAGCCCTTAATGGGTAAAATCCCTATCAATATTATAAACGGTATATACATTGGTCTTATTGGTAGGTACTTGCACATTACTATTAAATAAACTTGCAAGTCAATATAAATTTTTATAATCATTTAAACTTGCAAACAACATTAAATTTAAGACGATAACAAGTGAATTTCGCAAATATTTTCAGAGAAGTACTATTGACACTTGACGGCCGTAGTGTTGAATAAAAGTCAATAGACCTGAGATTAATTTGTATTTGTTTATCTACTCTAATTTTAATATTATTTATTCATGATTTACAAATAATGTGCTAATAAGATTGTGCACGGTAATTTTCACTGACACTGGGCAAACTATTATGTTGTAGCAAAAATTTGAAGATTCATTTCTTTTCTTTCAAATTAAATAAATTATGAAAATACATTTAATAAATGTTATACGTATTATCAACATATGGATATACTACGGAGAACTTAAAATTTAAAAACAGAACTAAATACCGATTTAATTATATTATTACACAATAAAATAACATGTACGACATTTTACGCAGGTGACAGATAAAGATCCCCTTAGTTTTCTATTAAAGGAAGATAGTATGGGAGGATGGCTTGGAAGGGAGTGCATACCAAAATCAAACAGCGTAGATGGAAAAGAAAAATTAATAGAAGTCGGCACCAGGACGGGGTTAATGAGGAACATAAGATTGACCACACCTTTTTCACTTAGATCGCACATTATTGAAGGAGAACTTGGATAACATTAAAAAGCGATCAGAAAGGTATATGGGAAGTCATGGATAATTTTGAAAAGCTGCTATTAAACTCGAATAATCCTTCGAAAATGAATTGGAAACTAAGGTGACGACAACACTGGAACACATGGCTGTACTTTTTAAGACTGTTGATAATATGAATCCAACTTTTACATTCGTTCCAGCTTATTCAGCAGCTCCATGCTGGCATTCACACAACGTGTCACCATAGTTGATGATTGGCTTGTGTCAGAGAGTTAAAAGTTGCCCTGCGAGTGCGACTTATCTTATTAGCATACGGTCACCAAGAAAGATGATTTTCAATTATCCCTCCCAAAAGTGAATTGGAACTCCATCAAGCACAAGTAACGACACTGAATCAATATCTAAGTGATTTCTATAGTAGCTCATATCATAGCTTGTTACTTGGCTGGGTTCAGTTTAATTGCCGTATATATAAGAGTAATTAATTATTTCATATGAGTGGGTTGCCGTAATTATATAGGAAGTTAATTGGAAATATGTTTCCTGTAATTTATTATCAAAGAGATGTTTTAATATTTTGTACATTCACTCTATTCTAATTGTCATAAACATAATTTAATTTGTGATCTATTAGATTGTTGTTACTCAATAACTTTTTAAATGAAGTGGAATGCTATTCCTCATCGTACCAGGCGATGGTTGGTCAAAAGGTGTGTGCAGAATTCTACTCACGAAGTACTAGCAGTAGTAGATATAGCTACCAAACCACTTTGACGTCTATCGTGTCCTTGGTTAAGGTTCAATCCCTGTCACTAACATAATTTTCCACCTAATAATACTAAAATTGTTATTCTTGTTTTTAATCTAGAACATATGCTTTTACTAACAAGGGAATACCTTGTTAGTATAAGCATTTGTAATTCATTTTAAAGCTAGGAATAAAACTGGCAATATTTCAATGCTGGCCAGAAAGGGATTTATAATCCTTAAAATTTTACTGTAATTCGAGTTGGGTTTTAAAATAACCTTTTGAGATAATTGCTTACTATATTATGAATCACAACCCTTAAATCTAGTTTCCTGATATACATTTCTTTATTATTAATATTTATTACTCCATAATTCTCTTATACTTTCTTTTTTTTTGTTCCCCTGAGGAAAATGCATTAAATTGCATACCCCGGCTGTGGCTAGTCGGCGGTTATGTGGGGCTCTCCTCCCCAGAAGGGGGAGGCCTACCCACTAAAAACCTCAGGGATGGCCTTCCTCAAGCATGTAGGGAGCCCCCGGGAACATCAAGCCACTTCCGGGAACCCCCAGCCTCCGCTCCCCTGCCTAGAGGGGAGCCCTCCTCGGGGGAGGCTACTACTTCCCCCGGTCTCCTCCACCGACGACGCCCTCCGGCCACGGAAGGGGCGTGGTCCATCCCGGGTCGCCGTAGCAGTCGCGACTTCCTCGCGCCCGCCGGCGACCCGCGTCGGCGCCGCAGCTGTGCTACCGAGCCCGGCGCCGCCTTCTTCGAGCGGGATCGGCCATCTCCCCGATCGCCCGATCCCGCTCGGCAGCCTCCTTCTGGAGCATCACTGCTTCACAGAAGGAGGCCACAGCCCTCCAACCTCCCTCGTCCGCCAGCATTGCCGCAATCAATGCCGGCGGAGACAGATCTCGCCCGATCTCTGCGACCAAGACTCGGCGCTCGGAGGCCCACGCGGGGCACTCCGCCAGCGTGTGCTGGGCCGAGTCAAGGTCGGATGCGTAGTGGTGGCAATGTGTCGATCCCTCCCGTCCTATTCGACACAGATACTCATCGAAGCAGCCGTGCCCGGTGAGTATCTGAGTCAATTGGTAGGTGACCTCCTCCTTCCCGTGGAAATTCTCTTATATGTACCTGTATTAACAATTTCAATATAGACAACATTTGAATTCTACAACTGTTTTATTAGAAAAAAAATCGTTTAAGCATTTTATCTGCCAACAAGATTCATAGATCTTATAAGTTTACTTTTATGGAATAAGCCACCTTATAACGCTTAAATTAAATCAATAACATATTTATAAAACGTATGCACTATTTTTCATATTCACAATACCTTCAGGATAGCACAATAACGATAAACGACATTTCAAAACAAGGTTATCAGAGCATGTATCTTTAGATAGAGAAATAAATTGAAATAGCAGAACAAATACAAGCTAACTTTGCACTCTGTTTTCTTAATTACAAAACCACGCACTAAACAATCGGAGTAATGTGCGCGCAAAGTTCGTTCAATGACGACTCTTTATATAAAGAGACGGCATAGTGTACGGACACAAATAAATAGACCTATTATAATATGTACATCTGGTCACTAGAGTCGCTGTATTGCCACGGCAAAAAGTTTGCAATTGACATTTTATTGAAAGCAAAAACCTAAAAATATTATGGGGTCCTTTTACAATTGCAAAAAGCAAAAGTTATCGCCACAATATGATACAAGTATCCATGTGAATCGTTAATCGTAATGATATGATGATAAAAGACATGGACAAAAAATGTGCAGAGACGTAAGATATATCAATCGATAGGTAATTTTATGTTCATCAATTTACAATTTATTATATTTTTTTAAAATCCCCCGTTTTTCTGTAAATTATGTTTGAAAGTACCTAGATATTCAAGTGAACACATCCCAAAACGTGGTTAAAATGTTTTAAATAAGTATGTAAAATTATAATTTATTTAAATCTTATTGAAAAATAGTTAACTAAAGAAATGTGATTTAGTAATTATAAATTCATGAAGTTCTACACAATGTTGCTTTACTGACCACCCTGAATGTAATTAATAAAATGAAAAATAATCTAAAAAAAAAAGATTCCGTATTAAATAATTTAAATTATTAATTACAAAAAAAACGGGAGATATTTAAAATCTAATCTTTATCCAGATGATCTACAATAATTTATCCTCTTCTCTGGTAAAGTTTCATCGCTGCACATTACTCAGGCCCACCTTCCATACAAATTTTGACCATCACCTTTAAATAACCATTATTTAAATGTCCAGAAAAACATATTACTTATTTAAGACAGTGGTCACATTAACCTTTCTTACTGTCGGCTCATCATTTGTAAAATGTATCATATTTTTGTAACTTATTATTCTCTGGTATTTTGATATAGTTATAAGAATTTCACTAATATACAATATTATATCATTGACGAATTTGTATTTAAGTCGATTTATATATTGTCCAATATTTGCGAATTAATTATAATGGATGCCAAGAGCTTAAACTGAATATTTTGCGATCGTATTAACAATTGGTTAAAACCCGACAAATAATTGGTCTCAGACAACCATTGAAAGAACTTATGAAAAATTCGAGTTCGTAAATAATTATAAACCGCGTTTCAGGAAAGGAAGAACAGCTGAGTCTGGAGGAAAACTTAATTGCTTAGTTTGCTTAGCCGTGTCGAAGTTCCTGAAGCCCAATCTCGAAGTGGAATAGATGCTCATCAGGTCAGTGAAGTAACCGGCAACCGAGAGTCCGGCGCGTCAAGCAGAAATCAGAGCAAGGGCAGAACAAAGACTTGAGGTCCGAACCTGTTAACGAATAGATAAAAATCTGCGACGCTTATATCTATGTAACCGGGTTGATTCCCATATGCTTTTATTGCTCGCACAACAACTAAGTTGGGTTTCTTTTTTTCTTCTACTATGGCAGTACACAAGGGACCGCCATCTCAAAAGATTGCGAGTCGACACTTATTTCGTTGAGAAAAAGTAAAACGGTGTAAAAATAAAGTCCTTTTTTACTGCACGCTTGCTTTCAACGCATTAGAAGTAATATAATTAAGGAAAATGCTGGTGAAAATAGAGAGGACTATTTATAACCTCGAGTCAAGCACTTAAGAAAATTTTATTTATTGTTAATATATTAAAATTAATATTATGCGAACCGTTATCATATCGAATTTATTCTACGATATCTAGTTCTGCCATCGAACATGTTTATTATATCACAATACATATGTCATTTTTGACATTTTGCTTATCATATTACTTTTCACCAGTCAGTATCAAAATACTGTTGTTTCGTAATGGTAATACATTGGCGACAGGCTTCCATTATAGCATCCAATTTCCTCATTGTGAACTAAGAACATTTACCTGGTGATTATTCTCACGGAGAATACAATGAACTCGGGACTAATTGCTCTGAATAATTTATTATGACAATGCCAGGGAATGCTCCTATGGTTTGGCATATCCAAAACTTTCCAAGTGACATTATTAAACTTTGTAAAGACTGTATAATGAGTAAAGAAAATTTCTTTGTTTAAATTAAATTTGATAATTAGATATGTTTGATTGAAATTATCTGTACCCTTAAATTTGTATTTTGTAACATTTTCGAATGAGTGATCTAGGCTTATTTAATAGTTACATTAAATAGCTGGTGAAATTAATTCAGATGGTTATTTTTTGTGATGACCATTCCATCGGCCTGTTAGAAAATATCAAATTTCTGATTATTCCAACCAATCATAGCATATGTTAAAAATATAATGAAAATAACGTATTGCAAGGTCAATGTATTTTTGAATGGTAAAAATGCATAAATGTAATTTATATGATACATAATTCAATAATTCTATATTAAATAAATACTTAATTAAATTGTTCTAGTAACGGTCATACTTATATAACAGATATAATAATTGTGATGTGAGTCCTTCGAGTTGCTAAAGACCAATGCTGTCACCTGGCTTGATCATCGTCTAACTATCAATAGAAATAAAGGTTAAAAATTCACATTGAAGGAGCGTCAAATAAATGTATATATGATTCCAAAAACGAAAAATATATTGGTACATGGCAAGAGCGACCAGTGCCGAATACTTCAAAGAAGTCAAAATCATTTATAAAGCATGACACATACACTAATTTGGTACAAATATTATTAACTAACAGCAAAATCAGAAAGTAATAATTAATTAATATACAATTAACAATCCTACATAACTTTAAGCAACGTGGAGACTCAATCAGCACTGGTAGGAACTCGAGCGCACGTGCAATGGATTTTCTTGAGTCATGTTCGTATTTGTATTTTTCATTGTAGCGACAGTTTCGTTAAAGTTGAAGTACGATATGGTGAAACGAGTGTCACTGGATATTGGTTCCGGAACTACAGCTATTTCTAGTATATTGTTTTAGTTCTAACATTATTATAATAACTTTTACTATAGTATTTTCTTATTTCTTGACAAGTAATTGCCTTTTTCTCATTCATCTTTTCAGATATTTTATTTTCTATGAAAAAAAAACATGTTTACATTCCATTACAGAGAGAGTGGTATTTTCGTTACCTTTGATATTTAATTTAATGTAGTCGAGTGAAAGCAATCTTGTTATCTATCAGTCAAGTAAAAGTCATATTTTTTTTTCATTTCGTCAGCATTACTTGTGAACGCTTCAGTATAAAACACTCTTAGTTTCAACCACAGCTTTGAAATAATCCAGCGTCGTGTTATTAAGTAACGTAATTGATAAGTCTTTTAGGTGAATTTTATATTAAATAGTAACATTGTGTTTTTTTTTGGTATCGATATAAACATAAAAGTAATCGAACATTATCAATAAAATACTTAAAATATGATAAAAGACTCAGCAACAAGGTTAAACGTATCGATAATGCCTTAGTTAACGCGCCCGTAGCTATGTAGATAGCTACGGGCGATAGATATGATATATAGAGATAGCTATGTGTTAATTAATTTCTCTTTAATCAATCTAGTACTTATAAATTAACTCTAATATTCTCCTTCAACCAAGGAGTGTTATATATATATATGTGTTTATATAATTACAAAACTGAAAAACACATTGTACACAGACACTTGATGCCTTAGACCATCAGAGCTACCCATACCGTATACTTAATAAGTTATTTTTATTAGTGTCAGAGATGTGAAGCTCTTCCACTTGCTTTTGATAGGTACAGGATATAGAAATATCTACATTACCTACTATAATCACATAGATTGGTGATTAAATATAAAAAAATCGGCAAATAAGGCTTGGCAAAAATAGAATCAAAATAATCTTTAATCTTTCTGCCCACTGCTACAAAAGTTTACAATTCTTCGGGCCAAACCGGTGACCCCGGTTCCTCTGCAGATTTCATCATATCAGGTTCAATCACGTAGAGAAACTCCGACCGTAGCCCTCTCCATTGCCTTTTACGTGACTTTGAGCCGCCTTACAAGGCCCATTGTAAGTGGCCCAACCAGGTTTCAGTATTATATGTAGTCACCAGCAATCACTTTCTTCTTACTTAGACAATGTGATAGATAACCCTAGAATATACCGCGTTACTTTCCAAACGCTGTCCAGTCGAATTTTTGCTCGAAGACAATTTTTAATGTAGATACAGCCTTCAACCTTCACAAATTTGATAGACAAATTGGATGTTACTTAGCATTTCGATATGATCGGCGTCATGTCTATATATATTTTAATACTCACTTGTTGGGAAACTCTACTGAGGTCTTCGAGTATTGTGCGCAAGTCTTACATTGTTTGAACCCCTATTACAATGTCACCTGTTCCGTTTGTCTACGAACCTGAATTTGACCAATGTAATATTCAAAGCGTCTTACGGAAACCCATGCCCAATCGATATTCGCACATAACAAAGCAACGCCTTATCGCCCTAGAAGTTATGGATATTGAATAATTTTAAGAAAGGTCAGAAACAGTGCAGTCTCCTCTTTGGGGAGCAACGTTCATGTCACTGAAGACTGTGGTCTGCAGTGATATAAACGTTCTTCCCCATATACGTTCTGTGAGCTATGGCTCAAAGATTGTAGTTCTTGGAGCTTAGTCAAGTTTTTAGCATTCACCGGTGAGTTAATAAATAAAATATGTTTTGTGTACTTACTGTCTGCGTGGTACCAAGGCTGCAATTTCCTTTATAAATGTCCATAGTCTGATGGCTCTTTGTGATGACTCTTCTTATTGGAATAGGACATAGTAATCTCTTAATCCAATTAGATACAATCAGCATCACCAAACACATTTCTCAAGGTGAAAATAAAATTGCGAACAAAAAATACAATGTGGGCGTTACTAATCAATCTGAACCGCAAGAAATCAATTACGAATTAAGTAAAGGAAAATGCTATATTAACCTCAGCAATTTAATTAGATGGAACTTTTGGAAGGTTCCCTAATTATACTCAAACTGATATATTCGATACTGCCTTTATATTTACCGGGTAAATTTATTTTATATCAATCTATCCCACACCAATAATTAAAATTTAAAGTATTTGTTCTTTCGAATTTTGTCGTTGGAAAATAACTTTGACGCACCTTCTTAAAATGGTCTAAAATTAATTAATACATTTATGCTATAAAGATGATTACTTTGAAAACATTGTTAGTAATATGTTAGGCGGGTCAATGCTCCACCGATGCTAACTCCTGGCTAATTGGGACAACTGTTGATAGCTAGATTAAACTAAAATACTCAATGTCTGAGTATATTTTAAAGTATCTCGATATGTCACTGAAAGGCATAAGCCTTACCCCAACATATCGAGAGAGTAGGCGTTATAATCGACCCATCTTTCATTCATTTATGAGATGTCCTGTATATCGAGTTATTATACGAAACAGTGCAGGCGCGATTTTTCATCAGTAACGATAAGATGATAAGATGTTTTTTATTTCTTAATAGAGTATTTTCGTATTTTAGCCGTAAGTTAGCCGTTAAGTTTTACTTAAAGAAAGCTTTCAGATTTAAGTTTTAACAACACGCCGATTTCTATGTATTTTATCTGCAATAGAGGATCATACAGGAACAGATAATGATGAGAGGAGTATTGGTATGTGTATTGATAATATAATATACGAACATGGCTGATACCGTGTTTTTAAAGAGTTTGCAATATTACCGATACCTTTGCACAAAATAAGTAATTGCATTTCTATTTATTTTCTAGCAGTCCATTCAATATTCCAATTCAATCCAACAAGAATAAAATTTATAACACAAGTTTGTAACAGAATAAACGCTTTCGAAATTCAAAATAAAAAGTAGAAACAATGAAAATACTTTTTGTAACACAAAGGGTGTGTATCTATTATAATACAATTTTGGATACCCTTAGTATATTTTGTATACGATTTGGAAGCGAATTAGAGAGTTCTTAATTTCTTGCATACATTATGCAAAATATGTTTATTTGGCCGAATCCGGATGTATAAATCAATATGATAGAACATTTATAGAACAATATTTGCTGGGTTATTTACATAACGTATACAATTCTCATAACAACTCAAACAAAAATTCAAGTTAACGATTTAAAAGAAACTTCCAATGATTTATTGTATTGTATGAAGTACCATGTTCAATAAAAGAAATCATTAGCTATAACAATATTTCAAGAATTTTACCGGTTATAATTTATTTCGTAACCAAATCTGCCATTCCGTCTATTGTGACTGAGGACTTAATCCGCAATTGGCCCGCAAAAAGCTTTGATATGAAGCAAAGGTATAAAGGTCCGTCAATTTTTTTGTGCGTCTACCCTTCTAAATAAATCCGTCGGTATGGCTTTGAACAATTTATCAAATGATTAGGACAATTATTGTATATGTTTACTGTAACATTAATTTATTTTCTTATAATCTTTCTCAAAAAAAAGTAATAATTACTCAAATAATCTACTTCTAATTTGTCAAAATTTTAATAGTTTGATTAATAGTTATATAGTTAGTAACTATAAATCAAACTGTATTAAAATTCGGAAATAATATTTTAATGCATGCAAAATGAACCTTTGTCATTATGTAGTGTGTCGACAAGTGATTAAGTGTTAGACAACCACGTTAGCCTAGTGCGGATTGGTCGATTTTACATACAACTTTCAGTTTCTTCGTCGGCTTATGCAAATTGCGGTAACAATATTATTCTTCATCGTAGGAGCATCAGAGAAATGTCTATATGAAAAACAAAAAACACTTTGTTACCTGGCGGAAACAATCTCGAGCATCCAGGTTCATCTGTGGTGACGAGAATAGGTTCCTTATACAAAGTATTATTTACATTCGGATATTATTTCGATATTCAATATCAATATACAGAAATGATTCCAAATTAAGAATTGAGAAGATAACATTTGTTTTGGTGAAGATTAAGGTAACATTTTATAAAACAACCACTATTTTTACTTATAAGATCAAGTGATAGATAACATTGTTATCAATGCGAAGCATTAGACAACTACATCAAATTTAATTTAGATAAGACTATATACAAGTGGTAAAGCAATTTTATGATTGATTGATACTAACTCTACCTCTTGCGGATGTCGAAGTTTGGAGATCATCAATACGATGTTATTGATATATAGTTAGATATAAGTTTTACATTTTACAACTTCATATCTCGCGTGAAGGTAGTATATTTGCTAGTGCATTCGGTCAATAGCAATCCAATGCATTTGTCACCAAATACAATATGCATGCCATCTATTTGAATACGATTACCGATTAATCGAAGATTACAAAATAACCACCCTGGTTTCAAGCTTCAAATTTTTTAAATAGGTACTTATTTTCGTTTTTATTTGCAGAATCATGGATCCAGAACTGATGGAAGAATTGGTGGTGGAGACCACTTCCAGAACCACATATCTAACGACCATCATCACGCCCGAAAATGGCATGGAATATTCCAGAAACATAACAAACTCTACTACGGTTGGAGGAGCTGACGTAAACTACTATTATTTTTATGACGTAAGTAGAGTTGATTTTTGTCAGTACTAGTATCTTGTAAAATCTCATCACCGTTAGATTATATTACATGAATTATATCTTCTGACACATACATTCATATGACTAGTAGCTTCGTCGATACGTACGAGTTGGTATTTTCTCTTTATTATTATCAATTGAATTTATAGATTATTTATTTATCTAATTAATAAAGTAACAATTAAATATAGATTTATACGATTGATAAATATGTTATACTAGCTACTAAAATAATAATCTTTATAAATACATAATTATAAACTACATAAACTTTAACTACACTAATAATTAAATATAAACTACATAATTTTAATAGTGTTTTTTAACGTAGCATTTGAAAGAAAACTGTGATTTACATTCAAGGATGTTTTATAAGTAGGATTCCATGAACTTGCAAAGTGAAAAGTTTAGAAATTGGAATATAATTGAGATGGATGAGATAGAATGTCATGAAAAGTTTCAACTTTCTACAAATAGATACAGGAGATTGAGTGAAGGAAAATTCTTAAAATTAAGAAGAGGTGGATTGTGCTAAGTATTGAAAATGGCACAGAGGATAGGAGTATTTCTACGGTGACCATTTTTATTATAAGCCGAAATTAAAAATAAAAAATTATCTATAATATATTTTGGTTAAATAATATCAAAATTCTCATCTCTTTTATGGTCTCTTAGAGGGATTACTTATAATTAGATAGGATATCAACTGTTGAAAACAATTATAATAATACTGAAAAGTACATAGCCCAACAAAGAAAACAAATAATATAATATATTATTGTTCTTAACGTATTTAATATATATACAGCAAAATCAATATTTTCGACCTTGAATTCATCTCGGTCTAAAAAAAGTTAAGTTCTGAATTGATGGAACAGCAGTTCGAAGCCATAATTTCGAATTTAAACATTAGATTGACATAGACTTTTTTTACCAACAGTTTTGGACAGTTAACGTATACAAACTAAGATCCTCTGCTTGAGTACCTCTCTCTTATTGATTTCTGCATAAAACAGCAGTATTTGTCTAACCGTGGTGTGGTTTGAAGGGCAAAAATATGTCAGTGAAAACACTGAGGACCATCACATTAAGAATAATACTTCTATTTCAGGCCCTTTAGTTCACACAAATATTATTAGATACAATACTTATAAACTACCTATATTAATAAAGCAAAATCAAAAATGTATTATTAATTATATATTATTACGTCTTATCTCATAAGTTGGCAATATAACTGATGTTTTTGGATTGTAGATTTGCTGGGAATGTCACAAGAACCACATGTATAGACGATTGTAACCACTTGCCAACAGATGGGTAGTTTTTATGTTTGTCATTATTAAGCTATGAAATAAAGTCTCTATTCAGTTGCCGCAAACGGCGCTATATAGTATTCGGAGTTTATTGTTTCACTTGTCTAGTGAATGGTTTATCATAAACACACACGTGGTATTAATACACTTCAGATTTTCATTTCAACTCTAGAGTATTGGATTGCTGAAGTCAAGATTCGCCTGTTGTCACAAATATATCGAGACAGAAAGATTGTGCAAACAAGTTTTGCTCTATTGTAACTTTTGAAATTTCATGTGTATTGATGTTTTTTCATGTTTAGCGTTTGTTCATCTGGCGTGCTTATAGTGTTTGCGATTTCCTGGACAGCTAATCTACGCTTTTTGAACATGGAATTTCACACAGTATTAATGTTGTGTCTATTTGAGATAGAAACTAACCGGCTGAAGCGAGTGCCGTCTTTGAAAGACTCGTTTGAAATTAGCAAGCTATGTTTTGAGAAAGAAACTAATAGGACGGAGCGAGTGCCGTCTTTGAAAGACTCGTTTGAATTTAGCGAGGTATGTTTTGAGGAAGAAACTGACCAGTCGGAGCTAGTGCCGTTTTAATAGACTCTTTAATTTATCAAGTCATGTTTTAAGAAAAGACTTTTTTGAAATTAGCAAGTTATGTTTTGAGAAAGAAACTAACCGGCCGGAGCGAGTGCCGTCTTTGAAAGAGTCGTTTGAATTTAGCAAGGTATATTTTGAGTGAGAAACTGACCGGTCGGAGTGAGTGTCGTACATAATATATAAATATAAGAAACATGTTGTCAATTTGTCCTTTATGTAATTTCATTTTAAAACTTATAATTTTATTCCCCGTCAAATCGGAAAACGGCATGTGGAACGGATGGATGAAAGTAGACTGACCAAAATGATTTATGAAGCTGAAGTGAGTGGAGATACGGGACGAGGAAGACCTAGGCGAACATATTTCGAACAAATCGAAAGTGTCCTCAAAAAAGGCCAGGAGACCTATTTTTGAATTACGAATGCGATTTCGAAATCACCGCTGACTAAATAGTCAGCGGTGACTTTGAGGTCACGGATTCCTAAACATCCAATTTTTGAAAGTCGATCGCAGAGCTGCCAACATAGATAAAGTACACACATAAATATAAGAGTTCGGTTCCACGCAGAATGTAGCCGCTGCCGATTATTGTCGGCTTAACCATTATGGTTATTATATATATAATATATGCTACATTCATTTATATATGTATGTATATATTATAGGTATATAAAGGTTATATATATATATATATATATGTAAATAAACCTTTATATACCTATAATATATACATACATGTATATATGAAAGTAGCTTATATATATATATATATGCTACATTCATATATATATATAGACTGAAAAATCAAACAAAACACAGATAACATTTCCACAAGTATGACTTGATTACGAGTGGGTGAGGGCACTCGTAATGAAATCACACCTGTGACTAAGGTAGTCACACCAGTGATATTCAAAAATAAGAATTATTGAAAATCGGTGATTATTAGTCACATCGGTGATTTCGAAGTCGCATTCGTAATTCAAAAATAGGTCTCCAGGTCAGAAGTACCCGCAATCGTCGAGCATGTATGAGGAATGTTATGAAAGTAGATGAAGCGAAAGAGATATGTAAAGACCGTAGCAAATGGAAAGGCGTAATCTCTGCCTACCCCCATGGGAAAAAGGCGTGAGTGTATGTATGTATGTAAATCGGAAAATTGTATGAAAAACAATATAAATGTTGCCGAATGTGCATTCAAATATAATAGTTCAAAATGACGTCTTAAAACAATAAAAGCATAATAGAAACAGGTTTTGATCTTCTCGATCAACTTAATTAAACAATAATTAGTTTTATCACATTTAATATAGTGCGATATTCAATTAATATATAATTAGAACAAATAAGAGTGCTAGTATAGATTGACTTTTTGGATATATTGTAACTATTTCTTCGTCTATTTCATAATTAATATTACGGGTCACGTAACTAATTGATATAAAATGGCTTATGGTACAATGATACCAATGAATATTTCTCGTACTAATCAATGAAATACGATATTCAAGAAGATATAATTAAATTTATAATTTCATTTAAAACCAAATGATCAATCAATCCCAAAATGAAATTATTATCATGTTACTTAAATGAAATTCCACCGGTAGAATGTATGCTTAATTATTTATTTATAGTAATTTAATTTATTATTAAATAAAATTTTGTATTCAATTTTGATAAGAATATAAGTTTTTGTATTGTAACATAATATAGTGACCTCAGATGACGGATAATCTTTCAAATTTGAACTATCTTTCTGTCAGATTAATTCTTAGCTATATCATAATAATTAACTGTTTTTTACACAAAAACATCCTCACTTATTAACCTGAAACGAAACTTTAATTATTACATACATAATCAACAAAAGTGTCAGGGCTTAGGTATAAAAGCAGGTAGTGAAATTGCTTCTACCTATTTGAGAATGGTCAAGGCAAAAATTGAGTGTAATTATTAGTACACAGTTGAGAATGGTATTATAATAAAAGCTGCCAGCCATTCTATCTAAAAAAAGCAATGTATTAATGCAAAATTATGTTAACATTGTGAGATTTAAAAATGCTGTCAAATAATGTGTTTATATATAAATTGTAAGTGATATGATACTTTATCAGCAAATAGAACTGTTACTGTTATCATAAAATATAATGACTTAGTTTTCTCCTTATGTAATTACTCCAAATTATTACAATAATCCGGGCGTCTGGTAATTTGAAATCTTATATCTATATAATAATTAAATATATACCCAGATTTCTCTGTAACAATTTTATATTGTAATGGATATTAATAACTCTGTAACATAAAACAAATAATTAACGGTATAGAATGACCAATTCTGGCTTACGGTTGCTATGGTTTCATGAATTTACCCCAATGAAATATGTATCACTACGCGGCACTCAACCAGCATTATTAGAATACTGGTCATGATGAGTGCGAGCCTTAGGGATAAACTAAGCCTACGTACGCAACGTGAGAGAAGTGGAGACCTATTTTTGAATTACAAATGCGATTTCCGTCACCGCTGACTAAATAGTCAGCGGTGACTTTGAGGTCACGGATTCCTAAACATCCAATTTTTGAAAGTCGATCGCAGAGCTGCCAACATAGATAAAGTACACATATAAATGTAAGAGTTCGGTTCCACGCAGAATTTACCGCTGCCGGTTATTGTCGGCTTAACCACTGCGGTTATTATATATATATATATATATATATATATATATATATATATGCTACATTCATATATATATATATATATATATTGTATATATAGACTGAAAAGTCAAATAAAACACAGATAACATCTCCACAAGTATGACTTGATTACGAGTGGGTGAGGGCACTCGTAATGAAATCACACCTGTGACTAAGGTAGTCACATCAGTGATATTAAAAAATAAGAATTATTGAAAATCGGTGATTATTAGTCACATCGGTGATTTCGAAGTCACATTCGTAATTTAAAAATAGGCCTCCTGGTGTGTACACTTCGAAGGCAGATATATTTTTTCAGGTGCTCTATCATAAAAATAATTTATCACTGATACAACTATTATAAAATAAAAAACTACACAATATAAGACAATTGACAGCTCTTACGTCGTCAGTTATAGCGGTGGTACATAGTGCAAATGTGTTTGGACGAGGCTTTCGTGTTATTGTGTTGCTCACTGTACAAGAAAAACATCAAAGCGAGTAGTACGTTAAGGCTTGCCATTAAGTTTTGCTGTCTATGTCCATACTGCTTTACTTAATGTTTGAATTAATTTGATATTTCTTAAGCAAACTAAATATTTTCTGTTCTCACAGTTGTGGAATTGAATTGTCAATACTTCCAACATCTATTCGTAACTTATGTGAAAACTCTGGTCTTACATCTTCCTGCCGCCATACTACGCCGACCAGCCTCCGCAGCAGAACCATAAAAGCGCAATATGATAGTGCGACTTCATCAGTTTGAACTTCATCACTTTGAACTATCTAAACAAAAGATAAACTTTAAAGATGGTGGTTATATCGCGCTCGCTCTATCATATCTTGTTACATTATATACTAATGCTGCGATGGTTCTACGTTGCGTAGGAAGCGTTATTTTGAGTCTACTTTTTCATACAATTTCAAGGCTATAAATATTATAACACGTTATGTTATAAAAGTGAGATGTTACTCCAGACTATTGATTCAGTTCGATCGAAGCTAACTAGTTAACTGTATTTTCAACACATTGATAATTAATTTCTTGGGTTAAACTCGACACAGACACTAACGATTAATATTAAATTATAACACTGCGGCTATAAAAAGTAAAACGGGTTGAACGCATGAACAAACATTGCAAGCGGTAAGCTGTTTTCAATAATATTTCGCGCGCTGAAATGGATTTATTTTTAGATGTTGTAATGCAAACTTTTTACTTGGATACTTCAGTAGTTTAAGGGATATGATGTTTATTTTACGCGGCGTTCCACGCAGTAGTTTTTAGTACAGAGAACTAAAATATCAGTTGATTACTTTTTGTTACTTGTATAAAAAAACTTTTAGAAACAGATTTTGATTCTATCTACGTACGTATATATGATACGATATCGCACATATATTTTCTTAAGGTCAGTTAGTAACATAAGTAGCATTGTATTTCAATAGTATCACTTGTTGCAGAAATTATTTACCTTAATTAAAACTTTGAATCAAGAAATACTTGAACAAGATTCGCGATAAACTGATGTTAATCCAATCTACCAGGGACACAAAATAGAAATAGTTTCAATACCAACTCACCAAGTAATTTCTGATAATAAAAGAGCAGATATAGAGGCGGATAATGCTACTAGATTTAACAGCTACTATTAGCGATCTGAAAAAATATTTTTAACTAAGTATGAATTACTTACCCACGAAAATATATTTCTATAAAAAATATTTATATATAGACTATATGTATGTCTATCCGTTACTCTAGATCCCATAGCACAAGCCTTATAGAGCTTAGTTTGGGCTAGGCTAATTGGTGTAAGTGTAACAAATATTTATTTATTTATTTAAACTATGGGACAGGCATCGTGTAAATAACAACACCTGTATTAGTAAAAAGTATATGGTCACACAAATTTAAGCCACAAAGACCTCATAACAAAAGAAAATAGGAACAAATGTATGTGTGTAAAATGTAATAGCGATTTGAATATAAAGCACCTCCTTCTAGAATTTTCATTCTTTAAACAAGATAGAATTGAAGTAACCTTTGATAAAATTTTAAATCAATAACTAAATAAACCTCAAAATATTTTTAAAATTCTCAATTATTTGTTATTATAAAGAAATGAAACTGTGGTAGTTAACTTTTGATGATACGACCTTTAATAAATAAATAAAATAATGTGCTGTAATATGTGTATACATGCATTTAATTACTACGATATTTAAAAGAAGGGAATTCCATGAAATTTCTTTGAAGGATCTATGCTTTTAGAGTATTTCAATTCTCGCAAAGGAATGATTCATAATAATTCTGATATGATAACTACATATTAATGATAAATTAGAAAAACTAATTAGAAAAATAAATAAATTAGAAAAAAATAGAAACCTTTGTTGAGGTTTCTATTTATTTTGTGTATATTTATCGAATTACATAATTGTATTATTATAATAATCAATAAATAGAATTTTGATGCCTCTACTTTTAAGCTTAGCGACTTACAATAAAAACTGTTTGTGCTGGAAGTGGCCGTTTGACATTTGGTATTTTTTTATGTACCTATTAAGAACAGGCATTTGGCTTCAATCTCACCTGATGGTAAGTGACAATGAGGCCGAAGATGGTCCATGCCTGTCCAGATAGTGCCTATTCACTCTTGCTTTGAAAAGGCCCAGATTATCCGGCGGTAGAGAATTCCACTCCTGTGCTGTGCGCATTATGAAAGTAGAAGTGAAACGCTTAGTGCGTTTAGGTGATATATCAACAACATAAGTGTGGGAGCCTAATCGCCGTCTAGATCCCCTGAGGTGGAATGGGGATGCTGGAATCAAATTGTGCAATTCCATCGCACACTCACAAATTCAAACATTTATTGCATAAAAAATATATTGACTGACTTGATATCTTCAAAGAAATACCTGAACTAAATATAAGTGCTTTCAAAATTCATAGTTTGCTTTAACAAAAACTCCTTCAATTAATACATTTTATAGAACAAAATGAAGACGGTGCCATGTTTAGTTCATTTTTCGCTTCAAATTATATAAATACTTGTACAGAAAATGCTGCTCTCTTAGACTACACCAGCGGTATATTTCCACGCCCTTGATATTATTTACAAATAAAAATCACTGTTGAGTACTCCTATCTATCAATCCTCTAGCGAAGCCGGATTCGTAAACATAAGAATAAAAATCTTAAGAAGGATACGTAAATATTTTACGAAAGTAGATTATGTGTTATTGGATGTTGGTTAATCTTAGATTTTGCCACGAATCAGGAAACACTATTGCGTTTGTAATCTATATAGAGAATATTTATATATAGCTCTTACAGAACTGGCGTTTTACTTATTCATTCATTACAGCCCATATATACGCCCCCACCGAGGGGCACGAGCCTACCCAAAATATGTAAGGGCGATTAGTCAACCAATTGACTAGATAGATCAACGTTGGCCCAATTGACTAGATACATCTTTGAATTTTATCGCAGATGTATGTAAGTTGCCTCACGATGTTAGCCTTTGATGTTGCCTCACGTCCGATAAATGTACATATGAAATTCGAAAAACGAAAAACACCAAATGTACCAATACATCGCACGATCGATCCCGTGCCCCACGAATCATCCAATTCGTTAACCAGGGCCGAGACATCACCAGCGACGCTTCAATTTGTCTATTGAAACAAAAGATAAAATACCCTAAAATAAATTATTTATTATTTTCTATTCTTAATTATCATAGGTAGTTGTTTATTAATAGCAGTTAAATAAGGAAGTAATATTTCCAAAACCCATTCTTCAACATAATAATAACATTCTTACGAAAGATGCGCAAGTATTTTACGTCAATAGATTGCGCGTTATTGAATGTAGATTAATTTTAGATTTTACCACGAAGCAGGAAACAATTTGGAGTTTGAAATATATGCATATGAAATTTTCAATCTGTATGGAAATTTGTAAGAATTATTATCATGCCATACTCCTTACTCCTTATTAATTTATCAAAGACAATTCCTATGTCACCCGTTGTATCGGCGGTTTTCGTAGTACAAATGTAAACATATTACGATTGACATAATAGCTATCTCAAGGTCAACATGTAAAGTTTGACCCGTTGATGTGTGTACAAAATTGACGTTACATTCAAGGTAGGTATTTCAATGTAAGGTGTATTTCAATGTAAATAAACACAGTCTAATGCAACATAAAATAACTATCATAACTTATGTAAAATAAATGTTATTTTACATAAGTCAATTTTTGTCATTATCAATTTTTTTTGAACTTGTTTTCTTAGTTTGTACAAATAAAATTTTATAATAGATTTTTCGACATCTCTACATATCCAATCGCTATAAGACACCTTAAGCCTTGTGTATGATTTCGATTTTGTGAATAATTACAATATACAACTAAGTAAGCATTTTCGAAATGAGATTTTGTTATCAAAACTAATCCAATCCAAGCTGACTGTCTTAATTTCTGATAAGTAATTTGCTTAAACGATTTTTAATTATAAGTTGGTTTAATTGTATTCCAACAATTCGTTTCTAAAAAAAATTTGTAAAATTGTGTTAAATATTAACTATTTACTTTGACTAGTAATAATGTAATACTCATTAAACAAAAGATAATATCTTATAGAATTACATTCTCAAAAACAGTTTTAGATTAAACAAATTTATAATGTAAACCAAAAAGTAATTAAATAGGAGTAATGTAGTCATAGTAATAGTGAGTGAAAGTGTAAAATTATAATTTGATCAGTGACTAAAAAATAGAAAATAAATACTGAATAGAAATAAATTAAAAAATTTTCCTTCGCCTGAAAAAAAAATGCTTCTTTTGTTATGTTTTTTAATTAACTATTTATTTATCAATTTTTGTATTATAAGAAGATCCACGCTATTATTAAGAGAATGACGTAACTTTTTACAAAACACTAGATGCTTAAGGCTCTGAATTAATTTATGCAAAAGAAAAGAAGAAAGTTATTTATTTAGTAGGCTTAATATTTGGCTCAATGCTTCAGACTTGCGTAGAAAACTTTTGGAAAGTTCGTTTTCTCGTTGGTTAAATATATAGGATTAGTATATAAAAATAACGATTGGTGGGTTTCTTGCTGGTTGTATCCAGTACCAAGTCGCTCGCTGTAGTTTTGACTCAGATAAGGAGGTTCGGGGTTCGAACGTAACGTAAAAATAGAACGCATAAAAACGATTGATGATTAGTAATAAATCTTTGTAAGCAAGATTTTCAAATGCCTCATTTCATCACCTCAAAGACTTTGACCTTTGTGCCCTGAACGCAACTAATATATGTGATGTACGATCTATCTCTGGATGAGTCCATTTGTTTTCCCGATTAGTTGCCTTGAGTTATGCGCTTGTAGGATGCAGTTAGGTTCAAGTTATCTGTAACATCCATCCTATTTTTATAAAATTTCCCTAAAATTCTAATTTGCAATATTTTCACGAAGCTATTTAAAATGTGGCGTACCAACAATAAAATGTAATTCCACCTCACCCCAGAATCAAAACTAATGCAGCATAACTTCATAAATTCAAACATTTTTTAATTTGATGTGCACACAATTCAAAAGTAATGGTTACAGCACTGAGTCTCCTGCCTCCTAAAAGAACGAAGACCTCGTCAAGTTTTAATCTCTTGTCTATATTAATATTTCATAGTGAAGAAATGTCTCTGAGCAGTTTAAGTCGTAAATTATTACTCGCAATGTCAACTTCATTTGAATATTTTGAGCAAAAACTTGACAGCCGACTCGTCTACTCTTTACAAAGAAATCTCTCATTTGCATGGAATAATAAATGAGTTTATTAAATTAATATCAGTGCCTAAATACAGAAAGTGTGATGTTAGAAACAAAAAAGGTATATATAATTAAAAAAAAGGGTATAGGGAATAGAACAAAGTAGGTAGTACTTCGTTTTTTGACTTATATTGTTCCCAACGATTTTGAAAGAAAAATAAATATAATAAATTCCTTTTTTAAACTATAAAAAAGAAAGAGATACAAACCATTTCAACACATTTCATTGGGTTGATAACAGGAAAAAATGAAGCGATCGTAAAAATATTATCAAAATATTGTCTATGGGAATAGTAAGTGTTCCGAACATCACCATGGCAAGAAGCACTGCGGCAAATCTTGTTAAAACATGCCACGTCTCTAACGAATCATCCTACGCCGTTCACCGCCGAGTGCGTTTCCAATTACTTCATAAACTACTAGACTCTACACCATATCTCAACCCCCGTAAAACAGATATTGCAGGCTATACTAATACAGTTACAAAAGCACTACTCAAATCAAATGGAAACAACGTCACGCGTCAAGCAAGAACAATATTGAAGAAAAAGTACAACTCCTCACTTCAGCAATTGTCAGTTGTTACTAGTTTAAAGACCTCAACCAAAATCAGTAGTGGAAGTCAAAACTTGAAAGGCTGTATAAAGGACTGGCACACTTCAATAGAAACAGAATAAATCGCGACGACTGGAACACATACAAATCTGTGCAGCAAAAGTACAAGAAGAGGATCTGACTCCGAAGAACAGCCTAAGCAACCTGGCAAAATATCTGTAGTAGCATAAACTTAATAAACCAGCTAAACTAACCAAGCATATCAAACTTTTCATCTCGATACTCTCCTAAAATGCTGTCCAGGGCACAATGTATCAATAATAAAAATTAGTTAACTAACAAGCTGTAGTAAGAAAATAATGCTATAGATTCATGGTCAAAATCTGAACTAGATACAGATAGTAACGCTTCACGACATACATTTTCACTACGAAAATCGTTGATGTGCGTACGATGTAAGAGCTGTGACAAGGTCAATATGTTTTTTTTTATGACGCGTTATTGTATGCAGTACAAATATGTTAAAATATTTGCAAAAAAAAATATTTGCAATTGCAAATATTTTTTTTTTGGGCTGGGTACTTCACAAAGGATATAATAGCGGCAAATTGCTGATCTCAGCGGCACGGACCTATCCGCAATATCCTCTACCCACTGCCACTTCGTTGGTAACCTTGTTTTTTTTTTATTTCATCATTAAAACTCCAAATATAGCCCTCTCCATTAACCTTTGGGTGACTTTGTGCCTTCTTAAAAGCCTCATTATATACATATGTGTGTCGTAGTCTGTCCCTACATAATCTTACAGATATTTCCAACTCCAATTCCCAATTCCCAACTTATAACGAGATATCAGAAATCAAAGTACCTAGTATGGTTATTGTCATGCTTAAAACCTTAACACAGGAACACGATAATGGATTTGAGGGAGACTATCAGGATCGTCTGCTTTTATGTCTTCGACTTATCTAGTTCTCTAATAGAAATGTAAAGGGAAAGTGAATATACTATACCATGATAAGTAATATCGCAAATTGATAATGTACACTCAGGTTCTTATAGAGATTTCAGATTTGCTACAAATCTTATAGGTACGTGACCGTTACCATTAGGTATGCAGCACTATTACACTGCGACAGAAGAAGAAAAAGTAAGAGATACATATTCAGATGTTTCTGAAGTAGAATCTTCTTCTGGTAAATAGTTATAAAGTAAAAAATACAATGTTTATCCAAGGATCACGGTTTAAATATAAAGACGAAAGTACTTTTACGAATTTCTAATAGATATGTAATACTCACGATGTGGAATTCTCTCAAATTTCCATCATTCTATATGAGAGAAAATATACACTTTTCCTCTATTCGTCACTTAACATACAGCATGTTACTTATTTCTCCAGTGCTTGTGATCGCTCTTTTTGGTGATGAATTTACTGAGTATGAATTGTAAATTTAAATAATTTTAAAATGTCAACTATGCGTAAAACGAATTAGGTACAATGTTTATTAATTCATCCACGTTCACTTTATCAGGCCTCAACGTGCCTCGTGTCGTCCGGGGTAATAAAAGCTCTACAAACAGTATTATAAAGCCTACCATTACTCAGCTTTAGTTATCTCGCGTTACATTTTCATAACAAAATCACGCACTTGACAGGTTGTTTAGATAGCGATTTCACTTTATCAACCCAGCCATTTCGTGATAAGGTCGTGATCAAGTTGGCTGCTTCATAGCGATAATAGATGACGTTTGTAGCAATAAAAACATATTTTATAGCGACTTACCTTTCACTGTTACATCTAGCTATAGTCACGGTATTCCTCATATAGTTGTCACCACCAATTACATAAACGGTTTTATCGTGGTGTTAGCCTTCGAATCAGTCCGCATAAATTTTTGGTTTTTCAGGAAGAACTAGTAGTCGATATAACAGGAAGACAACGCACTTCGTGGCGTTCGTATTTAACATAGAATGCATTATGGTAGTCATGAGGTTAGGTGCCGGGAAGGTCCAGCCAAACTAACTACAGTAATTGATCAAAGTGATAACCCAGGTTCCGTTTAAATGACCCTTTGGCGGAGGCTCGACCAACAAAAGTCATGCTAGCTCGTGGGCGTGTGGCGGTAGCATCGTGAAAACGCACCCCGCCCACGCCCCGATATGGGCTGGAAGGACACCGTGAGGTTTTTGGTGGGTAGGCCGGTCCTCTACCGGAGAGCCCCACATACGGCCGCACCTAGCCAGCGCGGTGACAAAGTGTATAAGGAGCATTTTCCCCCCACAAAAAAAAAGAAGAACTAGAATAGTCTGAATAACAGGAAGACAACGCATTTCGTGGCGTTCGTATTTAACATAGAATGCATTAGGTACGCACCTAACCTTATGATTACCATACATGAGGTTAGGTGCTGGGAAGGTCCAGCCAAACTAACTACAGTAATTGATCAAAGTGATAACCCAGGTTCCGTTTAAATGAAATATTTAAGAATATTAAGAAAACTTGCTATAAGTTACTATATATATATATCGCTATTGTTATTGTTGTGTCACAATAGCATAAGCTTGAGGCTTGTAACATTTTTATATATTGTTTTATAGCTTTCATTTTGTGTAGATAATATTAACCCACTTATGTGTTTTCGATTAATGTAATTATTGTACTGTCAGTTTACAACAGAGTTACAACTATAATGAATAGGATACTCTTACAATCGAACCTACGATAAATCGTCCAAACATCTCGCTCTAACTTAAATGTGTGCATGTACGAGTTAGAGTAAGACGTAGCAGACCAACGACAAGAATATTAGAATTTGTGTGCTCAGTGTAAAGCTCCTGTTCTAGGATATATGTGCATGTAAGGTTATTGGAGAAACAATACTTACTATTAAAAGAATAAAGAATATATTGGTATGGAATACAAAAATTATACCTACTATTAGATCTATTTTATTTTAATGATAATTATTGATACCAAAATCATAATAATAGGAAACTAATATAACAAACACCATTATTTTTTGTGGTTTTAATTTCTGGAGGAAGTATAAAGTATGTGAAATACGATTGTACGATTCAATTCCAGACATTTTATAGGATTCAAAGTCATTCTAATCGTCATCATCTCAGTCAAGCATTGCCTGCTGTTGTGCAAATGCTTCTTTGAAGCTCTCCATATACTTTCATGTCAGCTATAACATCTCACAATATTGAACAATATCACTTCGTTACCGGTTCCTGATCCTCTAGTATGATAACCAATACACTTTATGATATCGTGTGATAAAACCGTCATCTTACATAGAAAGTTCAAAGTGATAAAAGTTTTTATCATACCGCGTTTCGATAGTCATGCTACAGGAGTTGGGTGGACTTTAGTAGCGACTTAAGACCTTGGGCTTTGTAGATATCTGTGACCAGCCTTCACCCGCCCAACTCACTCGCCTTAAATGAACTTGGGCCGGTGTCATACCAATATCTTATTCTGTCTTATTTGCTCAACTTTATGATTCATACCAATTTTTCATTCCAGTCCATCCAATTCACGGTGATGTGGGTGCTGTTTGTCGCCATTGTACTTCTCAACACGTCCGTGATAGCCGCCCTACTATGTACAAACGCTCGGAAGAGTCGGATGAATTTCTTCATCATGCAGTTAGCCATCGCAGGTGAGTGATTGCATTGCTATTCTGGTTATATTTAAAATTGAATTTTATTCACTTAATTTTAAAGAGCTTTCATTCTACTTATCAGTAAATCGGAACACAAACATTTCACTAATACGAAGTAGATGGAGAGTTAGAAAAAATGTATTTGGCGTATTTGTATTTATATTCTTTTTATCACTACATTCCATTTTGTTTATTTTTAATTGAAAATTAACTATTACCAATTTTCATTAGTTTTGATTTCGTTCTTATGAATATATTATTTTTACATTAATATTACCCAATTATAAATACTATAAAAATATTAGGCCCCTAAAAATGCAGACCAATATTGGTGTAAAGAAAGCGATTTTGTCGCTGTGAGCAGTTAAAGGTAGAGGTAGTGTCTGCGACGTATGAGCGAGACGTCGCTTATTACATTATTACACTTCTAATCTTCGAGTATCTGCTCTTGCGAGTCCATTCTGGCCGGCTGGCTAATGTATAAAGAGGCGATTGGCACACGACTCCCTGAAGCATACCAGGAATTATCAGCTCACGACAAGTTGCCATAAAAGTGTATATTATTATAATAAATACACTATTATTATCGTGTTTTTACTCATAGGTTGTCATAGTACCGATCTTCAAAAGGGAGAAATCCGGTGTCGAATCGTATCTCACCACTTAGATATTTGAGTTGACTCCAAGAACACAAACTTGTCGTCTAAACATCAACTTTTCGTATTAAGCGACTCTAAGGTTATACTTGACTGAAGTGGCTTAGACTTCACATGCGACTGCGGTTTTCACAAGTTTGTAATTTCTGAGGCTATAAATTACGCTTCGTGTACTTTTCGTCACTTCTCTAATAACGACTTGTTTGTAATTGTTAAGTATAGTACATATTGTTTATTTGTAACATTGTAGCAACTGATATGATTTCATAAATATAAATAAATAAATATGTTACACTCACATCAAAGTAAATACTGTAAGTCTGGCCTTATGAGATCTAGAGTAACGGATAGTCATACATATACTATACATATATAAATACTATGATAGAAATATATATTAATAACCATAACCGTGAATAAGACACAAATGCGCTCATTTATTAAACAAACTTCTGCCCCTATTGGGTCTCGAATTTCGGACCTCAAACGACACATTGCAACCACAAGGCTACGGAGGTTATAAATATGAATCTGTTTAGTTGTCCAGTGCAAATTAGTATTATAGTGAATGTATTTGTATGATTTATTTTAAGATTTCTAGTACGATGTACTTAAGTACATCGTACTAGAAATCTACCCATCAAAAATTATAACAATTTTGGTCACAATTGGGTACAAACGTCATTTTGATAATACAAAAAAGTCGGTAACTATCGACATAGCTTATAATTATTTAATAATTATTATTTTTCTAAAAAAAAATAATGAATTTTGAAGTTTATGTAATTTATCAGATGTAAAAAAATTCTAAAAGTTTTTTATTCCAAGCCAGTGGTTATATAGAAGTTAAATAATTCTCTAAAATAAACATGAATATAGCTTAAAATATCCTCTATACGAGAACTAATGTAATCTTTATGGAAGTATCCTTAAAGTAAAATCGTCACTTATTACTACTTTTTAACATAAAAAATATAACAACTCTAGGGGCATTCAAATGCATCAATTACAGCTGAATTACAAAAAACAAACAAAAAGTACAAACCTAATTACACTGAACTATAGTTATAAAAAAGTAGTTATCTATTTTAAGCCAAGCATGCTTTTTTATGATTTAGAGTCATAAGCGCTTTCCAACCAAAGCTCAGGAGCATTCCTGGATTTCTCTTCTTTCTACGAACGCATAGTTGAACATTATTAAACAACGCTATTCATTTCAGAAGGGAAAATATAAGAAAGAGTAATCTTGGACGAAACTACTAAGCTTTAAGCATCTTATGAAGCTAGATACTCGTATAAAGGGTAGCTTTATAGTTGCCGTGCTTAAGTACTGGGAGATATTTAGCGAATGCGAAAGCTTATTTTGTCTGCGTATTATATAATGCTCATAGTATAATATATTTGTTGATAATAAAATGACATTTTGAGATCTATGTGATTTTATAATATACATTACTATATTCATCGATAAAATCTTTCACATAGGCTTGACCCAGTGGAGCTGCGTAGTTATATAGCCTCGTTATGCATCGTCTATTGCATATATTACAGTTTTCCAAGGAGTTGTTTGGATTGAACTCTGCTACTAGTTTCCGCCATTGTTCGCGTGACATAACGTTCACCCTCATCACCTAGACGGACGTTCACAACAGTTCGTCATTCCAGGAAATTTCTGCCTCGCGCTACCAAACTATCGAATAAATTATCGACTGCGTTTTTCCGCACCGATGCGATATCCAAACCTTTAAAAAAAGTACACATTCCACATTTAAAAAGCAACGAATCTTCGAAGCGCCTGCTGTTTTTGGTGTCTATGGGCGGCAGTAATTGTAATTTTACAATTCAGTAAAATTACAATTACTGATAGTATTGTAAATTACAGTAATTTTACAATACTATCAGGTGTTCCATTTACTCATATGTCCCATGATAAATTCATATACGTCTTATATTATTACATAGATTCTTGTACCACAGCTTTACCTAAGAAATGTTTAACTTGTTTATCTGACAGTATCTATAAACTTAATAATTATACACTAGTATACACTAGTATGTTCTAAAAAGACGATTGTAAGCGACAGCAAATCAACAACAATTTAACATAAAATATACTTTTGTTCTAATTTATATAAAACTGCGTACGAAATTAAGGTTAAATTCGTTTAATGATATTATTAGATTAAGATAGTTAAATGAACTTTTATCTCTGTTTATAGTTAATAACATAAAGAAGTTTTGTGTGTGAATAAGATATGTACATACATTGTAAGACTTAAAAAAAAGACTATTTTTAGGACATAAACAGTATTTTAACATCTAATCAATATTTTGCCATATCTGCATGTTTATTCTATTAAAGGATATAAATATAATTTTTTACTGCTTTCACCAAAGTATACCTAATTATACAAATTACTTATAGTTAGATTAGAAGTACTCCATTGTCAGGATTATCATTAGACACTGGACAGTGATATTTCCCAGACAAACTCCAGACAGAAATATATACATAAAACAAGGGTGCATAAAAAGATCAATACAATTGGTACAATTACAGTTTTCAACGCGTCTTTGTATGTGTGCTACGGAAATCCGCTGCTATTGCGAAGGACTTAAGCTGTATTAAAGTCAACATTAATACGTTGCCGTCTGTACACTCAACTCTTATACTTAAAAATAAAACATGTGCTAGTTTTAAACAAGAAAAAAATATTCCATTTATTGATTAATTTATCCTTGTGCTTGACATGGTATTAGATTGTTTCAGAAATCAGTTGATGATGATTTAAAAACTAACTTAAGCGTAAATGCTTTTCCACAATGCTAGAATTATTTCCCACTCGCTACGATCCAGACATACTTTCCTAGCTTCCTCCACTTTAATTTAATTAAGATTACCCAAAAATATCTCTCGTTCTGTCTTACTGAACTATAGTAAAATGAAAATCATCCTAGACTCATCTAGATTAACTTATTTTCATGGCTCTGTTAGCTGCGTCCACCTTTTAATATCAGCTAACGTAATTAGTCAAGAAAACCTAGACAATATACGCAGTCAGACGCAGGCTCGTTAATTAAGCTGAAGGAATCCTCGGATCACTCTGGCAGGAATGTTGATGATGGCGATTTGTCAAACAGCTGATTTGTTCCGGAAATCTGGGACTATAAAAGTAATGAGTATCCAACGACTTTTTATTATGATTTTACTGTCTATCATGCATGATTTTTTTTATTGCGGGCTTTTTTCTTCATTTTATATTTTTTATATCAAAAAGGAATCAACATGATAAAGATGAAACGAAATGAATGAATGAATTTTTGGTAGTGAAGATTGTATTAAAGTTTTGAGCCTTAAATCAAATTAATATAACTCTTTATTGCACATATAATAAAATAATATAAATACAACAATGTACAATTGATTTTTATTTACTTATGCAACGAAGGAATCTCTTGGCTATCATTTCACTTGAAGTCAAGCAATTATAAGCACTAAAGTAACCTCAAGATTTCCTAAGCAGTCACTAATTATCTTATATCTAATTTTACAATTTTCTGCTGTAATTTACTGCATGTTAATACATACAGTAACAATGCATTATTAGATCTTATTTAGATAAGATGGAACATATTACAAAAACTTGAAATTTAAAATATTACTGTCGATATCGATATCACAAACAGAAGCTATTACTTACACCCAAGCTTCCCGCCAATATGATTACTAAGCTGTTTTTAAGCGGTCTATTGGTAGAGATCTCTTGAAAAGGTGAGCTGGTTTGGTATATGCCATTTGTAACATTATTAGTGTACAATAAAATAATTCTATCTATGATTTATATATTTGTGAAACATTATGCGGAGGGAGGAGGAGACGAGCACGGAACTCTAGATAAACAAATTTGACAGCCATACTCAACAAAAATGAGTAAATCTGACAGATACGAGTATTCATAAAGAACAACAAGGCTAGATGCTTTTGTTGATCGACAAATCCATGCTCGCACACTAGATTTTAGAAAAAGTCAAAATAATATTAAATTATTTCTATCCATTTGAAGTACGGATATTTTATTATATAGAATCGCTACTTCTCAAAAGTGTACTTATTTATTACTTACTTTCCCGTCGTGGCTTATTTAGGATTTTTTAATATTAAATAGATATTTAAGCGCGGTAATAATCTTATGCCCTTCCCCGGGTGTCAAACTATTCCCATTCCAAATTGTATCAGGATCGAATCGAAACACAAATAAATGAGAGTACTTACAAGAGTTTGTGAAATAAAATAAATAATGGCCATCCCCAATACAGTTCTTTTCCTATAAGAAATCTAAGCATCCGATTATTACTTCAAAGATATCGACGAGATACTCTGGAGTCGAACAAACCCCACTTCTGTCTGTATTTTTTCAATATGTCAAAGCAGTAAATCACCAAAAAGCGATGCTTAAGTAAAACGCTTTTCAGTTGATCCATTCCAATCAGGGTCCTTGTTATCGCAGCCACAAACGGATTTATTTGGCAGGCCGAGATTAATGCTGATCAGGAGTCTCACTGACATCATTATCTGATTGACGGTGGTTTCGGTATTCGGCCGAGCACCTTCAGCAGCACGGATTTTCGGAATTCGGTGTGGATTTTTGTTATTATAGGGAATCAGTGATGGTATTTTAAAGTAAATCTTGATAAAATAAAGAAGTTGGTTTGAATATATTTTTATCTTGTATATTCAGATGTTCATTATGATTTGCCAATTCTTTATATCATACATCCACGTCTTAGAAATTTATTTTGTCTTCCTCCTTTTGGTACTCTTCGAGTAAGTGTATTTTTCTAAATTCATAATTCCAGTTGACTACTACTCTTGTTTGTACTCTTTGTTATTTTATAATTATTTTATTTATCAAAATCTGACTTTGATAAATCTTTTTGACCTACGAGGTCTCAGTTGTAATTCTTAAATTTTGTCAAAATAATGTTTTATTTATATACGTATATTTTAAACTTATATTTCACACCTATTTATTCATCTACATTTATTCACAACCTATATAATACATGTACAAAATGTATTTCTATCGTGTTTGTTTTCACGTACGACAGAAAAGTCTTGTTTTTCTGTAAGTGAAAAATCTGATTGTAAGTCACGATAAAGACAAAGGTAGATAGATAAAATTTGAATTACGAATCGGAGGAAATAAAGTGGAATCGAGCTCCACCTGTACTCCTGGGAAACCACGGAACTGATGAAAAATATCAAATTTGCGATTAACATGTCAACAACACATGTATTTCTTTCTTTTTTCTATTCTTGCTTTTCTATATTTTCCTTCTTTTCTATCTTTCCTTTCATTCTTTTATTTTCTTTTTCTTTATCATTTAATTTCTTTAATTTATCAGTAAGTGATTAACCTGAACCTGAGTGATAATATAATAAGATGGATATATATTTTTTCTTTCTATTGCAGATCTTTTCGTCGGCCTCATTTACGTTTTCGTGGATATTGTGCAGAAGATTACAATCGCGTGGCTGGCTGGACAGTTCATGTGCAAATTTGTCAAATTTTTGCAGGTTAGATAAAAGTTTTAGTTTTTTTTAGTGAGAATAACGCCAATCTTTAGAGCCTCTGCGGAAAATGGATTGTGTTTGGAATTAAGGCTTTTGCTGTCCTGTATTATCTAGAAAACCTATTAAGAGGTAGTGAATCTGATAAATATTTTTCACATCCACGTTTTATATCATAGGTCCCCAATTACGATATATATATATATAATAGTTATATATTTAAAATTTATATTAAGCTATTATGAAATTATATATTTAAGTGAATTTAAACTATTTCACTTGACAAGCTTGAGCGTCTGCAGAATGTGGCCATCAGGTTTGTTTGCAATCTGCGTAAATTTGACCATGTTTCTTACCATCGCTCCAAACTTCAATGGCTTCCTATTCGGCAGCGCAGAGATTTGCATATTTTATCTCTTCTTTACAATATCTTGTTTCTTCCTACATCTCCAGCATACCTTAAGTCTTTGTTCTCTTTTCGGTCCTCTTCCTCCAGTCGCGTTTTACGAGCGAATTTTAACTTGACTCTTGATATCTCTTCTTGCAGTACTGATTTTCTCTCTTACTCTTTTCCCTCTTATGCCGTTCGACTATGGAATTCTCTCCCTGAGAGTATTAAGAGAGCGCAAACGTTAGAGTCCTTTAAGAACCAAGTCCGTATCCATTTCCTGTCCTTAAATTCTTAACGTAATTTTACTTTATTTACTTTCACAATAATTGCACGTATTCCCAAAATTCCTAGTTTGTTTTCGTTTTTCTCTTATCTAAGGTTGCCTGGAAGAGATTGCTTTTAGCAATAAGGCCGCCGTTTGCTCATAATTGTCTTTGTTTGTTTACTTTATTTCTTGTATTTATTTTGTGTGCAATAAAGAGTTTATTATTATTATTATTTATTATATATTGTAAGGTTATAAGAGGTGTCTACTAACAAATTTCGTTTTTCAAGGCGGTCGTCATGTACGCGTCGACTTACGTGCTAGTTGCACTCAGTATAGATAGATGTGACGCCATCACAAACCCAATGAACTTCTCAGGAAGCTGTAAGTGTCAATCATGTACACGTGTATCTGATTTAGCAATAATATCTGTTCATGATCTCGCATCCTGTTTGTTACAGGGAATCGGGCGAGAGGGCTGATCATTTCCGCTTGGCTTGTCAGTTTTGTGTTTTCGATACCAATTTTCATACTTTACGAGGTTAAGGAAGTTCAGGGTAATTATATTTTGAATATTATTATTAGTAATACATTTTAATTGTACAGTCAGTAACACTTGAAGCTTGACATTTATGTTTAGGACACAAAAAAATTACCTTATATATTTCATATTATCTAGAATCTTGGGAAAGGGTCATATTGCGTATTCACTAGTCCTAAAAGATTTTATGAGGGACACATTTCGCAAAGGGACACATACAAGCGTCCTAATCGAGGAGGACAGAATATATCTGACAAACTATCAAACGGTATCAAAGTTTCATACGTAAGCCCCCGAAATGTGAACAGTCATTGAAAAATGAGCAAGCTCATCTTTCTTTAAATAACTATACTCAAACTGTAGGTATATTAGACTAAAATTTGTTTGTTTCTAATTATTATTTTTAATATTTTATGAAATATCTTTTTAGGGTTCCGTAGCCATAAGGCAAAAACGGAACCCTTATAGATTCGTCATGTCTGTCTGTCCGTCTGTCCGTCCGTATGTCACAGCCATTTTTTTTCTGAAACTGTAAGAGCTATACTGTTGAAACTTGGTAAGTAGATGTATTCTATAAACCGCATTAAGATTTTGATGCAAAAATAAAAATATAATAATAAATATTGGGGGCTCCCCATACTTAGAATTAAAACACAAAAATAATCTATAAAAATGATATCGAGGTTTCTAAAATATTGTTTGCGAGACAGACGCTTCCAGTGGAAAAAAGTTGCCCCCCCCCCCTGTAACTTCTAAAATAAGAAAATGAAAAATCTAAAAAAAAACATTTGACGTACAAAACTATAAAAACTACCAACGAAAATTGTTTTGAACGAGATCTAGTAAGTAGTTGTTTTTTTAATACCTCGTAAATCGTAAACCGCTTCTTCTAAAAAAAACCCGCAATCAATGACACAATAGTCGAACATTCAACCACTGCGCCGTGTTGTTATTAGGTTATTTGATATACTATAAAACAATTATAAATTTGTTTAATAAATATTTCAAGACTGATGTTATGTGTATGCTCAACATCATTATTATAACAATTGTATTTCTACGATTCTAATATTTTCTTTGTTAGTGGATACTTTTTATATTATAATAAATTGACAGGTCAACTTCAATGCTGGATAGAGTTGGGCTCACCGCGTCGTTGGCAAGTCTGGATGACTCTGGTTTCTGTCATGATCTTCGTGCTGCCAGCTCTTGCAATCGCAGCTTGTTACGCTGTCATAGTGCTAACTATCTGGACAAAGAGCAAGGCTGTAGTGATGAGCCCTCCCATAAACTCTCGCAGAACCAAGACAATGAGAAATGGTAAGATCTTTTTGTCATTCGAAGTAATACAGGTTACCTATCTAAGATTCAACAGAAGAATACCACGATTTTAATTTGTATTCCAAGATAACTTAAGTAATATGGCATAGTTAAATGAAATCAAATGTTTTTGGGCTTATAAATACAAAACATCATAATCGTTTCCCGATGAAATTTCCCAGAAAGTATTTGGTAAGCCAATTTATTACAAATGGTTTTTTTTCATTTGTGTATTTTTCCTCAACTGACTCGTAGTCCGTGTTTTTATTTGATTGTCCTCATTTAGACCATTTTCTAGTGTACGTATGTAGTAAGCTTCGTCACTACTCCTCAGCTATTAAACTTAATACTACAAAGAGTTCCGCAGCCTTTACTTTAACAAATAAATTATGAGCTAAATTGCAAGTCTCTAGCTGTAAAATCGTCGTTCTGTGCCTTTTTTGTTTACGTATTACGTACTTAAGTACTTCCACAGTCAAACTACCACAATTAATGAAATTACAATAAATAAGTTCTTTAATCACATCACACTCTACGTACCCAATTCCATAGTCAAACAACTACAGTTGATAAAATTACAATAAATAAGTTCTTTAATCACATCACACTCTACGTACCCAATTCCATAGTCAAACAACTACAGTTGATAAAATTACAATAAATAAGTTCTTTAATCACATCACACTCTACGTACCCAATTCCATAGTCAAACAACTACAGTTGATAAAATTACAATAAATAAGTTCTTTAATCACATCACACTCTACGTACCCAATTCCATAGTCAAACAACTACAGTTGATAAAATTACAATAAATAAGTTCTTTAATCACATCACACTCTACGTACCCAATTCCATAGTCAAACAACTACAGTTGATAAAATTACAATAAATAAGTTCTTTAATCACATCACACTCTACGTACCCAATTCCATAGTCAAACAACTACAGTTGATAAAATTACAATAAATAAGTTCTTTAATCACATCACACTCTACGTACCCAATTCCATAGTCAAACAACTACAGTTGATAAAATTACAATAAATAAGTTCATTAATTTTCATTTTCATTTACAATTCCTTAATATTAGTTATACTTTTAGAAAACTCTTTTGTTGAACACATTAAAATATGACAATAAAAATAAAAATATTAGGAGGTACTAAGTTACTTGGTCCAAAGGTGGACTTATCTCTCAGAGAGATTTCTTCCAGCCAACCCTAGATGGTTTTTTTAAGAAAAATGTATATATGTATAGTTTTATATATGTATATAGTTGTATATATATGTAGTTATATATAGTTATTTACTTTTCAGGACACATCGACAGCGATCCAGATTCAAGACGGGCTAGTTCCAGAGGCCTTATACCTAGAGCTAAGATCAAAAGTGTCAAGATGACTTTTGTTATTGTTTTTGGTATGTACAAACATGACAGATCATATTTTTTTTTTCGCCCTTTGCGTCTCGCAATGGCGGTGGGTTTTCAATTTCCCATAGCCATACATAAACACAGCATGCAAATACAAGTAATAACTCGTAATTTTAATATAATATAAACGCATCAATCAAGTTTTAAAGAGTCACAAAATCTTCACTTGATCCCTGGATATGTTACAACCTATCCATTTCCAATTTCTCTAATCTGAACACTTACCTCAATAATTTACGAATATATAGATTATTACGAATCTTTAGATAATCTATGAATATTATAATTACATGAACTTTGAAACTATAGAACTGCAATTTCATTTAAGACCATATTATACAGTATATAATGGTGAAAACACTAATGGGATATTTTTCTGAATATGGAAGTTTATATTTTATAATTGTCAAATTTAAGAAAATATCGATCTCGTAAATGTCTATCAAAATAAAAATTTCGGTCAATTTTTAAATAATTTATTCTTCTTAAGCATGCTTAGCAAATCTGAGCATTATATTAACTACCTTCTTCAAGATCAATCGAAGCTCCCTGTACTGGTAAGTAGGAGCCGGCAAAAGTTGTATGAAAACTCTGTCAGACGTGTAATTCTAAAATGGAACGATGTTTTACTACTGTGAACCATGGCAACCAAGCAGTTAACTTATAAAATGGTTTTATTTTAATTTCAATGGATAGCCAATTTAATTTCAGTCCATTAATTCAGAAAAATATTATGGCTTAAGTCTTGGACAAAAATCGATATTGATGGCTTTGCCTGGATCCACATTTATACGCTTGTCTATAAATACCTGTTTTGCTACCCGCTGCAAAATGCAACAAGTTTAGAAAGTAAAAAAATTTTTCTTAATTCGAATAAAACGTAGGCGAATAAAGCCTTAAGTAGAATTTTCTTTGAATGGACTCCCAAAGTCTCTTCTGCCCTCAGCAATAAAAAGGTATTGACCGTGTATTATTATCCTATATTTACAGTGTTCGTGTTGTGCTGGTCACCTTACATCGTGTTCGATCTGCTCCAAGTATATGACCACATACCACCAACGCAGAGCAACCTTGCCATCGCTACGCTCATACAAAGCCTGGCGCCGCTCAACTCAGCTGCCAACCCACTCATATGCTGCATGTTCTCGCCCCACATTTATACGAGCTTACGGTACGTTACTATTTTTTGAGCTAGCATTGGGTTACGAATGGGTATATAGCCATCGAAATACTCATACAGCGTTTGGACAAATTTGATACATTCGGTGTTGGCATTTCGAATTTGAAAAGAAAACAGTTGATTCATTTAGATACATTCATATCATATGCAATACTGCCACAAGCGTTTCACGCACCATTAGATCTGCTGATCCAAATGAACATGGAATAATGCTGGGGTAACAGCACCCCACGCGTGTGTTGACTAATCTCCAAGATCTCACCTGAAAAAATATATTTGAAACTATATAGAAGAACTTATAAACTCCAAGAAAAAACGAGTAACGTTCAGCCTATCTTTACCTTAATACACCGTTCTTAAGTTCACCATTAGTTTTCTATGAAAAGTCATGTTCTTACAGTAAACTTACGTCCGAAATAAAAATAAAATCGTTCAGATTCCACAGGAAAACACAACGCCAAGTGCCACTGGGCTTAATAAGTTATCGGCATCTGATATTACAAATCAATTAACTTGTGTTTGGCAGATATAATTTTCTGCTATTATTGATTTGGTTTATCAAGAGCATTGAAAACTCTATGATCATGGCTCTGGCCTTCTAATCAGTAAGATGATTTATCATGTCATAGACGATATATTTATCCAACTTCATTGACTAATAAGCTACTAATAAGCTATGGAACTTTTTATGCAAGTCGAACTAAATGAGTAGTGTCAGAGTGGTCATTAAAACCTCCTTTTTAGTTTAGGTGGGCTTCAGACCCGTACGCATATCTACGCTACTTTTTTTTATATTTCTATCACCTACATCAATAAACCTAGCCCAAAGTAAGCACTGAATACTAGCGTTATGGGATCTAGGGTAATAGATAAACCTACATTGTATAAATATTTTATAAAGAAATTTGATAAAAATATAATTAACACCATGACTAAGGTACAAATTGCTCGCATTCATCACACAAACATCTGCCCCCACCGAGATTCGAACCCGGGACCTCAGAAATGGCGACACCTTGAAACTGGTGTACTAACCACTCAACTACGGAAGCTAGTCGTATTGTTGATTGTTGAACATAGTGATGAATGAATTTTTGAATGTGTAATAAATTATTGTTTTGATAATTGCAGGCGTGTAGCTCCGTACCGCTGGGTGTGTGGGCGCAGGCGGGCGCGTGCGCGGGGCACGCTGCGCTCGCGGTCCGACTCCACCGCGCACTCCGACCTGCTCAGCTCCACGCACGCACGTCGCCCGCACTCAGTCGGCGCGGTCAGTACACATGGCACTTCATGCGGCATAAGCCAGGCGTGTGGCGCTACACGTGGCACTTTACATACAAGTCTTTTTAACGCGTACGACCGTATAACATTTCGTCTTTTTTTTTTTCCCTGAGGAAAATGCATTAAATTGCATACCCCGGCTGTGGCGAGCCGGCGGTTATGTGGGGCTCTCCTCCCCAAAAGGGGGAGGCCTTCCCACTAAAAACCTCAGGGATGGCCATCCTCAGGCATGTAGGGAGCCCCCGGGAACATTAAGCAACTTCCAGGAACCCCCAGCCTCCGCTCCCCTGCCTAGAAGGGAGCCCTCCTCGGGGGAGGCTACACTACCTCCCCCGGTCTCCTCCACGACGACGCCCCCCGGCCACGGAAGGGGCGTGGTCGGCGGTCCCGGGTCGCCGAAGCAGTCGCGAGTTCCTCGCGCCCGCCGACGACCCGCGGCGGCGCCGCAGCTATGCTACCGAGCCCGGCGCCGCCTTCTTCGACCGGGATCGGCCATCTCCCGACCCCGCTCGGCGGCCTCCTTCTGGAGCATCACTGCTTCACAGAAGGAGGCCACAGCCCTCCAACCTCCCTCGTCCGCCAGCATTGCCGCAATCAATGCCGGCGGAGACAGATCTCGCCCGATCTCTGCGACCAAGACTCGGCGCTCGGAGGCCCACGCGGGCATTCCGCCAGCGTGTGCTGGGCCGAGTCAAGGTCGGATGCGCAGTGGTAACAATGTGTCGATCCCTCCCGTCTTATTCGACACAAATACTCACCGAAGCAGCCGTGCCCGGTGAGTATCTGAGTCAATCGGTAGGTGACCTCCTCCTTCCCGTGGAGCTAAGCTTCGAGGTGCGGGAGTACGGCACCGACGGCCCGCTGGCGCGCGCAGATCCGTAATTCGAGCTGCGCACGCCAGGCCGCCACAATCCGTCGGTGCCACTCCCGCTTAGGCACTTCGTGCGCGAGTTCCAGAGCGCTCCCCCCATCGCCCCCCCGGTCGACACACCGCGACGCATACGTCGCCGCGTACATGTCGGCCAGGATGTCGAATGGGGGGGGGGGGTATCATTTGGTCTACACGCTACATCATTCGCGTGCTTCATTGTAGATGTCAATTCATTATGTGAAATATTCTATGCGAGTGACAGTATACTCGTACTCAGTATACAGAGGTTCCCAAACATTTTTGTGTCGTAGATCCTTTGCCATGTTTCTCGGTTTTGAGTAGACACCCTACTTGCCTGATATTGAATGCATACAATTTACAACATTTTATAAAAAATATATAATACATTTTTACAACATGAAACTTAAGGACACTGACACATGCAGATTCTGCGAACAAGAGCGTGAAACACCAATACACCTCTTGTGCTACTGTGAACCGCTGATTCACAGAAGAAGCAGACACCTGGGGAAACACATCCTTGACCCAGATGAAATAAAAACAATTCGAACTGGGATCATCCTATCTTTCTTGGTCAGTGCCCAGTTAAGGGAGCTACTGTAGGGCCTACATAGAACCTACATAGGAGGCTGGTCACAATAGATCTTAATAGGTCGCAGTGATGCATATCAGCCCCGACTTACACGAAATAGGAATACATTTTTACTTCATACGTTTCTTTTTTTATTATTAACCAAAATACATATTTACATTCTTAACACAGTGTTTGCCATGGTCAAAAACCTCTAAGATTTTATCTAACCATGCGAGCCGCTTACAAATTTGTATGATATTTCTAAGTACTTATATTAAGTTTGGAGGTAATACCGCTTACATTTATATTAAAAATTTTTTGCACTGTTCCTGTATAGTACTTTCAACTCTTCCGGAAGCCCGTTGAGGTAGAACCGTATCGAATACTGAGCTACTCTTGTTCCGTATACATTGTTGTCTTTTGGTAATAAAAATTTATTTATATTAGACAGCGATCTCAAAAAATCGGGTCTTATTATTTCCTGTAATAATTCAGGCCTATTGTCCTCTTTGAGAGTTAGGAATTGAATCTTTTTATACACATTGATAACGTTACAGTATTTAAAAAGCTCGTCATAATTATATTTGAATTTATGTTTGATGTGTTTTGGAACAATGGTTTTTAATATCCTTAATTGCAAGTTGTAAATATCCGTCAAGTAAGTGTGGTAAGTTCGTCCATAGCTGACCACCGAGTCTGCGAGAGCCAAATATAGCATTCTCAATGTTTTATATGGCAATTTATACTTTAATATGCTAAGCTTACCTAGAACTTTTATAAATAATGTACGAGTATATGTCTTTATATTAGAAGATAGTATAATGTAAGTAAATAGGTGCTATCAATGTATCTTAAAATCCATTATCGTGGAACCTCGTTTTCATTTCATATAGGTACCTCCAATTTTTTTTTAGCTGACCCTTTCAGGTTGTCGTAGACCCCTACGGGTCGATATAGATCACTTTCGGAACACTGGTCTACACGATGTAGTTTGCGTACGTTTGTTATTAACGATTTATAGAAGAAAGAAAGAAAACTCATTTATTACTTAGACAGCTACAAAAACTTTAAAACAAAACGATGTTTGATTAAATCTGATTGATTAAGTCTGAACCTCCCTGACTGACTATTTTGTGGGACGCCTACCAATGCTATATTGTTCGGCATATGTCATCCACTCATAGTCTTTTTCCATCTCATTGGTTAGCAATTCTTCGGGCTATTTTGGTGACCCTGTGTCTTCTGCTTTTTGTCGCTTTCTTTGTCTTCTGATTTCATCGCTACCGCCACCAGACTTGACCGTCTAGTAATTGCAAAACCCAACACATTCTAGTTTGACTAGAGAGAAGAAGCTAGGAGACACATGTCATTTACAAAATATGAAACGTGTGCGTCAGAACAAAGTGCTGTTGCGAGCCCACTCACAAACTGGGTTTAAGGGAAAGACCTTCCGATTCGAAGACCAGTGTCAAAATCATAGCGCCAGCTCTTCTCTTTCTTTTATACATGTGTGAATTATATCCACTACGAGTAAATACAAAATCTACAATGGGCAACATCCTTAATTTTCTTTTATATCTCGGAAGAGACTGATATCTGCTGGTTTATATGATACTAACATGATAATAGTCCTTAGACAGTTCCAGGGCAATCGGGTCACTGATCCAAACTAAGTTTAGTTACTTTTCCTTTAAATATGCACTTTAAAAATGTAATATTAAGTTTATTTAACAAAAAAAATTGGCAATTTTCACATTGACCCGCACAAAACTAGAAACAAACGAGGCTCTGGTACTCCCCACCAATTCGCACTGGGCCAGCATGGTGGTAGACGGCCCAAAACCCTCCTAATTGGAGGAGGTCCAGCAGTAGACGAATGAAATGAAGATGATGATAAATGTTTTGGAGCTAGAATAACGATTAGAGTCATCAATAACATATACATATTTAAAAAAAATACGCTGTGTTAAAAACGTCAAGAATGGGTGTATCCATTAGATACAACCTTCGATCATATATTTCTGTAGATACACAGTTACCGTCTAAAAAGTGGCACCGGCGAAACAAGGCACAAACAGTAAATGTGCCTTGTTTCGCTCTCATTCATTCGGTGGCCGTGCGCGATTGATAACGTCAGCGATGCCGATATGCGTAGTTTATACTTGTAAAAATGACACACGTAAAGTGCAAAAGAAGGATGAAATGTCATACTTCCAATAAGTATATCTTATCTTAATTTATTAGCGCATTTTTTATGAGTAAAACACTTTTATTCATATTATGTATTACTAAAATATCAATTTAAAACGCTTGCGTACCATGCGTAAGGCATCGCATCTATCTCTTTCTGCCTCGACTGGCTCACTCATAGGAAAAAATAGCACAGAGCTAATGTTTCAGAAAAAGGTCAGTGGAATGATGGAGTCGCCTATACCATTTTTTGTGATTTTCTTTCTTTTTTTTTTTAGTTTTCCGCTTTCTTTATTTGTAAGGCTCGGCAAAATAAAGGTTGAGAAACCCTGTCTTAATAAAGTCTGTACTTTCCTTAGCACCTAATTCTACATACTTCTTGGTTTATGTTTAAAATTTAAAAAGTTTCCGTACTGTTAAGATAAGTGTAAAAAAAAACTAAGCATCTCCACTGCTGTCTATGTTCAAGTAGGATGCGATAAGACGCGAGCACAATATTCGGAGTCAAATGGAACGTAGGAGCATTATTATATGAAATGAATTTGTGCTTAATTGCAACGGACTAAGGGCTTATTATCCAATATATTTGTATTGTTCATTTCTGATTTCACGGCATCATTATATCATCGAAACCAGAAGATAATATGTAACGACCTTATCAAGGATTTATTTTCATACTTCATTACGTTACTTAAGATTTAAATTGGCTTAAATTATATGACACTTTAGAACTTCAAAATTGGTACTATAATATACATCTATTCTTCTATGTATAGACGCGGGGTCGATATTTTGTTTGATTTTCTATGGAATTGTGTATCTACAGAAATATATGATCGAAGGATACAACCTATAAGTATATCTTGAATAATAATATATATGATATTTTGAAAAACGGTTCGATATTTTGCGTTTGACTACAGTATGCATCGTTACGGTTGCAGATGTTGAACCGCACTCGCAGCAGCAGCGTGGGCCGCGCGGCGGAGTCGCGGCGCACGCAGCTGGTGGTGCTGGCTGCGCCGCGCGACTGACGGCGCCCGCCCGCGCTGCGGCCGCCCGCGCGCGACGTGCTGCTCTAGCGGCCGCCCTGCGCGCCGCGCTGCCGCTGCCGCTGCCGCTGCCACTGCGCGCCGCCCGACTTGAACTAAGCGGATACTTCAAAAACCACCACGAATGGATCTATGTCTGGGTCGTCTGCTTAGCTACCCCCATCTTACCTATTTCTACTGCAAAATAAGTGTATAAGTGTTAAGAGTAAGATAGGCAGTGTACGCAAGTGATGATTTCACAGCGCATGTTACAATGTGGTTTTTGTGAAGGTTTCAGATTTGCTGCTAATGTCACAGGGATCGCGACTGTAACCGCTTTCCATCAAGAAAACAGTCTAATTGTTTTATTGTCAATATATCAAATAAAAAATGATTGTTTATAAATTGTAACTGCATTTCAACAAATAAAATTAAGTTGTATAAGATAAATATATATTTAAAAATTTACCTATTTATATTATTGAAATAAAAATTTGGAGTGACTAAATATATATTAATTACCAGGTAAACTTATACTACACGGCAATCAATATTCACTGATTCACAAAAGAATACTGTAAAAGTTTTCAAAAACGAAATATATCAAAAGTGAGATATATGTGACTTCATAATGAAGTGGTAAGTGCTAAACTGCTACTACACACCGGAGCTTACGGACTAAATTGATCTGATAGCAATTATCGAAACGGAATACAGCAGTTATTAAAAATTTATTGTAAGTAAAAATTTAACTATTACATCATTTTTTAAACTAGACTTTACAACTGCATTTCAATTAGTGGACCCAATTGTAAAATTGCAGTGATTACAGGTCAACTGCACACGGTCTGTTATCGAAATACACGGTTGGTCTGCAGTCGTACAGTTGAAATGCAGTCCGTCTGCCTAAAGCCTTAGAGATGTACCGCATTACGCTTCGATTATGTTGAAAAGTTATTATTGACAAATAAATCAATTATTGAAATAGAACACGACTGCATAAAATACTGTTGCTATTGTGCTCTAATAAATTAATAAAATAAACATTTGTGTTTAAATGATAATTTGCTTAGAAAAATTGTAGGCATGACACCATTCTTTTCCAATTAGGTCAACAAGTTAAACTTTGAATTTTGACTTTAAACGTGCCAGTCAATCTGGATTGATGGCTGTTCCAAATACCCAAATAGTTATAACTAGATTATTTATAACTAGAGCCCGAAATCTACCGTATTTATGAACTGCTAGTTATTTCGAGATTGTAAGCAAATTCAATCTGCAGTATCTTAAGTCCACAGTCATAATACTGTTTAATAATAAATAAAGCCCCAATAATATCACTTCAACAATAATAAAGCCTCAATGATATTACTGTCACAATACTGTTTAATAATAATGCCTCAATAATGTCACTTTAACAATGATACGGGCTCAATGATATCACTTCAACAACAATAAAGCCTCAATGATATTACTGTCACAATACTGTTTAATAATAATGCCTCAATAATATCACTTCAACGTTTACCTAGAATAACCACCAGAATCAAATCTAACTGCATAGATAATATAGACAATACAATAACCGTGGTACTCCTAATAAGATAACGTGTATTATGGGGGTTTTCAGGATAAGTAACTAAGAACACACAAAAAGTCAATTACAAGTTTTCACAACTAATAATATAGTATAATGTTACTATATATACATCATCATCTCAGCCTATCGCCGTCCACTGCTGGACATAGGCCTCTCCAGTCGATTTCCAGCGCGACCAGTCCATTGCCACCTGCATCCAACGGGACCCAGCGATTTTCATTACGTCGTCGGTCCATCTGATAGGTGGCCTAACCACTAGAACCTTTCTCCCCCATCGACCGTCCATTATATAATATGTACTCTTATAATAAGCTGGTTATATTATTATTGCTAATAATATCAATCATAACAAAAAAAACGTCGATCCACAGTAGGAATTTTATTTTGTATCATAGCTGCAGTCACAAACGGAATCTCACAACCACATTGCACAATTTTTTGTAAATCATACAAAATATCTGTTCCGAGCTGGAATCAGAAACTGCAACCAGTTGCGTAGAAGCCGATCACCCCTGCACTCCACTAAGTTTGTCGTCAATCAATATGTTAGTTATAATTAGAAGGTTATAACAGAAATACGTAATGTGAATTTCTTTAACATCACATAATATATGGCTTTTATGTTAGTCTGACCATTCTCGACTTAATAAAAGTATTCAATGTAAATTGCGCTTCTAAAATCTGATCATAAGTCATATTTATCCTCATAGTTTTATAAAGTCTCTGTGACTCTGTCCACAGATTGCCAAAATCGGCCAAATTTTGCGTGATATCTTTCTATTTAAATAAACTATTATTTGTAAGCCTTATTATTTTACGTTGAAGCCTAGGACTATATGAATCTACACTACTTTCCTTTATCATCATAATTAGAGTTTATATCTGTACCTACAGATAGCTTGAAGCCACCCAAACTATAATGGTGACTAGGCTTTAGTCAACCACATTACGTACCGTTACGTACCGGGTCGGTTATTACCCCCCACGATACGGCCATATTGATCGTCCGTGTGAGTAGACGTGCGCTTTTACGTCGACTCTTTTTGCACCAACCCTAACGACGAACCTTTAGTTCTGCAACTTTTAAAAAATCACTTAATATAGAACTGAATCTGAATCTGCAAAAAAAAAAAAACAACTACAATCTAGTCCAGTGCGAATTGGTCAAAACTTCACATAGACTTTTTAAATTCTTTTGAATGCAGGTTGCCTTGCAATGTTTTCTTTTAGCAAAGGAGCGCCAGATATATATATTGTGTACGTGATCGAAAAATCAGAATCAGTTAGTACATGGAAAAATCGACTCCAGACCTTCCGATTTGAAGATCAGTGTCGATACCACAGCGCCACTGAAGTTCCTCTCTTTCTTTTTTACATGTGTGAATTATATCCACTTAATACAAAATCTACAATGGGGAAAATCCTTAATTTTGTTTTTTATCTCGGAATAGACTGATTTCTGCTAGTTATATGATACCAAGATGATAATGGTCATTAGACAATTCCAGGACAATCGGGTCACTGATCCAAACTAAGTTTAGTTACTTAGTTTTTTCTTCCTTTTAAGCAACCACTTCAAAAATGTAATATTAATAGCTTATTTAACAAAAAAAAAAATTGTCAATTTTCACATTGACCCGCACAAAATTGCAACATGTGATATGTGCACGTGGACGGGTTTTTAATGTTACTTTAAAAAAACCTGTACAAAAAAGCTATATCACACATTATGTGTTACGATGTCATCTGAAGGCGATGTCCGAATCGTCCTAAAATTGTATTAAATATTTAACATACTGAAACATATTTTAAGTCAATATAGTATTTCCTTAAGAATTTTTTATTGCTAGTCATATTTATCTTTATTTATTAGTTATTAAATTTAAATATTATTGTGTAAAATTAATTTAAATATTGATATAACGAAATATGTTTAAAGGATCATGTAAATACATAATTATATGTCAATACTATATAGTTATTTGTAAGTCAAAACGGAGGGAGAGTATGACCAGTGAAACGTAATATGATAGAGCGATTTTAATTTTGATCTGTCAAAATACAAATGATAAATTCAAGATGGCGCAACCACCATCTTCTATTTATCCATATATTGTACTAGGTCCTTTATCATATCTTGTTTCGTTGCTAATGCTAAGGGTAACATCGTCTGCATACCTACTTTTACCGCAAAATATCAGAGCCCGGCTGAAAAAAGATATGAGAGTGAAATTACTTGACTTTTGATTATGACTTATGATATTATGTCACAAGTTGGACAAGTACCTGAATCTTGTGGGGTTACAGATTTGCTGCAAACCTCACAGGAACCATATGTACTTACTATAGGTACTATATAATCAAATACCATCAGGTGGGTAGTCTGCTTGTATATGAATGAAAAAGATGCCAAACATGTATGTTTTAAGGTATTTGTGTATGTTTTTATCGTACTATAAAAAAAAAACGAGCACTCATAAAGCTCTATAGTGAAATATACGTAAGTACTCGTATATATATAGATATACTTAATTTTTTTTTGTTTTGTATATACCTTTTTCAGCAGTATAACAATGTTTTTATGTTTCATATCTATGGAAAATTAACATGATCTCTGATGAGTATTAAACATAGTTATAATATTGTTTCTTTAATTAAATAGTACCTAATGGTACTATTACAAAAGTACCTATTAAATAGTACCATTAGGTACTATTTAATAGGTACTTTTGCATTTTTTTTATTTTTAGTAATGAAGTAGAATTGGAATTGTAAATCCATATAATATGTTGACCTTAGTATGTTTATTTTTTTTAAGTTCCATGCATAATAATTACAAATTTAAATTTGATTAAGTTTTGAAATATAAACAAAGATGTCCCCGTGAGTTATCACTTTAATAACACTGTTAAAACAAATGATAAATTTCAAAATGACGGTTATATCAATTTATCTTGTTGGGCTGGGAGTATAGACTAAGACCCGTATTACAGAATGAGAATCAAACGAAAGGGAAAAGAAAGGGAAAGAACAAAAAGAAAGGGATGGTGCTATTGAGTCTACATAGTGCCATCCTTTTCTAACTATACTCTACTGTTGGCATTATAATTCTTTTCCAATAAAAAATACGGTTTATTTAAAAAAAAATCTTTAGGTAACCGTACAGCTCTCAATAATTCTGTACAATGTAGCTACGCGTGTTCTCTACGTCAGATTTATTGACAACTGTTCTCTACGTCAGATTTATTGACAACTGAAAGTAATTTAGTTGGTGCACGTTAATTGAGCTTTTAGAAATCACTGTCAGTCGTATTCTGTTTGTGATTAGGTCGAAATCACAAGTATAATAATTAGGACTGATTGTGTAATCATGTTTTTTATACAGTCTATTATTGATAACGTATTCAATAATATTTACAATTTTTACCGTTTATTGTTTCCGATGTTTCCTAATGCCCAATATTTAATTTGTAGTTTATTGTCTATCGCCTTCTTGTATTCTGTATTGAGTTGATTGTTGGCTCTTGGTGGAACTTATTATACATGTAGATAGAAGCGTAAACACGAACAGCTGTGTACTTTAACACCTTTGAAAATGCTGTAAAGCGAAACCGGTCAGGTCGATAATAATTAAAATTAGTGGAACAGTACAAGAGTTTTATTCAACATATCGCCTTCTTGGTTGGGGAAATCGGTAGTATGAAGTGAGTGACATTTTTAAAAATTGGCAATTTATAGACAAAGTATATTTGTTATTATAATACATATTTACTCGTTTAATTGTTATCACATTCATCTAGTCATTTAAAATGTTTAAATATCAAGGCTACGCAATTTTTTAAATCCATAATTATTATTATTTATGTAAAAAAAAACTGGTCTGTTTTGAATAAAGTGTCGCACGCACTCCCTTCATCGTTATGTGTAAGTTGATTACTCTGTATAAAATTACTTGTCCCTTACTGTCGATGTGTTCGAAATCATATTTTATATGAATCGAAATAAACATTATTATGTGTATTGTTAGGCATAAGGATGTATGTACGTACCATATAAAAATAGTATATGCTAGAATTAGAAAGTGAGATTATGTATTGAAAAAATGTACAATTATTTTTGTACTAATCGCAAACTGTAAATAATTGTATCAAATATTAATAAAAAATATGTGCATGAATCACGACTTTCTATCAACCAAAATATAAAATAAACATTCTTTTTTGCTATTTATTAAATTTTGTGTTTACTTATTGTAATTCGGGAACTGTATACCAGGATCGTATGCTCGAATATCTCCGCTTTATCATTTTGTGTCATAAAATAGAAATAGAGTCAAAATAAATCGAAATAGAGTTCACGTTGCTGTATTTCAGTTTAAAGTGTGAGATAGTCAGATAATTAATTTGGATTTTATGTTTCAATTAGACACCATACACTGTCGTACTTGTAAGGGTCGCAGACGAGAACCTCACAGGACAGAACCGCTTCAGGACATGTTATTAGCAAGCTTAAACAATAATATCCCTTTTTTTTTGTTCCGCTGAGGAAAATGCATTAAATTGCATAACCGGCTGCGGAGAGCCGGCGGTTATGTGGGACTCTCCTCAAAGTCCCCCCGCTGCAAAGCAAAGCTCTGCAGCGGGGGGACATCGCGTAGTTTCGCGCCCACACGGGGCCCCATAGCCACGGATCGTACGACGCCCAAACAAAAATATACCTGAATTTTATGTATGTAACATTTTATTACAAGAAATTGTGTTTATAAGCGTCTGACAACACTTCAAGACGTAAACTGAAATACTACTGACAAATGACACAGAAGGACAATAATAATTGAATATAGAAAACAGCTGTTAAGTGTCAATCGTTTTATTTAACAATAAGTAAAGCATAATAAAAATAATAAAGCAAATAAAAAAAAAATAATAAGCATAATAAAGTGTGTATTTGACTGTAGTTTAATGATTGTAACGATGAGTGTCTAAAAAAATTACGACGTTTTAATTAGCCAAAACATTAATACGTGACCAAAATATTAAACATTGTATTACTAATCATTACTCAAATTAATAAACATTGCTTAATATTTATATAAACTCTTTATTGAACACAATTAAACACCATTACAATAAAAATTAGGATTTGACACATTTAATTGGTCCAAAGGCGGACTTATCTCTCAAGAGAGATTTTTTTTCCAGCCAACCCTAGATGGTTATGTGAATTTATAAGGAAAAATTTGCGGGGTCCCCATATATATATTATATATATATATATATAATATATATATATATATATATATAATTGTTTTTAAAATATAAATAATAGAAAAGTCATATATATACTACATACAATACAAACATTATTAAAATAGATATAATTGATTAATTTGATACATCACACATAATGATAAATATATAAATATACTTACCCATAATACATACATACACATATATACAAATATATACACAACATGATCAAGTGCAGAAAGCAGTCTAAGACAAACTACATCGGTAGTGTTCCTTTAGATTGCGCTTAAAAGAAGCAATGGATTGACAATCTTGAACACTGGCTGGCAGCTCATTCCACAATCATCAGCACGAGCAGTAAAGGAGCGGGAGTAGACTTTGGAGTTCGAAAAAGGTTACTTTTAAAATAGGGTATGACACACAAGCACGCTGAGGTCGGGTATGCGAAAAAAAATTTGGTGATCAGGCCGAACAGTTCTCTATGTAATAGACGATGGTAACCACTTACCAATTGTTTATTTTTAGTTAAAAGATGGATCATAATATATTCGGTGCCGTCTTACTAACAATCACTTGTTAAATTACGAAAACAGCTTTTATTGTATAATAGAGGCGGTCCCAAAATATATGGTCTAATTGGTAGCCCTATGTATCTATATAGAGGTTTCAGTTCCATATTCGCTCATATGAAAAAAAAAAAATCTAAGCAGATGTTTAATATATACCAAAAAACCGTAACAAGTTTGATTAATATCTTATAAATTATTTTAATTACCCAAGTCCCAGAGGCCGGGTAATACGTTGAAGGTCATTAATATCATTAATGGGCTTGTACTTACGTCCTAATAGCCCTCAATTCGATAGGTACCTCGAAATTTATACCAACCTTTTAATTTGAATTGTAAGGGTGCTTCGGCCAAATGGCGTCAACTTGTGAATATTTACGGACATTAGAATCCTTAACAAGCGAAATAGGAGTCAATTGACTTAATTTATATAAATAATACGTCGGGAAAATAAAAAGGGGTATTCTTTTCCTTCATCGTTCTTCCTGGAATGCCATGAATGTAGACTTATACTGTAGACACTATAACTCCAAGGGTGTTCCATACAGTTATCTGCGCAGTAAATGTGGTGAAGTACATCGATTATGCTACCCCAGACTCCCTGAGCTACTGCTGACCCACTTGGGTACATCCCATTGCCTGTCTGTAGTAACTTTCCATATACCTACCAAAAGCTTCAACGGGTGTATAATTTCTGAGAGAAGAAAGTGAAAAAATGTTGGAAAAAGGATACCCAAATTGTACTAAAATTTATATTCCAAATCTCATGTAGTAGTTAGTAGATAGTTCCATGTCTCAAATAAGTAAAGGCTGCTCATTTGATGATGAACACACGTATGGAAATTTCCAGCTTTCTATTGATAGTAAGCACCTATTACATCTTGAAATAAGCTCTATAATGAGGCACTCAACTATGCCGAATCATGTAATAAGGAAAAAAATATGAGTCCGATAATCTTTCATTTATACTTTTTGAATGCAAAAAGTTTTGAATGTGATCCAAATGAATCCTTGAGAAGAGAACTACAGAGAGAGGCGTTTAATCAAGTCAGAATCTTTTTTTATATACATACCTGCCTTAATTTAAATTTTCCTCAGAACAATTTTATGAATTAATATGTTTTGCTTTCCAACCACTCAGATTGAGACCGGGTCAAATCGACTAATGTAGTATATATAGGCTTTATGTACTGAGGATGAAAAAAAGACAAATTTGGTGAAAAAAAAGTAATTGCTCCAATATTTTTTCTACAAAACCACCATCACTTTTGATAGAGACACAATTCCTTATAAAAACCATACAGCAGAATCAATTATCGACAAGGCTTGAAAGCTTTCAAATCCATTTCCTGTGTACATTTTTCAAACAATTACTGAAAAGGCCATCTGTCGATATTTGCATCGTGACACAGGGGGAATAATGTGACCTACTTACGAGTACAATAGTCAATTTAGGAAGTTATTTACTAATGATTATTTCAAAATTAATGTAATTTGACAAGTTGTCGCTCAAAATTACAAGGCAATTGTGAATATAGGCGCGGCTTTATTAATTACTGACTTGTCACAGTCACTGCTTGAATTCGCTATTTAATTAGAGAACACGCGATCCAGACGTAGATAATGGTATAAATTAGGGCGATTTCGATTGTTATGTTTGGCTGTTAGTTTGAATATGTTAATTTCGCTGTGTATGTTATGATAGGCAAAGTTATCTTGGATTAGCTAGGTAGTGTGCTAATAAGTAGATTCGCCACCTGCCGGTTAGATAGCTACAATCTAAATACAGCGTTTTAAACATTCACAAATCTCCTGTCTCTCCTTATCATAGCTTATATTAGTCCCCGTCGAGGGGATGCCCTAATTATGTTACGGTGATTAGGCTTCAATCAAACACGCTGGCCCATTACGGATTGCTTGACTTCACGGACACCTTTAAACTCAGGTGTATTCAGGTTGCCTTACGATGATTTCCTTCACAAACGAAGCGTCAAATAAATCTACATAATATATACATACATATTCTCACAACTTTTTCCCATGGGGGTCGGCAGAGATCATAGTTTTTCACTTGCTGCGATCCAAACATACTTCCATAGCTTTCTTAACATTAATTAATACTTTCTCTGCAATTGTCGATTACAGGTACTCTTGACTTGACTTTCCTTTAGTATATCAGCTGTTTGGTCCAAGTATGTTCATCTAGGTTGATCTCTACCAACTGGCCCATTCATATTTGCATTAAAACTTCTTTCGTCCATCCTTTCTACCGTCTAAGTATACCTTTATCGATTTTTATCACTACATCTATTTTTACATCTTACATTTCCTTTTTACGTTTTTCATAAATATATAATGTCGTCAAAATTGACGGCAAAAGCCAACATTATTACCATAAAGTAGAGACAGTAAGATAGAAGAAGCCATTTAGCGTGATATAGTATTGTCAGATAACTGAATAAAAATCGTTAATTTATTCACAGCTACAAAATAAATTTGTAATCAAAACAAATACACGACAGCAAAAGAAATCATAATATAATATTGAACAATCTCTTCATGTTAAACACACAACAAATATAAATGAAAAGAAGCGAAATAAAAGAAGTAATTGTCAGAAGGACAACAAATCTTATTCAATCCAAATAGAGTGTCAATTCAAACAGCACCGTGAGGAAGATTACGCCTTGGAGCCCACGAACAATAAATAATAACGTGAAAAATAAGACGGCTTATGTAAATTAAGGAACTCCCAAATCTTTACTTTCATTCAGCCAAGACGTGCTAAGCTAGAAATAAATTAAGAGTACACAACGAGTCTAGATTCGACATAGAATAAATAAGATCAGATGTAACAGCACTTGTTCTACATCAATTGTTAATTAAATATAGATAGGTATCATATTCGTTATTCCGTTAATTAACGAAGTTGAAAGTTAATAATTCTCGAAATATGTTAACCGTCAAAACTAGTATCTACTATTTTCTAAAAGATTTAGTCAACCGCGCCCTTAAAACACATTCTGTCCAATGCGTTGGCGCCAATAGACAAACACATCGCAGTGTAACTAAACACATGCAAATTTGATCACGTGTTAATGAAATAATTATTAACGTTAATTATTAATAAAAATATTATTAAACGAAGTCAACATATTTTTAATATCTGGTTAGCGAATAGCCAAGTTGATATAATTAATGATCTAGGCATCATTAATTATATCAATTTAAATAAGTAAGGCCTGCGTATCGCTTTATTGAGGCACACCTATAGGTATATATGTGTAGGCCACAGCCAGAATGTACTAGCTCCCCCAGAAATCGTGTAAACAATGGCACAGGTAGCGTCGGAAACTGTCATTCGTGTCACCTATTAAGTTAAGGATAATTTGAGGCTGTCGGCTGCGCCTGGAAGGATTGCTGGCTCTAAATACTGGTTATAGGATTTCAACTAGATAATCTTGCACGACACAGTGATGGGTGGATTCTACTAACTAACCTTAAGCACTTCTCAGGCATTCCATAACGTATGTCCGAGTGTGGAACTTAAAGTGGTGTTCGATATCTTTTGAGACAGAAAGACCCATTCACCAGACTTAGTACACAGAAGCTTGGAGTATCTAAATGGATATGGAATCGACTGAATACATAATATTTTGCATAAAACTAAAAAGATCCTAATTAATTAAAAAAAATTGAATAATATTTTAAAACTTATAAAAATAATATTGTACATTTACTTATAAAAAAATACATAATTTTGTCTTAGAAGTAAACCTTTTACCTACCTACCTACTGTTCTTTGTCACGATCAACCAAGCAAAGTGGACAGTCGTGTTAGGTAGTCTCACTGCTTTATTTGTTTTAATTAAAATCAAGCGAGCTCAGATTAAAATGTAAGCGCTGTGAAAACTGTTCAGACTTAATCTGGGTTTAAACTGTTCCTGTTGGCTACGACCGATTCTGTTACAACTGGCTACATTAAGGTTGGGATTTTTGTATATAGATTATAAAATTGAATGAATATTAGTAATATGCCTGTGATGTATATATTTCATTTGGTATATATTTCAGTTACATCAAATTAAGAGATTTTGCACCATCAACTTTTCAATGCTTCAATGCTTATTTAATCTTAATATATATAAATCTCATGCCACAATGTTTGTGCTCAATGAACTCCTAAACTACTTAACCGATTATAATAAAATTCGCACACCATGTGCAGTTCGATCCAACTTGAGAGATAGGATAGTTTAAATCTATCATCATCATCATCATCATCATCAATTTTAAAAATTCTTTCACCAATAGAAAGCCACATTATTGCGGAGTGTCATCATCATCATCATCATCATCATCATCATCATCATCATCATCATCATCATCATCAGCGGACGGCGCGCGATGGCTTCGGGTTTAATTCAGTTCGCTTTCGTGCTCGCTTCGGGGATTATTAATATTATGCCCAACGAAGTGGGCGCGGGTCAGCTAGTTACGCTATAAAAATGTTTAGCAACAAAAATATGAATATAATATACTACGAATAAAATTAAATACATTACTGCAGCTTACTGTCTGTCTGATGTAGAGTCTGATGGTATTAATTAATTATTAGAAATGCTTCTAGCGAAAATCATCAATTACATAAATAGCTAAGCGTTTAACAGCTATATTGGTAAAGATACACAATAAACGTATACCACAGTTGCACTAACTTGGGAGGGCACGAAACTCTAGGGAATTTCAATTTAGTGGCATACCTACGTACTAGATGGTAGATTGTTTTACTTTCGCCAACATGGAATAGAAAAGCAAAACAGAAGTGAACATATTCTCATTTACATTGAAATTATGGCATTTCGAGTCTATTTATGATAAAAAGGTCATAAAATTGTGGTTAAATATTTGAGATTTTCAACGCTTATTAACATCTCGTGTAACTGTATAAATATGTATCTATGTATATAAACAAATCTTGGAAGTCGAATTTAACCATGTCACGCTTGTATTAACGATGCCAAGCTTTGATGATGATTATGGTAGTAGAAGGAGACTATACCAGAGTTGTCTGCTTGTGTACCTCCATCTTGAATTTGTGCCTAATCATTTTATAATAATTAAGTAAATATTGATTTTTAACAGACAGAATAATTGCCATTTGGCAAACTTTACACTAGAATTGTATATGCAGACCTGTGGTAATGAATTTTATTTATATTTAATTACAATAGACAAGACAAGATATTTATCTTTTACAGTAAATGTCCTGTTGTTAATGATGTCATAAAACTTAAGGATTATTTTAGCAAATATCTTTAAAAAGTAAAGTTAGTTTGTTGTGTTGTTAGACTTGTGGTGCTTACGCACCACGTGTATTTTAGTTTCGAAATGTATTTTAGTTTATTTAACTATTTTTAATTAATGGAACAAGAGTAACTGTACTGGTTAAAGCAAGTACTACTATTTGGTGTGAAATTTTATTTATATATTGTTTAACCAGTAACATCTTAACCTTAAGTTTAAGATTAAAATAATCGATGGTCTGCGGCAAACATAGCTTCTGGACATATTTAAGTGGTCTGAAGCTGGGATTCTGGAACCTAGAAGTACTTCAGTTTTTTAAGACTATTGTCCAAGAACTTTATGAGGCATTAAGCTGAATTAAAGAGCTGACAATTATTTCGTTCGAAAATCAGTCTTGTTTCACAACAAAGTAACGTCGTCTATTTTATTAGAAGACTTCCCGTCTCAGAGAAGGAGATAGAGCTTTTTTTGTAAATTCCAATTTGTATCTATATTTTATTTTAGTTATTATTTCTTTCTTGGGTAATTGATAGTTTTCGTTACAGTTCAAATTGAAAACTGCTACTCATCCAATATTATACACTCCTAGGCAGTATCTTAGACTAGATGCATTCGACATATTCACCGACTGCCAAGCGTGGAAGTTTGTAACACACTTTGATATCCCCAGGCTCCGAACTCCTTGCCACTGGAAGTCTGGGAACAAACTTTGATATTCCTGTTCTAGTTCTAAGTTGACTTACTATTAATGAAGTCCCACCCAATGTTCCTAATACAATAAATTATGAATACGACCAAACGTTTACATCAAACTTTTTTGCAAGTTTCGTTTCAACAAAATGCAGTTTTGTCAGGGTGGTTACGAATTCTGAATGTCATTGGCTCTTCCTTGCTGTGGATATTGTAAAAGCCAACCAAGGAATATTAGCTCAATCATATCTCTGCAAAGGACTCTGGTGGTGCAATGAACTCACCTACAATTGCACTTATATATAATAAAAATTGACGAAAATGACCTATCAGAGAGAACAGATTTGATTATTGTATACATTTAAAAGACTTAACTGTGTATACGGGTATGCGACCCTGGAGCCCCGAGCTACTATGACTCTGTCCATAGATCCCATCCGAGTCAGTAGTATCCTTATCACCCCCTTTCCTGGCCCAACTTCACCTACTTCCTTTCTTTAAGCCTTATCCTAAACCCCTTTTCCTTATTTCCTTCCTCTCCGCCAATCCAGGGTCTGCCGTGCCTGTGGATGCGTGGCTAGGGGCAAGCCTAGTCGTAAGCGTGCCTTTTTTTATGCCCTGGGAACTGGTGAACCCAGAAGATGGCTAACCTTATCCTGGCATGCGGGGCTCTGCCAGGATGGACCGTCCATTCCCTAGCTACTCGTGGGACCGCAATGGTGAAAATTTTAAAACCAAGAAAAGGCGGCGATGTGGTTCGCCACCCATCACGTCCCGGTTCCCACGGGGGCGGAAAGTGGCTTGCGGAAATCCGCTTTGCTACATTGAATGTTAGAGGAGGAATGAATAGTAAAATAGATGAAGTATGTCAGATGATGGACGAAAGGCATATCGACGTGCTCTGTGTAAATGAAACCAAAAGGAAAGGATGCGATACCACTAAGCATGGACCCTATACGGCGTATTGGTCGGGAGTTCCCATATTCGATCGAGGCCAAAAGGGAGTTGGTGTCGTCCTTTCCGAAAGAATAACAGAGTGTGTGACCGAGTATAAGTGCGTGAACCCCCGACTCCTCTGGGTAAGGCTAAAGATGGGACTTACCAGAATTTTTCTGTTGTGTGTATATGCACCAACAGATTTTGGTTTAAGGAGGTCCCAAAAAGCCGTAAAACAGCAAGAGGAGTTCTGGGAAGGTATGAAAGATACTCTGTCGCAATGTAAGGAGAATGAGAGGATTGTTATGCTTGGAGATTTTAATAGATGGGTAGGTATACAGCGAGATGGGTATGAAAAAGTGTTAGGTAAATTTGGAGATAAGAGAATAAATGCGAATGGGGAAAGTTTATTAGATGTATGTCTGGAATGGAATCTTGTGGTGACAAACACAATGTTTGCTCACAAGATGATTCATATGTACACAAGAGAAGATGCATGTTCGAAGAGCATGATTGATTTCGTGATTGTGGATGAGAGACTGAAGAGTAAGGTGCGGGATACAAGAGTGTTTCGAGGTGTCGGCCTGGATACAGACCACTTTTTGGTTGTTAGCCGAATAAGTGGCCTTTTAAATAAATGGCGACATCGAACCAAGGAAACGACTAGTATTCTGCAACGCATAAAAGTGGAAAAATTGCAAGAGAAAAGAATAGAAGAAGAATATGAGCGAAAGTTGCGTGATAGACTTGAGAGTATGAACGAAGTTTGTGAGATAGAAAACATATGGAAGTTTGTCAAGGAGCAAATAGTGAGTGTGGCAACTGACGTATGTGGTGTGATTAAAAGAAAAAAAGGACGACAAGAGAAGAGAGTATGGATGGATGAAGACGTGCAAAAAGTAGTGCAAGATAAGAAGAAAGCATGGAGAGATTGGTTGGCACAAAGAGCTAACCAGAGAATGCAAGTGAGTACAGCTGAAGATACAGCGGAAGCCAGAAAGAAGTACAAAAGTGTGAAGGCATTAGTGAAGGATGTAGTGAATAGAAAGAAAGAAGAACGTAAAGATGAGTTTGATCGCAGGCTCTCTGATAATTTCCGTTCCAACATAAAGTGTTTTTGGAAATCCATTAGGACAGCTCGAGGAAAGAGTACAAACTCGGAGCTGGGTAATATCAGGGGCCACGATGGAGGTATGATTAAGGGTGAGGAAAGAGTGATGAAGAGATGGAAGGAGTATTTTGAAAGTTTGTATGAAAGAGCAGACCAGGGCGAACAGGACGATTATGTGTACATGGAACAGGATTGGAATGAAAGTGAAATAAGTATGGAAGAGATAGTGAAAGCTCTCAAAAGTATGAAAGCGGGAAAATCTGCTGGGTATGACAGGATTGTGGTAGAGATGCTACGAGCTGGAAAAGGTCCCGTCGCAAAACAGCTGCACTGCCTTTTCAACTTGTGTTGGGTGAACGGCCGAGTACCTAAAGATTGGTGCGAAGCCGTCATAGTCCCACTATACAAAGGAAAAGGGTCGCGGTTGGATTGCAAAAACTATCGAGGAATAAGTCTTCTCAGCGTCGTTGGCAAATTGTATGCTAAGGTTCTGATAGAAAGAGTCATAAAAGAGATGAGTGATAGCATCTGGGACGTGCAAGCAGGATTTAGAAAGGGAATGGGATGTACGGATCAAGTCTTTTCCTTACGATGCATTACTCAGAAATTTCTGGCCAAAAGCCAACGAGTATATTGCATATTCGTGGACTTGGAAAAGGCTTATGACAGAGTGGTGAGAAATGAGTTGTGGTCGGCATTGTCCATGCATGGAGTGAGCAGCAGCCTAATTCGGGCATTAAAATCTCTCTATGTGAATTCTAATGCTCGTGTTAGGATAAATGGTGCATACACAGAACCGTTTCACATCGAAAAAGGTGTGAGGCAAGGGTGTGTAGCATCTCCATGGTTGTTTAACCTATTCATGGATCAGTGCCTGTCGAATTTGAAAGAGAGTGAATGTGGTTTACGCATGAATGAGTTACTTGTCAAATGCCTACTGTACGCTGATGACCAAGTAATATTGGCATCATCGGCCAGTGAGTTGCAGGAGATGGTAACTGTTATGAATGACGCTTTAAATGATAAAGGAATGAAAGTGAACGTAAGTAAGACCAAGGTATTGGTGTTTGAAAGAGATGTAAATATGACATTGTGTGACATTATGATAGAAGGAGAAAAAGTAGAACAAGTAGAAGAGTTTGTATATTTGGGATGTATGTTTACAAGGGATGGAAGGTGTGATAATGATATAGAGAAGCGAGTGAAAGCTGGTAACATGGTGAATGGGGCCATGCATACGTTTCTGAGTAGTCAGAAAATTTCAGAAAAAGCGCGACTAGCAGTGCATGAGGGCGTGCTGGTCCCAACATTAATGTACGGAAGTGAAAGTTGGGTATGGGAGAAACGACATGAAAGCAGAATAAATGCAGTAGAAATGAGAGCTTTGCGGAGTATGGCAGGAGTAAAACTGAGTGACAGATTGTATAATGAAGTGATTAGAAAGAAATGTGGTTTGAAAGAGGATATCGTGACAAGAATAGAGAAAGGGATGCTTGGGTGGTTTGGGCATGTGGAACGGATGGATGAAAGTAGACTGACCAAAATGATTTATGAGGCTGGAGTGAGTGGAGACACGGGACGAGGAAGACCTAGGCGAACATATTTCGAACAAATCGAAAGTGTCCTCAAAAAAGGCCAGGTCAGAAGTACCCGCAATCGTCGAGCATGTATGAGGAATGTTATGAAAGTAGATGAAGCGAAAGAGATATGTAAGGACCGTAGCAAGTGGAAGGACGTAATCTCTGCCTACCCCCGTGGGAAAAAGGCGTGAGTGTATGTATGTATGTATGTATGTAAAAGACTTGAGTTCCCTGATCTTTGAATTTGACAACCTTTCTCGTCATTAATATTACTATAAAAAGTTAATATTTAAATTATCGAATACAAAGATTGTTTCATAATTAAATTATTGTGTGAACATAAGAATGCAACCGCACAATGTCCTATAAATAGGGAAGAAAAAAACGATAATAAACGAAAATTGTAGCTTAGCTATAAACCCAAATGGCAAAGTAACGGCTAATTTGGTGGTTTGTCATGCAAATAAATGAGCGTTGTGATATACGAGTACTCGTACAAGTCTCCATGCAGTCGCTAATTTTGGACCAATGCCATAATGAGAGTTGTATATTAAATTCAGAAGTAAACTAGTCCCTAAGAGCTATTGATATATGACATCAACATTTATTGTTACTTCAATTGCAGTTATTTTATCAACATCACAGCCAAATATATCAATGACAAACCTTTAGATTTTATAAGACATGTTCGGAAAAATATTTTTAATGCTTAATTTAAAAGCTATGTATTATGTATAAGCGATGAACATTATGCGATAAAGCGTATACTATATTGTGTGTTCCGTGATCTCAGGCAAAATGATCTTATTACCAATTTGGGTATGCGCCCCCCTCAAGCATATCGGAATGCACCGACAGCTGACCAACAAACTACCTGAGATCTCTGCACTGCACTGATGGCTAATTTATGGGGCATGAACTGCCCCACTAGCGGGCGATGGGGTCGTCATTTCCCTACGTACTTATTAACTATTATCGTTATTTATTAATTTATAAACCTTAAATCTAAATTTATTAATATTATTATTCAAGTATTACACTTTTAATTGTTAATGAATAAACAACGTTGATTTCATGTCGTACATATGAAGATTCATTTGGAAAGGAAAATAAACAACAGTTTTTGTGAATCTTTTTGTTTAAAATCTTAACTTTATTGATTAAAAAATTGTTAAATACTCGTTCGTACAGCACGTATGCTTTGCATTACGCGTCAAAGCGGATGCTTCTGAGAACATCGCTGTATTTGTTATTTCAAAGATTTCCTTTGAAACGTCGCCTGTCACGTTACATGTCGCTTTCATTGATGTGAATTTAAAATTGATTTTGATTTATGCCAGCGTCTTATGCTTCTAGTCATAGAGTCCACATTTCCTTCTATATTTCGCAATAGCTTTTAGTATTCTAAGATTTCAACATTCACAAGTGTCAGACCAGAGTAATATTAAAGTGAGGCGTTGTTGATAGATGTTTCCTTATATTAGAAGACGTTTGATCATATTTGTACTTCATCGGTAATCTTGTACTAATTCGAAACGCAAAAGAACAAGATTACCTTTTCTTGATAATTATCAAATGCTAAATATTTGTTAACCGCAACTATCATCGCATCACTCGCCATCGACAGGGAGTTCATGTTCATACACTGGAATCTAAATCGTCCCGTATAGTGCGGTTCCAGAGGAATTACCTCCCGCGTACACTTCAATTATGGAATGAGCTCCCTGCCGAGGTTTTCCCGGAAGTTTACATTATGGGATTCTTCAAAAGGGAAGTAAATAGGTTTTTAAAGGGCTTCATAACAGCCTGCGTGACTGTGGCCATTTACTATTCGTGAGGAAGCTGCTACTTACTATTTACTGAGCTTAAAAGCTAAAATGAATTAACACAAATAATAATACCGCGAACTCTTGAAATAGTTTCACAGAGTGCTTACGGCTACTAAACTTGTTTAATACGTGGAATGTAGTATTTTTTACAGTCAATAATTCTTTGACGACGAAACTCACTTAACAATGAAACGTCTATAAAACGATGCAGACGCAGGAATATTGACCGCTGGGGCCGGATACTCCAACGAGGTCAAGATTCGATGCTTCCTGAAGGTCAGGGCAAAGGTACAGTACACTAAACTGTCGTAACACAAACGATCATATTGCGATCAGCTAGTAAAAATGAGCGTGGGTGTGTTTATATGGTATTTAGTGTAGGTACTCTAAGACATGATCGATTAAGCTCTAACACCGTGTAATTCAAAATGTTTATGTTTTAACCAATGACACGAAAAAAGTTGCAAGAACGATGATGTTGGGTCATTTTGACCCGACGTTTTATTGAGGATTTATAATAAAAAATATATACTCTTACTGGGAAAGTAAGTAAAGTATAAGGGAAGTAAGGGGAGAACGGCAACTACATCTAGACCGACCCTATTGTCAACCTCACCTGCACGCGTCGGTTGGCGGCGGCGTGGCGTATACCGCGCCGTGGTGCTTCCTGCTAGACAACAAACGAGGCTCTGACGATCGAGCAATGGCGATAAAACCATACACCCAGCTAGCAGTTGGAAGAGGCAGCAGCGACCTTGAAGTCTAAATAGCTTCTAAAAAGCCTGGTACAGAAGGCAACGAGAAACCACTGCACTATTATCCCTAGTAATTCAGCATGGAAAAGTCCAAAAAAGTCAAGGCCCCGAGTGCCCGGCGCTTCTTGAATGAAGCAGGGGTGCGAAGAATCCCCGGGTGGACCCTTAGAATAGGTACGTGGAATGTACGAAGTCTCAAAAGCCCGGAAAAAATATACAATGTTATGAAAGAAATGGAGCGCCTCGTTATTAACATCTTGGGACTGAGCGACGTAAGGTGGCGAGATAATGGTAAACACCAGATAGACAGACAATATACTAAGTATTACTTCTCTGGATCCGATTGCTCTTCGAATAAGTAGGGAGTAGCTGTGATAGTCAACACGAAATCTGTTACGGGCTCGCTCACTTTTGTACCAAAATCGAATAGATTCATGCTTTTGTCAATTGAAGCCAAACCGAGAAACATTAATATAATACATTTGTATGCCCCAACTACCGAAGGGTCAGACCAGGATATAGAAGACTTCTATAGCGAAACGGAAGAAATTCTTAGCGTTGTAAAGAAACATGACATTAATGTGGCCATGGGAGACATAAACGCAAAGGTGGCAGAAGGTGAGGTCCAGGGGGTCGTAGGAAAGTATGGCCTGGGAATCAAAAACACAAGAGGAGATACCCTAGTTCAATTCTGCCAAGAACAACAATTGGCTATAATGAATACGTACTTTCAATTACCAGATAGACGTGATACAGATGGATCTATCCTTCAAGATGAGGTCATCAAAGCGTTGCGATGGGCCAAGACAGAAAAATCCCTAGGCCCAGATGAGGTTCACAATGAACTACTAAAACTAATTGAGAAAGACCACTTATACTCCCTGACAAAATTATTGTATCTCGTGTATGATACTGGCACATTTCCTGAAGACTGGCTTAAATCAGTTTTTGTCACTCTTCCTAAAAAGCCTAATGCTAAAAGATGTGAGGAATTTCGTACCATTAGTCTTATGAGCCAAGTGCTGAAGTTGTTCCTTTCTATCATACATGAACGCATAAGAGCAAAATGTGATGATCAATTAGGAGATAGTCAGTTTGGATTTCGCTCTGGAGTAGGTACGCGAGAAGCACTTTTTGCCATACGGGTCCTGGTACAGAAGTGCAAATATAGATCAGGGCATATATAAATTTGACATTCATGACAGGTATGACTTGTCTTCTTATCTTTTTTGGACGAACATATTTGGCATCTCTTGCAAACGCCTGGAATCTTTTGAGGTGGTTCATCTGTGGTTTCACCTGTGAATTGTGCAATTCTTCCGAAGTAGAATTTGACTGGTCTTCATCTGACTCTCCCAATATTCTCCGCGGATCATTTGTTAGCACCATTTGCTTCAAAAATCTATTAAATAACACAAAAAATAAATATAAAATCACTAAATAGAAAAAAAAAGTATGTCACGAAAATATTACATTTACAATGATGCTGAGTCAAACTTACCCGATTGGATTTGACGCAAGTGTTGCTCGTTGCACGGGCGGCGTCGCACTGAGCGAATCATCGGGGCGGGTAGCGGGGAGGTATCGCTTCAGCTACTCAAACGCTTAAACCACATAACCCGGGTAAACAAAATATATGGTCGTTAAAAAACGTCTCGTTTTCCTGCATAGAATAATTCCTGTATTGGAAGATAGTCGTACTATCCAAAACCATTAATTTGGTTTTAGGAAGCAACATTCCACCATCGAACAAGTACACAGAGTTGTTGAAAAATAGGAAAATCCTTAGAAGAAAAGAGTACTGTTCTTCTGCATTATTGGACATCAACCAGGCGTTTGATAGTGTTTGGCATGGGGGACTTCTGTGCAAGATAAGAACACATTTGCCCCATAGCTTTTACAACTTGCTGAAATCTTATCTGACAGAGATGATCTTTCAAGTGAAGGAATCTGAGGCGACCTCCACATGTTACAATGTAAGTGCAGGTGTGCCTCAGGGTTCGGTACTGGAGCCAGTTTTATACACTCTGTACACCTTGGACCTACCACAAGTAGATGGAGTCATGACTACCACTTATGCGGATGACACAGCCATATTGGCAAGTAACAAACAGCCCAAGTAGGCCTCAGAACAACCCCAGCAAGGCTTTGACTCCATAACAAAATGGCTTAAAAGGTGGAGGATTAAAGCAAGCTCGGTGCATGTCACTTTCACACTGCGGAGAGAAAACTGCCCTTCTATATACACGGAAAGCTCAATCTTGCCGCACAAAGATAGTGTGAGATATCTTGAAAGGCACCTGTATCGCCGCTTGACATGGAACCAACACATCAAGAGTAAAAGAGTGGAACTCAACATACGACACAGAAACCTCCACTGGATGCTCGGTCGAAACAGCAGGCTATCGCTAGACACCAAGCTCCTGATATACAAGTCAATACTAAAACCAACTTGGACTTATGGCATCCAACTCTGGGGAAGTGCATGCAACTCCAACATCTCAATATTGCAAAGAATGCAGAACGCAATACTACGAACAATTGCGCAAGTTCTGTGATTTATAAGAAACTCAGAAATACACGCACACCTGAAAATGTCCACTATAAAAGAGGAAATCCAGGCCTCAACAGAAAAATACCTGAAACGGCTTAAAATCACCCAAATGTTCTTGCTGCGAATCTAGTTACTCGCAAATATCAAAAGTGCCTCAAGAGAAAAGACATATTATAGTAAATGTCATGGTTTAAATAAGAGTAGCTGTCTTCGCTGGAGGAAGCACTTCACCAGACAAAACCTCACAAAAGATCTGCTTATAGTGGACAACTGATTGCAGATTAGCACAGATATAAAAAAAATAACGTCTCGGGTCAATATGACACAGCGTCATTGGCGCCGGGTTAATGAAGCGTGTCTGATTATGTAACAAGCTTAGATTACGTTATGTTATTACAAAAAATGATAGAATTTAAAATATTCCTAGAAAAAAATCATTACTAGCTTCTTTCTCCTGCACTGTTCCCAATTTTATTTGGGTTCGCCGCAAAATGTTTTCCTTTTCCACTTTCGTCCATTATTCGCCGTTTCGACACTCACTCCCTTCTTCTCTCCTTACACGTCCATCCACTTTCAGGTCCATAACTTTTTCTAGTATCATAATCGTTCTCTCTTCTTAAAAAGAAGAACATTACTAGCAAGTAACAAAAATAGATCGCTTTAGTTTTGCATCCTAACCTAAGCCTAATAATGAATCTAGTAATTTATGCGACGATATGTTTTTATTTACACTTATAACTTTATAAATATGTGTAATGGGTGGATAGTAATTATTCTTTAGAACTGACGTCAACCGAAAAATGAGACATATTTATTTTATCCTCTCTTGTAATCTTATAATCATGATTAACTTATTAATAAAAATCGCAATAATTTTTCCATAAATGTTCACGTCATATAAAAAATCGCACAATAAATAATTAAGAACAACGAACCGTTGATATTTTTAATTTCTGACATATTATAGTAAAAACATTGAATTGCTACTCTTGCAAAACCTTCATCGTATGAGTGCTACAATCAATTTATAACAATATACGAGTATGTTTGATGATTAGTACTAATGAATTTAAAGATATATAGGTACTTGATAAAGCGTACGTATTATTATTATCTATACCTCAGAAATTCAAACGTGAATATGGATATATCAGTAATTCTTTCTTAGTATCATTTGTTTTATGCAGTTATTGTATAAATCGTGTTACCTTATTTAGAAAAAAATAAGACAAAGAGATACTCAGGCTCTTGTTGTAATCAAACTCAAACTCAAATCTCTTCTTGAATAAAATTAGAAAGGGATAGCGCTATTTGGGCTCAATATCACCAGCACATTCTAAAAGTACTCAAGAAGAGGTTTAAATACGAACCTAAATGTTTATATTATAAGGGATTATTGAGAATATAGTTTCATTCTTTTCTCGGAGAAGTCAATTCCTATCACCTTATGGAATTACTAGTTAAGGGTTCCCTATACATTTTATATGTTTCATTCGAAAATCTTATCCGAAATCATTTTATTGTAATGAAAATATTAAATTTAATACAAGCTTTAAGTGACAAAATTTTAAATAAAAAAATATATCGAACCTAATCAAATAGGGTATTTGATCTGGATTCCTGGGTGAGACACGAGCAACGTGAAGCTAACTCCAACCCCCTATATAAGTCATGACTTTCCTGTCCTTGTCTGGCTCAAATAATCCTTGATATTTCGGTCATGATGATACTAATGATCAATAGAAATCCAGCTCGATAGTTCACCAGCAATACTTGAGAATCTACGATATTTCTCGTTTTTCCCAAAACAATTCTTCGCTTTTCCCTTTATGTTAAATCATTTAGAAGTGGAAGTGGACCCCAAAAGTCAAAGTCAAGTGGCTAAAGGCTTCGCAGGTGCAAAGATATTCCTTCACCATATGAGCATCTAATAAATGAACATATGAACAAAAGACAGTGGTGAAAACATCGTACCGCTGCTTCAAAGACCGGTGCCAAAACCCTTACTCTTGCTAATTATGTATGTTCTTAGATACTAGGTAACTATTTGTCAACTTTGGAGCAGGAGAGTCCTTCACCGTGTGTTATCAGCCAAAACTTGACCCGCCCCTATAATCCGGTTGATTGAAGTGCCTACAAGAAAGTTAGTAAAACTATCCGTTCTTAGACTACGAGCGTGAGAATTTCCTAAGTTATACAGGGATCATTAATCTCAGTAAAACTTTTTGAAGATGTTGTATCCTTATCCTTAAAGTTGGTGAAACAATGTTGCTAAACTATCAAATCTTTAACCGCTGATGGAAACCCGAATACTTAATTGATACCCGAATATCGCGTAAAAAGAGCGGAGACCGCACAAATTACACTTGATTTACCTCGATACGAAGACCTTCGTGCTCAAGAATTCGTTGATGGTGGAGTCACTTGGAGACCAAGATGCAAAGAGAGGCAATGATCTTCACACTTTGCGTAACGGTTTCACGTAATAGTTTAGATATGATTCCACTATCTTTTTGGGTGCGAGGAGCAAGCCTTTCATCGCTCAAGCACTTTACTCTTTCCTCAGTGAAAAAGAAAGCGTATATGCGTGCGAGTGTTTTCCAATCTGGAGACTGTCAGCTATGAGTAGAGAAGGTAGAGTAGAGAAGGTAAAAGGTATTCAATTGCGATATGCTTATAGTCGTTCGCCGCACAAGGCCTGGGGAACGATGTGAGGCGTGAGACCATCACAGCTCACACTATGGTAGGACGATTAGGCTTGAATTAATCACTCTGGCTCATTACAGAATGCAGATAGGTAAATTCATCTTTGAAATTCTTCACAGATAGCAACCTTATGATGTTTTTTCCCGTAGAAATGTCAGATACGAAAAACAAATTGGTACATGGCAGTCGACGTGGCATCAACTTCGGCCTTAATAAATGTGTATTAAATTAAGAATGAAACAATACATACAAGAATAAAACTAAAGAAATGAAATAAAATAAAGTTATAATATATATGTAGACGTCAATTTAATTAAGAATGAAACAATTATACAACAAAAAAGAAACGGACTGTTCCACGATATGTTTGCCCAATCTACTTTTAAAATTATAAATATTTCCGTTCTTTAATATACACTAAGAGGACATTAACTAACTGGGAGTAAGTAATAATGTACTTGCAATTTAGTATTTTCTACTTAGGTTTAATATTTCTGATTCACTAAAACGTACCTAAATTTTATGCTTTCTTTTGTAACCGTAGCGAAGCAATAATTAAAGCTATCCAATATACCCGTAATCATGTACTATGCAATGGAATAAACAAGTCCCGACAGTAAAAAGATTTCGTGAATTGCCTGGCCTTATATAATCTCGCAGCCTTGCTGTCACGGTTGAATTAGCGGTAAAATAAAAAGTAGGGTGTAGCCAATTTGCGATGGCAACCTCCGTGAAAGTATTCCGTGATCAAAGCTAAAACGATTATTTCCGTAGAAGTAATTCGAGTTTTACAATTCTTTTATATGACTTTTCAAATTGTAATGATGTCTTTGTGCAAATGCTTTCGACTGTATTCACATAGAAAATGTGTTTCGTATTATTGTATTAATATTATTATATTTTTCTCGCAAAAATAAAAACACGAAATATCTAATATATATAAATCTCATGTCACAATGTTTGTGCTCAATGAACTCCTAAACTACTTAACCGATTATAATAAAATTCGCACACCATGTGCAGTTCGATCCAACTTGAGAGATAGGATAGTTTAAATCTCAAATTGCTGAGTGTCATCATCATCATCATCATCATCATCAATTTTAAAAATTCTTTCACCAATAGAAAGCCACATTATTGCGGAGTGTCATCATCATCATCATCATCATCATCATCATCATCATCATCATCATCATCATCATCATCATCAGCGGACGGCGCGCGATGGCTTCGGGTTTAATTCAGTTCGCTTTCGTGCTCGCTTCGGGGATTATTAATATTATGCCCAACGAAGTGGGCGCGGGTCAGCTAGTAATCTTATAAGTTCTACAAATAGTCAAAGTTTTTTTTACTTACGTTTCGAATTTATTAATAATACAATACAATTACAAACATTATGTGACAATCCAGGTGACTCAATGAATAAAGTTACTTTGGACCCCTAATATTGTTACCCTAAACTTTAACATGCAATTTTATTAATAAACGACCAGGATTTTGAATGGGTCATATCACTTCGACGACTCATCTCAACGTTGTTAATAATATAATACTTGAACAAGATAACGATAGGTGAACCAACTTAATTCTCCTTAATTTCTCCCGCATTTTTGACACCTAAAAATGCAAAATAAAATGTATTGGTAATAATTAACACACTTCATATAAAATTCAAAAAACCAAAAATATAAAGATACATGTCACGATTCATCCAATGCCTCCCGATTCTTCCAGGGCCGAGATTACAGAGCTATATAGACTCGCAGAAATATGATTACAGTATACTCCCCTAAAATTGGTTTTTACGACGAGAAAATAAAAGTGACGCCACTTTTCGTGTGGTTATGTAGATGTCTTCCAAAGTAGTCCCAATTTTCGTCAAATATCATGACAGTTCTACGATTAAGTTCGAACATTTTACATATTTGAAACGAATCTTACAATATTGACCACAATCAAAATTTCATTATATTAACAATCGTAAATATGAACAGACATGACTTGACGTGCAAGCCAAATTATTCTGCTTCGGAAATCATATCAGATATCATATTCTCATCAAGGCACACGAGCCTACCCTAAATAAATTAAGAAGATTAGGTCTTGATCAATCTTGCTGGACCGGTGCAGAGTGGTCGTCTTCACATTTGAATTTATGGTCCGGTTTTCCTCAATCTATTTTCGTTTACCATAGGAGCATCGAATTACGTAACATATGCAATGTTGGTACAGGATAGGATCGACCCCGGATCTACCAATCAGAAGACCAGTGTCAAGACTACTATTCTACCAACTCTCCCTGCGAAGTTGGACATAAAAGCAAGTAAATAACAACTGTGATAAGTAGAACATGAATATTGGACCACAGTCTGATCTTGTATTTTACGTTCCCGTTTGGAAACTTTGCAATTTTAGCTATAAAATGTAGTTGGTCTCAACTCTCCGAAGGACGACGCTCTATGTAAATTATAGCTGTTGTCTCGTAAATTATTCGAAAGACTTGAAAACTTTCGGCTATTGTTTAAATTACGTAAAACATTCCATGAATCGACAATACTTTATTTAGTTGTTGTTTTCCTGTAACAGTGACAAATGGTGTGTACACCCAATTGTAAGAATATATTTTTTCTAAGTATCTGTACCTGCTAGATATTCTCGTGCACATTCTCACAGAGTTCGAAGTTTTATTGCTCATTCTCATTTCACTTATTCAAAATTTTATCGCTGTTTTCCAATTAATATAGGTACTGATGACAGAGACGAGAGACAGAGAAGGAAGAGAGATGGAAATAGAGAGGAAAAGCATAATTGAGCATAGATAAAGTCTATGGAGCGTAACATATTTGTGAAATTCCAATCGTATTATAAATCATTAACAAAAGACTAATAGTCGTTTATTTGACTAATACACATGAAGGGGCAAAAGACATAAGTGTGGTTTTATGATAATCATATATATTTATTTATATATTATAAGGTATATTTAATTATAGTTCCATCTTGTGAATCATAACAATCTAGTGCAACCTAAAACTGACATCCAACAGAAATGTATCAAAAGCTTTCCATCAGAAACCCGTGAAGAAGTTTTATAAGCTTAAAGGATGGACTAGAGATCTTAACAGTGGTTATACCAATAAGCTTTCGAAAGTTCCATTACAAGCTATTCCGTGAAAAATGAAACCTTAAAAGATGATAGTGTGTGTGGACGTGCAAGCTTATTTGTTGAATTCTCAGCTTTCCAATCTTCAGTGCACACAGCTCAACTGTATCTAGATAGATCTTGGCTCCTGCAGTCGACTGGTAGCTTCCAAATACAGATTTCTCCGTATATTTTCCAAGCAAATCTCAATCTTCAAATATTTAACATGGAAAATTGCTCGCTGGTTTCTCTAAAAGTTTCTATTCATATGATTGGCTTAGACATGAATTATCTTTTGATGATAAAAATAAACTTGGGGCGTACTCTTAAAAACGATATTCGATATATATCGTGGACTTCGTCGTGTCATATCTTACTCTTAGTTACTATCATTTAAAATATTTCAACGGACGATCGCATTCGTTCTTTTTGCCCTCGATAATTTGTACATCATATTTTTTATTATTCATGTTTCAAAGGTTTTTACTCGCACTTATGTCTTATTTGTAAGTCGAAGCTTGTATGCGACACTATCGTCACTTTATAATAGTGGTATGAGATTTTAGTCCACTTTCTATTTACAAATGGTCTAGGCCTCACATATCTCTATGTATACTTACTTACTTAAATCTAAAAGATATCGTCATGATGACATGAGATGAATGTCCAGACAAATAATGCTAAGAGTTTTACGTAGCTCAGCTCAGACATTTGCCATCCACACGTATAACTATAAAATAGGAATCTTAAAAGAGTTTTTGTTGCGCTATTGAATAATCTATTTTTAGTTTTTCAGTTATATATTAAAAAGAGGAAAGATTTGTATTTTTGTATGAATAAACTCAAAGGCCATAAACATTGAGATACATCATTTTTAATATTATAAACAAAAAAGTAACTTATTCGGTCTGTCATGTTTTCAATTTTTAATGCGAAAAAGGATTATAAGGCGTAGAAAGAGTGTATGAAAGTTTTAATAGAAGTATAATAATTATTAAAGCTAGTAGCTTGAAACTATTTTTCTTGGGCTTTTGAATTTAAGCGTCGTTTTTCAAAAATTTTAAATAATTCTCGTTATGTCCTTTTTTGTTACCTAGTTTAGGTCGTGAACACACAAAACAAAAAACAAAAAACAATATTATATCTTCAAAATTACTTGTTTTTCTAAATATTTCATTTTTTTTAATTTAATCGCGTACTTGAAAACTTCTCGTGAAGAATGGTTCGACGGTACATCATAAGATGACACACGTACCTCTCTCCGGCAAATATCGACAAAAATTGTCTTAACTGATATAAGATAGACCTATAAAATAGTCTGTAACGTCTGTAATAAAAGTCTGTAATAAAATGGTAACGCGTAGAGGCTATTTTAGTGAATCTAGTGAATATATGGAGAATGCCATCTGTGTCTAATATCTATTCATCAAACTGGATAGTCTTTAGCGTATAGGATCCATTGTGAGTACAAGTCAAATGTATATGGGTATTTTGCTGGTAATGAAAACTGGTCTATGGAAGAGAAACCGATCACCTGCTTTCTTAAAGACATTTAATTGATTTTAAAAAAGCACTAAATGGACCCTTTGATAAAGCAAATCAATATTGATGCAAAGAGCCGTTGATAAAACATTACACTGACACGTTTCGATCATAATAGTTTCGATCGATTATCATCTCTTTATCCCAAAATATCTTATAATATGTCAATTCAGACAGACTGTCTAACTATGCTATAGAATTTTATCCTACTGTATCATTTTTGAACATAAATCCTATTGTGTTGTGTACGTGAAGAAAAATCATCACCAACCCACCAATGTTATATGTCGGGGCGTAAAAATAAATGTCAAGGTGTTACTAAGGTATTACGCTGTTATATGGCTATTGCGTTAAATATAAAGTGATGTCACCTTCCCCAGACAAATGGGATCATTACGCCTTCGCGATGATCCAACAAGTCCAGTAATTTTAGTCATATGGTATCCGATCTTAATAATGTGTTTTGAGCGTTTGGTCGATGAACGATATTGCTTGTTCTTAATAAAAATGCTTAATAAATTGCAAGGTAATTAAGAGAGTCACTAAGACAATCATAGTAGACCATTATATAGTATACATAGATAGTACACATGTTTGAATATTTTGTGCTGTATATTATAAAGTTATTCATTCATTTATTCATATTATCTCCTGTTGTTCTCATCTTGGCAATGGCAAATACAAGTACAACTTAGTGACTAGGATTAGATAATCTAATAGGTTGGTCTAACATTCTAAATCATTATATTAAGAGACGCTTGCTTTACGGATATATCAAGAGCCACATATAAAAAGTAGTGATTCTCGGCAAGGCACGTATTGTCCGGAGATTTCTCTCTGTGCAGTGGCATCAGTAGCATGAGCCCTGCTTTATTGCTGGTAACACTGGCAAAATACTTTTATGACAAAAGTTCAATAAGTTTATAATAATAATTGTAGCGCAAGCATATGACGAATCCATCGAAAGCTCGTAGAGTTAGGTCTAGTCACATAAACACATATTGAATATTATAATGTGTATGATTTGTTAAATACTCGCTTTCACTGTATATATTTCATAATATATAGTATTATTTATTCACATTTTACCATAAAAATACTCGAATCTGATAATCTCTATAGAAATGAGGCATGTGTGGGGCGTTTCAAATAATTTTTAGGCTCTAGGTATTAGCATATTTTTCCATTGAACAATGCCGAGTCCGCATAACTTTGAATACTAACTTAAGCGCGGCGGTACACTAACGGCTAAAATATTCTTGTGTCGACATATGGTTGAAATGTCAGTATAATAATTTTAAGATACTCTAGAAGATTTTTTCATTTTGTCTTGAATCGTCATGCGATCCGACTAAGAGTTGTCTTTTAAAATGCTCTTTGATTTTACTTTCCATGTAAGCTCTATTTTTATTGGGAAACTTTATAAACAGTTATATGGGTATTTCGCTTACATATGCGTTTACATATAAAAAATACAATAAAAATACACTATATGATTTAAGATGTAGCAGATTTTTACATTTTATTAATATGCTCATGCTGTGTTATCTATGACTATATGATATCTATCATACAACCGTATGTTATTGATATGAATATTGTTTCTTTTTACAGTTCCCTGCAAATTAATTACATTATTATACTATTTATTCGTTAATAAATCCTATCCAGAGACAACAGAATGTAAATAATCCTGCAATTTAGTAGTTTTTACATGTTTATGTGCTAGCGAAATATGTAATATATATTATTTTTATTACTTTATTGTCAAATCACATTTATACCTTTAATTTTGTTTTTTATATAAAGTTATTAATTAATAATTTATATCTGATTTGTCTTCTGCAAAACACGTTTTGCATCTTTATTCCAGATTTAAAAATAATTTCTGCTTAAGTCTTCATAATATAAGAAGTCTGCTGGTGTCATCCGCATAGTTTATCTATCGCAATGACATAATTTTGACAGATTAAATATGACAATGGCACCAAAAAAATTGGCTTCTTATCAATATAATAAATCTTCACAACGTGAAGACATTTGCCACACTCATCGCAGATGATAGTTAAATTCAATGGTTTGTCTTTTTTTCCTCAGGAGAGGAAGGTTGAGAATCCATCACATGAGCACGAAACGAAACGAGCAACGGTTAGTGTCACGGAGGTTATATTGGACTCCACGCGACCAGAGCAGTCTGACCATGTAACCCACCAACTAAACTAAGAACCATAAATAGGCAAATCGTGAGGGGGGTTTGTCTCTGAAAAATATTACACTGAGTATTGAACTTACTTTCAGCTAAACACATCGAGGATTTTAATTTGCGACCCAATTAAGTTAAATATCGTGCAGCGAATTGGTAGCATTGAAAGCAAAGAGCCACGGCGACGTTTCACACACATTTAGTACACACGTAACAAATAGGTGTACTTTGACTTTTCTGGATACGGAACTGAAATTGTCGACACTAATGCATTGTCTGTGTCTGACGATATTTCAACTTAATGGGTTGAGAGTTAAGTTCTTTGACCGTGCATTCGACTGACTGTGTACTTTTGTTTGATTTCTTTAAGTATTTATTTATGTTAACAACATATTTATTGTCCCAATATTTTGTGTTTATGTAGGATTGTCTCAATATTTTGTGTTTATGTATGTTTGTCTACTTCATTATAAAGCATTGTGCGGTAATTCTTTAAACATTAGTTCAATGATATAAAATGCTTTATTTTGCGTAGTTTAACTTCTCAAAGAATCATTGAATCATCATTAGAAGAAGTTTGTAAAATTCCTCAGCTTTAAATCATTTAGAAGTTTTGAATCTTACTCAGAAGCATGTTTTTATTTTAATTTAGAACCACTGTCACTTCGCCGTAAACAATATGACATTGTACTTTTGTATGACATCCTATCAGGGAAAATAGACAGCCCTGAACTATTAGAAAACATTAAAATATGTGTACCTTCCCGTCGATCTAGACATACTCCACTCTTCCACGTTCCCCACTCGCACACGAGGTACGCTAAAAACTCTGTCTTAAGCCGAGCTACCCAAGCTTATAACAGCCCATATTCAGAATTAGACCTTTTTTATTTATCTCGAAATATTTTAAAAAATAAAATAAAACAATATCACCTTGAAGCTATAAGTCAGCCTTAGTCATGAAATACGAAGATGAAAACATACACACAAAACAAGCACATAAGACATAATCACACACACACACACACAGAAAAACACACATATGCACACCTAGAAAATAACTTTATTTTGTAATTAATTAATATATAGGAACCGACTTATATAGTATTGTAGTATGAAATGTAGTTCTCTTTAAGTCATTATTGTTATCTAAATTTCTAATCCGTTTTTGGCCTTACTATGTATAAAAATATTTGTGACATATATTTATTGTAACGCTGTTGGATTACTGAAATAAATAAATAAATAAAATAAATTATCACAGCTTATGTCCATCCCAACCAAGGGGCTTAAACCTACCCTAATTTAAACTTACCCATATATTGATATTAAACTTTTTAAATGAACTCCTGGTTACCTGTTACATTAAAGAAATACTAGCTAGCTGTAGATGTAATGGCGCTCAATAGATTACTGCGTAGTATTCTTCGTTCATTGAGGTAGAGACTTGAGGTAAGATCTGGAGTAAGAGGTTAAAAGTAGTCTCAATTTTTATGAAAAATCACGCTCTTTCCGAATCAAAAATTGACAAAAAATTACATAGCTTTTTGCTAAATACTGTGAAAATTGAATTTTGTACAATTTCTTCTGAAACACCATACGATCTGTAAGGAACTATTTGATAATCTATTATTGTTTAATTCTTGAGAGTTTTGAAAGTTTCAAAGTACTATTCATTATCAAATTAAGTTTTAAATCAGTAGCAAAATAGACAAGAAAAACTATTAGAGTTACTCATCATCGTTCGTTTATTTTTCTCTTTATCTTATAGCAACGTCGTTTTTTCTCTAAGTTTAAGGATGGAACTGACGCATTTGTCCTCATGATTAATAGATTCCCCAGTTTCTTTTGGAAAGAAATGTGAAAATGAGGAGATAGACCATCTGCCACTGATTATATTTCATTCGTAGCCTTTCATTTATACGTTTATACTTGAGTATTTTCTTATTCCATTGAATATGGATGTGTTTACTATACTTACAAAAAGGGTACTGTAGTATAGGGTCCTGTAGTAGTTGATGTAGGGATCCTTTGTTTTTTGTTTTCCTTGTACGTATCGGAGTACAGGGTTATGTAGCTTTAACTCTGTGTGTCTTTATTTTTTATATTTATTTAATGTCAATAAAGCCTGTAAAGACCTATATTGAATAAATATTAATTTGATTATTGATAAAAGTACTTAATTTAAGTAATTTATGGCCGTTTTCACCAACCTTGTCTTAGCTTAGGTGACTCTTAAGTGACATGCTGTCACTTTTTATATTAACTGAAAAGAGTGAGACAGCATGTCTCTTAGGAGTCACCTAAGCTAAGACAAGGTTGGTGAAAACGGCCATTAATCTCATACATGTATGTATGTCTATATGAACGATTTTGTTGATTGTTCAAATAATCTGATTTCAAAATATTATAAATGAAACAAAATTCGAATAAAATTTTAGAATTTCATGCATTGTTTTTTCATTGTTTTTACGCTCATTCAAATTAGTCGATTTTAGTCAACTTTCGTCGTTAGAATGTAGAATAGCTAAAAACATGCTGCTCCAAAAACAAAACTAAAAATTGCAAATACCATATCACTACTCCAATACTTATAAATTAAGAGTACTTTTAATATTCATTTAAAACAAAAATATGAAAATTCTCAATTCATTTTTACATTTTTTTAATAACAAAGTTAACAAACAAATATATTACCCACCTTTGCCTATTGCATGACAAAGTAGTAAGTAATATTATTAGTGGATTTGATTTTAACCATTTACTTTAAGTTCCATAACAAATTCCCAGCTACTAACATACAAATATCTTAGCATAATATACGGTACAAATATTTGTGAATACACTAATAGGAAACTTGTTTTTATTCCATAATAAAGTAACCGTAGGAACTACAAATGACAAAATATTTTTAGCAACAGCTAAAAATATTTTGTTTAATTTTAAATAATAACAATCATACCAACCGTAAAGCTTTATAATATATCAAATAAAATAAGTTTATAATAATAAGTGCGCAGGGAAGTGACGACCTCATTACCAGCTGGTTGTCAGTCAGTCTACTTCAGGGCAGCTTGTGGCGAGTTGTCGGTGAGTTGAGTCACCGAGGGTTCCAATATGCTTCAGGGGGACGTGTGCCACCCGCCTCTTTCTTCACTTAGCAGGCCGTATAGAGTGTAAGTGCAGGAGCCTATGCTCGGAGTGTGGACGTGTAATAATGTCATAACGCCGACGTAGCCTTGACCGCTGTCGCAGACACACCTCTACACCCTTAGCCGTTCACACCAATATTGCTCTTTTCGCACCAATATTGATTTTCTTTTTTGAGGAGCCCATTTAGTGAGCGGCGAGTCACAACCTGCCATATTTAAATCAATTAGGAGGCTTTGAGAAGACAGGTGACCGCAATCTCTTCCATAGTCCAGTTTTAATTACCGCCAAAATCAAAATTCAATAGTCCACTAATGTTTTGACCAGAAATGATAATAGTTTCTGGTCTATTATAGTTCAGTTTCAGCGTACATTGCTTCCATGCAAACTCTGGAACGATCTTCGTGTTGCGGTGTCTCCAGAGCAATACGATATGTACTATTTCAAACGAGGCTTGAAGATATTATTTCTTTTACTAGGCAGAGCTGTGCCCGTGACAGAGCTGTGCCCGTGGCGTACCAGATGTGTATGAACGATGATTACCACTTACCGTCAAGTGGGCTATTTTCTTGTCTGTACAGCAATAAAGAAAAAGAAATAGGTACCTATTTCGCGCTTACAGTATGCGGGACGCTGTATTTATCGACCGGCCAGAACGCACTTGTCAACGTATTTTCCACTGTGTGTTCATACTAAGTAACACAATGAAAAATATATTTTTGGTAAATATTAAGCAATGGATTAGCTGTGAATGGACTTGAGGTGGTTAATTAGTAAATTGCTTAAATTATATTACGATTAAAATATTAACGTGTTATAACATACGTAAGCTCTCCTACGTTTATTATTACAGGGTAAGCATTGTGGATTTGAAGTAGAAATAAGTAAATTTATGGTAGTCCGCCGATGCTCATAGCATTGCAGTCTTGACACCGGACCGCTAATCGGCAACCTCGGAGCTTAAACTCACTATAAACCAATATGTTTCTCAATCTTTGAATTGAATATGCAATTTTCTGATGGTTCTATATAAGATGATATAGTAAATGTCTCGCTTGGATTATCGAATAGTCACAAGTGTAGGTATGCGACATCATTCAATTCGTGCCCCTTGATGGGGATGTAAATATGACATGAAGCTACCCTACCAAAGGACTGATACTTATACAGTGATATTTTAAATGATTTCAATTTATATCTCAAATAGAGTATAACAGAATATTTTTTTTTGTAGAATTGAACCAGCAAGGCCCAAACGAAATACTTTCTTCGTAAACATTGGAAACACAGCTGCACTTATTCGTCTATTTTCTTTGACACACAATAAATGTTCGCTATTTTCTATTGATATCTAGCTGGACCATAAGTTTTGTTACAAATGAAAATGCATTTATTTTACTGCGCTTTTATTTTCTTTATGCGGATGAAATTTCGTAGTAAATTTTAAACTAGTTTAACATTAGTTTATAAGATAGCTGAGAATGTTATAATGAATATCTCAGAATCATTTAAATTATTAGTAACAGATTTATATGATGTGTCAGACAGGGATGTGTGTCCCTGCTGTGGCTGTTAAATCTATTTATGTATTACTGTTAAACAATTTGAACAATTACGACAGAGGATTGAGAACAAATATGGTGACGATCAAATGATTTTGGGATAATCGGAGGAGGAGTTAAAATACACGCTTAACGATATGTATGGCGCATTAGAAAGAAAGAAAAGGAATGAAAGTAAATGTAAGAAAATCAAAAGTGATGATAATTGTAAGATCCGAAAATATGTCAAAATGTAAGGTTATGATCAGAAACGAATGTTTAGAGCAAGTAAAAGATTTTGAATTTGAATTGATACTCAAAATCTTTTTACAGGAGACAAGAGGTGGGATGCCTTATTGAGGAGATTACTTTTTACAGGAGATGGTGAGTATAAAAATGACTTCGACAGAAGAGTAATGGTAGGAAACAAAGTGAGTGAGGCTATAAACTACATTGAGAGTCAGACCATGTCAGAAAAGAAACGTCTCGCTGTGCATGGCGACTGGTATCTGCATTTATGAATTGGAGTGAATACTGGTTGTAGATGAATGGCTGAAGTGACGATGTAGGATGAATTGTGAAATAAAAGATGTAATGAAAAAAATCCAAAAATAATGCTTATATATATGGATTAGAAACGTAGAAGGGATGGACAACTTACAAAACGAAACAAAAAACACGTCTTGATTATTTGTGATTATTTGTGAGCAGCACTTTATTGTATCAATTAACTTGTAAAAGCTTTTTCTATAAAAAGTGTCTTCGTAATAACACGAATCAACGAAAGAACACCCAGATCTTCGGCGTATCAAATAGTTCAATAAAAAAACACAAGTTTTAAGAAATCGTACAGTATTTATTTATCACTTAAAATGAGAATGTATACAAAACCGTGAATATTACCTAACAGTGAATATTCGTTGATAAGTTTTGCAGTATCCATCTTTTAAAATGCATAGTTGAGTGAATCCTAAAGTGCACTGTCTGTAACAAAACTGCAGACAGTAAAAAATTATTTACAGACTGCATAGTAATTCACTGATGTTTTCGCAAACAAATTTCCTTTATCGAGCCAAAAGCATTTGAAAATATCTAATGTCCGTTTCCGACCACCATTATTGCAGTTAGGTACAAATTTTTGGCACACGCTCAAAGCGATTAACTTAACAATAATAGTCACTGCACTTTTGGAACTTTTGGAGTTATGTTTAGTGGTGTTATTACAAAAGCTAAAAATCGCTGCATACCAAAACTATTATATACTAGGGGATAGAAAATAATTATCCTTAACAATAATTCCTTTGTAAAGACTTTGCAAAGAAACATTGAACAATAATATATTTAATTGATTGAACAATTTACTTTGTATTTTTAACCAAGTTGTAGTGAATATTCTATGAAAATAAGATTATGAAACCTTAGACCGTTTTTATGAAATAGCAGTAAGCTATGATACTTAAATTAATTTAATCAACTATCATACTGTGCTCCTGTAAAACTGAGCAACCACTGCGTGCGATAATTAAATATTATAAGCGATGCTAATGTTTCAGATAATTCATATTTTCTTTTATTACAACAATATAAATATAATAATTAGAGTATGTTCTTACAATTAACTACTGATGTAATGATTTCAATTCCCATTAGAAATGTCATTAAACTTTCATTCAATGAATCATGTTCTCGATCAAAAATTATAACAAATCTATCTAACATCAGACATTATTGTATGTAAATATGTATTATAATTGATAATAAAAAAGGCACTAGGTTGTCTTTGTCATGAGTAGGTATTAATGTGCTCCGTAGATCTAAAGAGGTTACACACATAATCCTCAATTCCGGATCTTGAATCAAAATACAGACAAGACCCGACTTAGCATTAATTTTTAATGTGAAGGAAAAGAACCTAATCGCATTCAGGACGCTCAGTCACCGTTTGTGCACCGTCATGAGTGTATACCTTATTTATTGCAGCGCGGCGTATGTTACATTCGCAAAATATCGGATGAAATATTATAAGCATTTTAATATTACACATATACATATACACACGTATGTCTATTTTTAGTCTACTTCTGGAAGAATAAGATTTAGGCCCTCACCATCCCCACACCAAACGGTACTACGCTGCTGGCGTCCAGCGTTTCACCAAGTCATCTGTTAATGTTTTAAAAAGTGTTTTTTTTTTTTATAATAATGCAACGAAACCCTTTTTTTTTTAGAGAGGAAATGCATTATGCACCGTGACACCGCGCTGGCTAGGCGCGGCCGTGTGTGGAGCTCTCCGGTCTGACATGACCGGCCTACCCATTAAAACCCCCCTGAGTTCTCTAGGCCCATGCGGGGCGCATGGCGGGGTGCGCTTTCGCGGTTCTACCGCCATGTGCTCCGGGGCCGGCTCGACCTAGGTCTAGTCGAGCCAACGCCAAGGGAGGAACTGTCCGACAACCCCTGGACAATCCCCTAGACGGAGAGACATCACCACGGCGTGGGCGGCATCCTGACGCGCACGCAGCCTCGCGGTAGGGTCATTAGGCGAGTACCGCTATTGCGTGTGTCCGCTTTCTCCTACTTATCCGTCTGCGGTGGAGAGGAGCGGCCTCGACGTCCTCCTCCCGCTCCCTCTCCGCGACAGCCCCTCATTCCATCTCGCCGCGGAGCATGCCCACGACCACGCTCGGCAGCGAGAGGTCGCTGCTTCCCAGTGCAGCGATAAGATTGCTGCGCTGTTGCTACCACGCCGAGCACACAGCCAGCGTGTGCCCGCACGTGTCGTCGGAAGCGCTGCAGTGGTGACACCGCGGCGTTGCCTCCCGGCGTGCGACCCGGTGCAGGTAGTGACCGAAACAACCATGTCCGTTCAGTACTTGCACCATGCGGAATGAGAGGCTGCCCTGCCGGCGCCCAACCTACTCCCACTCCAACAAAGGACGAACGGCTTCGATCGTCCGGTGGCCGGCAGCTGGGAAGACGAGTGCCTCGCCCCACCGGTGCAGAGCCTCCCTCTGCACCCGGGCACGGACTCCCTCCACTTCTGGTGGAGCGAGCTGTTCCCCCCGCTCACGTGCCGCGACCCGATGTCGATACACAGCTGCATGGACCTGTGCATCGACATCCCACGGCGTGTGGCCCGCTAAAACGCAGGCCGCGCCGTGGCATCGACCTTATCACCCCGTGATATAGCCGACGGCACGCCGATCCTTCCGTCCGAATGCGGCTGCTGCGGCAAGCAGGCATAGCTTGCCCGCCTTCCACCGGCTGAGGAAGCGGCCCGAAGCGATGCTCAGGTTGAGCAGCGATCGGAACCGCTCCTTCAGGTGATGCTACGAACCCCTAAAAAAAATGATTGACAACATGAGGAGAAACTTCAAAACAAAAAAAAAGCCACTTTCTCATCGTTTCTATTACTATATTAGTTATTTCCGCATTTTTTTACGAAGATTAAGTATTATGATCACTTGAATCGGTTAGCTGTTCTTGAGTTAAATTATAGTGTTGTAACTAACATTATTTTGTTTTATGTATTTAATAAATTCATACTAATATTATAAAGCTGAAGAGTTTGTTTGTTTGTTTGTTTGAACGCGCTTATCTCTGGAACTCCTGGTTCGAATTGCAATTTTTTTTTTACTGAATAGCCCTTTAATCGAGGAAGGCTTTAGGCTACATAACATCATGCTGCGACTAATAGGAGCGAAGAAATAATGGAAAATGTGGAAAAAACGGGGAAAATTATTCATCTTTGAGGGCTTCCGTTGCGTGCACTGCGAAAACGGTTCTATATACCAAAAAAATATGTATGAAAGAAATATTCCTCTTAAAATGATATAAAAAAATGTCCGTGGCAGTATTTGTCTATCTTTTAATGTTAACTCACTAGAATCGTTTTTATGGTGATCAAATTTGGATATGTCGCGTTGTCAAGATCGGGTAACAACTGAGGTGGTTGTTTGCAAAAATAAATATGATGCTCAAAATAACTATTCCACGCGGACGAAGTCGCTGGCACAGCTAGTGCTAATATAAAAGTGAGTACGTTTCTGAGTTATATGCGTTAGCCATATAAACATATCTGTTTATGCATTGTTATATTTTGTTTTAAGTTACACCGAGATGAGATGAAGATTCTGACTAGATATATAATGCTTAATTGTTGTTCAATAAACACATAGACATAATTATATCTAGAGTTATCAAAAGTTTTCTCATTTCTTCCGAAACTTGAAATACTTTATAAATGCAATACTAACACTTAAAATACATTATTGTACTCTAGTTGAAAATCATATCGGTTCTCAAGTTTCAATACGGTGCTAAGTAGGTAACATATAACCTAATTGGAATAATATTTCACTGATTTGAAATCTTAGTATGTATAAGAGGCAGCGTTTACTAACTGTATAGAGTCGTCAAATTATAGCATTTATTATTTTCCTCGGAATTGATTCGTAGGTAGTCCCTAATTACTAGAGCTAATAGGGTTGAATGTCCAAATATAAATTTATCCAGTTATAAACCAATTAAGTGCCTATTTCAAAAACAAATTATAGGCAGAATTTATACATACATCCTACAGTCAAATATTTCAATCCATTGTGCGATAGGTGCGATATTGATTTCTGTTCAAGTTGTGATTCTGTAAGGCGCAATTTAACTATGTTGTAATAGTACGATTATATATTTTTTTGATACTTTAAGTGTTTAGTGCTTTGTAAAATTTGACATGTTGTGATTGTGGAAGGACCAATTCCATAACCTCGCTGCGTTCACAGCATATTTTTTTTAAATTAATATTATTGGGTTGGGTTTATGAGACCCGACATCCTGCGAGGCCGCAGGCAAGCGTCAGCTACTGTACAGTATTACTACCATTCTCACAGATACCCCAGGATGCCAGAGCTATTCAACTGGCCATAGAAATGCCGCAAAATATGCTATTTTCTCTAAGAGTGGAGTGGCATCCAGTCAGCTAAGGCGAAATTTAGCATCATGGTAAATTTCATTTAACCATACACAAGTTAAATTACATAGAGTGTACATTTCCAAGTTTTCTGTAATAGTACCTATGTAAGTTGTATTTAGTGTTTCTTTTAGTTTTTATCTAAGTCTTCGTACCTCAATACATAGTAATGTATTTTTTTCATTTTTTTGTAAAACTTTTATCTAAATCGAAGGTCGATTCGAATTCCAGGTTCCTTTAGAGCGAGGCTACAAATGTGTTGCAATATTAGCCAAGCTCAACTCCAAAAAGGTTTAAGTGTGCTCATTCACTAACGGAGCAGATCTCAATTATTGTAAGACCTTAGTTCCAAAGACTCACTTTTCGTATATCCAATTTTCTTGGGACTCACTGTGTTAGAATGTATGTATGAGAGATAAAATTCAGTTTAATTAGAGGGTAAAGCCAAACTGACAAAAGACTGAAGGGTAAAAGCTGGGCGTTCTGAATAAAGCAAAGCGGTATGCCTAACTAACGGAAAATATTTTAAACTACTATTTTAGTCGCGTTTAAATTATTACTCCAAGAATTATCATATTAACTCTCACTGAAAAAAATTCTCACTTACATCACAGCCATAACGGAGCAGCAGAAATTTCTCTATACGCTATTCAACGAAGAGCGCTATGAGAAATTATTTGAAATAGTGCCTTCGTTACAATTTGCTATTCACACAGAATCGCTCTAAAATAACTTCTTCTTCTTCTACTTCTGTAGGTCATTTATTATAAAAGTTAAAGTTAGTTAGGCGAAAAATTACATTTGTAGAATATTTATTACCAATGCACGTTAACTAATCCAAGTCTATGCATTATCAATACCTATTCGTTAAAAGAACTTGAAACTCAGACACCTCGTAAATCGATTTTTGAGGAATGTCAGTTTGCTGTTTTGTATATTTAAAGGTTATTCTCGAGAATCGTGTTTATTAAAAGTTAATTTGGGATAAGATACATTTTTAGTATAATCCGTATTTACGTATTACGTAGAAAATGCGTATTTTCTCAGCAGATAGACTATAATACGAGTATATAACGTCTTGCTAAAAGAATGTCCCGAAAATCTTAACAAAATTTTCGTTGAAATGTCAAGAGAATAACAAAACAACATCTGACACGAATCATCTTCGTTATCAGCCTACCCATCGTCTGTGGCCACGCTTATCTCGCAGTGGCTGCGTACCCGAAACAAAATTACACGTGCTTTAACCGCGTCAAAGCATTCCCCCTAATTGTTAGCGAATGGGCGAAAATTTTTATTGGGCCATAAAACTCTCGCTCGTAACAAATCTTCAGGGTTCATCGCACCCCGTATAATGCGCAATGATTTTTATGAATCTCCGTGTTCACGACGCGGCTTCAAGATGGAGCAATCTCTGATATGTCTCAGCGAATAAGTTGAATCGCTTTAGTTGAGAACTTCTAACTTGATTCATATCTGCTTTATGGGATCAACAAGACACGGGACTTGGAAATCTCGAGAAAGCTTTTCTGTAGCTGAATAAAAGTATTCAACAGGTCTGTTATACGTATTCAATTATTAAACTCTCGAACAATGAGATAAGTGTAGTGTGATTAGTTTGTGTGAATATGTATTTTAAATGTGAAATTATAAATTTGTATACATGTTTTGTTTTCTTACTTAATTTTTAACAGCGTTTAAATTTTATAAATTGAATATTATATAAATAAATGTTTCTTACACTCACAGTTTATGTTATATAGCCTAAAGTAAGCACTTTGAAGCTTCTGAATATATATATAGAAGCTTCTTGTCAGCTTCAATAGTCACCTACAGTAGGTGACTTATTGAAGCTGACAAGAAGACGTAGGATACTAATAACGCAGGAAAGATCGGTAGCGTGATCCTTGGGTTATACAAATGTCAAGCAATGTGACTGTGAACTAAACCGACGTTGATAAAAGTAAACTAAATTTAGGAAAATCTGTTTATCAGTATTCCGATAAAACTTACTAATATAACCTTTAGTTGAAATAAGGATTTGATCTTAATAAGTTCATGTGATCACAAAAACATTACTGTTAAATATTTGTACTTATTCCAGACTGTACGTAGGTTAAAGACGCATCAGACGCAATAATTTAATCAGTTTTAACTGCCATTTCAGTCTACTCCTATAAGTGTACAAACCCGAACAAAGACCACTAATCTTCCCTCACTATCTTATCGTATTTCAGTAAATAATAACAATAGATACCAAAAGGCCGTGATAAACGTAGTGTCGTTTGACAAGTCGAGTCCCGTATCTATTTCACCATAAGGTCGTTGTCCGTAACCTTGGCCGCCCTTGACCGACCCTTGGATGAGACCGACAGGTTTTACTCGTAATTTTATTATGGCACGTCGGAATCGGACAAGTTCCGGAAAAGAGACAGATTCCAATACTTTTCGAATAGACGTAAACGAGGCGACACTATTGTATGTGATTTCTAGGCTCTCTCTAGGGTTTGTCAAGTGTGTTTATGATCAAGTTAAAAGTATTTAATAATTTCATTGTAAAATATATCTTTAAGTATTGCATATTATTTTACCGTGGGAGAGTCATGCTTCGTCACGAATTGGGCCGGTTCGACCGGAGTGATACCACGGCCTCACAGAAAACCGGCGTGAAATAGCGCTTGCGCTGGTTTCGCCGAGTGAGTGAGGGTACCGGAGGCCCAACCCCCCCCCCCTTCCCCCTTATTCCTTTTTAAAAGGCAGGCAACGCATCCGTGACTCCTCTGGTGTTGCCCTCATCCTCATGGACACCCCATGAGCAACGGTTATCGCTTACCATCAGGTGATCCGTTTGCTCGTTTGCTGCCCTATCCTATAAAAAAAATGTATATATATTATTTTATTAATTTATAGAAGACTGTTGCAATATCTAACGCCATTAGCGATCACAATAAATTTTATAAATCTTAAGTAATATATTAAAGTAATTTATAATACTTCACTAATTAAAAACAAATTGTAATGTTTAAACGCTTCAAAAATTTTAAGGAAGGTCTGTTTCTAGATATCTCATGTTCGTCAAGTGAATGAAAAATGAATAAAATAAATTTAAAAATACAAATTGAAAATTTCAATGAAATATATATAATAAGCTTTTAAAACATTTAGTTGGAAATCGAATAACTTATATTCAGAGCAGTCCAAGTGCCAGTTTTAATAGATAAAAATATTACAATGGCAATAAGGATAATAATATACGAATATTAATGGATAGATAGTTTTTTAGCGAAAGCTTGGTTTATAGCTATAACATCGTAAACTAGAGAGGATGTTAGTATGAGATTTTTATCATGTTGGCGTTGGTATAAAGACTTATGGCCTACCGGATGGCAAGCATTCACCGAAACTTCGGACGTCTGCAACACCAGAGACAAGCGCGCTACCCACTCTTTAAAAGCCTATGTACTGTCTCCATTCAAGTAATAGGGCTCTTATGGCCATGGCTAAGGCTGAGTTTAGACGATAGGTCAGGTTGGTCAGAGCGCTCTCTCCTGAAAGAAAAAAAATATTTTTTTCAAGAACTTCCCGGGGAAAACCACAAATGGAGCGTGCGCGGGAGAAAATTACCACTTGGGCTCCAGCAGCAGTGTAAGAATGAACACCATATCATACGATGATAGAATATGGTCACTGGCATCTTGTTGAACAATTTTTCGGAACACATGCCATTGTACAAGCAGTATCAACATACATAAAGAGACAAGTCTCCTCTCAGATTTTGCGTGTGAGTTTGAAATCCTCAACGATTGGGTCAGTTGGATCAAGATAAAAAAAGGTAAGTACATCATGAATACAGAGAACCTCAGGAACAAAAACTAAATAACTAAATTCCTCGACTAAATTATAGGAGTATGTCGCTGTTTCACCTCCCACTCAGACAAACAAATTATTGTAAAAACACTGTTTTCGATCGCGCATGTTCTTTATATAACAATAATTTTGAATCTGTCGATCTGTTTTTGTTAAATATTAATAAGTTTAAGAGCAGTATTCGTGCCATTATCCGTGACCTATAGCGCTCCATGTTTGTTGTTCTGAATACGATTTTTTATTTCTTAAAATATTTTTAGCGATCTTCTTTAAACATGTATTAGTAATTAAGTGGAAACTTCACTGGTATATGATAATTCATTTTATGAATAGTCTTTAAGTATAATATTTATTGTTTTTTTTCCCAAATATAAATAAATAAAATAAATTAATATTACATAATTCAACTTTCAGAGAAATACTAATATAATACTCTCCAATTCGTCTAATTTCAGAATTACCATAACAGATTTAAAAGAAGTCTTCAACAAATCTAGATAACAAAGCCACAAAATCGCCAGCCATAACAATACTAGGGACAAATCTTCGGATCCCCCTTATCGCGTGGTCGCCCAAGACAAACCGAGATTAGGGAAATGTGATCCAGTGAATCAAGTTTTTAGCAATTTTTCATTCCATTGTCCACTTTGTTCCGTTAAGGAGGAATAATATACAAGCTTTGAAAATATGTGCACTTAAAAATGATTTAGGTGCTTCCATAGACAAAATAAATGGAAGTTAAATGGTTTTCTGTACCACTTAACTTCTAATTATATGTACAGTTTGTAGGGAGAATTCGGCGTCGGTTCTGGTTAGTCATATATATTTTTTTAATATACATATATTATTAAGTCATTTTCTTTATTCCGCATTGTAATGTGATATGATTTAAGTTTAGAGTTTGATTAAATCTCTATAAAGGTGTTTGTAGAATCTCTATTTTTATTATATCTTTGTGACAAATAGTGCCCAGCTGGACGCGACCATGTACTGTTCATATTCTTCTTTATTACGACAAAATATGTCATCTATTATAGATCCATCAGATCTATATCCAACAAAACAAATGAAATGAAGAAATACAGAAGTTATATTGTTGGTTGATTTTTTTCTCACTCACGATTCAACACATTATCTTTGAACAAAACATTCTTTGGCGAGAATCCTGAAAAGTTGAGCAAATAATAATAATATTTTACGAGACCACACACTCTTGCCGGAAACGAGATAGCGAAATCAATGCGTGCTCTCGCGCTCGTTTATTTTTATGCATCAATGATCGAGTCTAATTTAATGCTAAGATCTACAATGAAAAAACTTTACATCATGACAGATCATGTCATATTTATTCATTAATTATATTTATATTTTTATATGTCGAGGTATTCTATCCCAGTTAGGCAAAATATTAGAGTGATTTTTTTTAAATAAGGTGCACTTACAAATTAAACATTAAAATAAAGCAGCAGATCATACGGATATTTACTTCTATGCGTAGTGGTAGCGTTTTTGGGATTTGCTTATTCTTCATTTTTAAATCCTTTTGTCACATTTTATTGTTATTACAATTATTACATTTAAAAAACATATAAACACACACACACACACACACATATATATATATATATATAATATATATATATATATATATATATATATATATATATATAATATATATATATATATATATTTTTTTTTGATTTGCTTATTCTTCATTTTTAAATCCTTTTGTCACATTTTATTGTTATTACAATTATTACATTTAAAAAACATATAAACACACACACACACACACACACACATATATATATATATATATTATATATATATATATATATATTATATATATATATATATATTATATAACCTATGACTATATAGCAATAATGTGGCTTTCTATTGGTGAAAGAATTTTTAAAATCGGTTCAGTAGATCCCGAGATTACCCCTTACAATTTGACAAATATACAAATACACAAACTACTTCTTTATAATATTAGTATAGCTAAATAGAAAGAATCGTCGCTAAATAGACAGAATTCAAAGTTATCACAAGACAAAGTGGATTCCGTAAATTAATTAACGTCTCTTACGCCAATTTCTCTTGCTTCAACTATATTCAGACAATTAAGCCAACTACAATACAATAAAAGCCTTATGTTACGTCCATAATGAAATAAATAGGTTGTTATATCAGCTTCTATCGTGTAATCTTTGTTTCCGTCGCCCCGTTATAATGTCGTTATTAGTTTGCCTAACCAAATCATCTGAAGGCCTCACACAAAATTTTGCAAAAGTAACAAGATCAGTGGCGGTACATATAACATTTTTATACATTTTATTATACAACATCATTACGTACCAATAAATTAATTAACATGTCTCTTTTAATACCAAATCGGAACTCTACCTGTACTAGCCCTGTATTGTTAGAAAAATCTTTGCTTATGTACAAAGTAGATGATACTGCTTAAGTAGCCAAGTGGTTTTCGGGACACAGGTCTAAATTTTGGATATGTTGTTCTCCCTGGTCGAGCTGAGCAATTTTCCTGTTAGGGGGCTCTGAAAGTCTGAATCAGAAAATCGTGGTTTTCGGCAGAATCAGCAGATTTTTGGATATGTTGTTCTCTTTTATTCTCATCTATATTTTCTTGGCTTCGGAGAGGAGTATCGCTTGGCTCTGATAAGCATCTTCTTCAAAATCGGTCCCTCACTACTGAGGATCGTGACTCCGTTTTATTCCATCAACTAGGCGTCTCCATTGGTCTCGTTCTGTAGCTTGGTGGAGCGCGTCGGAGAATACGAACAGCAGCAGCTCTTCCACTATTTGGTCCGACCATCGTTTGGGACTTCTACCTCTAGGTCTGATAAGCATACATTTTGTTAAATTCTTAACAAAGTGGAATGCTTTTACACACCGTATCTATCAATGGCACCAAGCGTGTGTAAGACTCACCCGGCGGGAAGCAGAGTATACCCACAAAACCACGTCAATGTCCATTCTGTCCTCAATTAGGGAAAGCCTAATTTCTTCAGATCACCCTTGAACAGCCCGGCCAGCTACGGATCGGGTATTAATGGATGTGAGTGATGACCGTTGCCACAGAGGTAATCCCCAGACGGGGGAGCCTTTGTATTCACGCTTAACTGTTAACTTCACCTAGTTTTTGTACATCTACTTCATCTTCGTGTTCTAAGTGACTTCAGAATTGGTTGTGGCTTGAGAAATTGAAACCAATGATCTAATATTCTTTGAGGGGTGGAATTGCGGTTGTCATGAGGTTTTCTTAGCGGTGACCGCAGAATCTTACAGGGATTGAATTGGACTAGGTTTTCCTCACCCAATTGAAGACCTGGACACTGGATAAAGTGTTTTGATTTGCGTTGATACAAAATGTTCACAACTTTCCTTTACAACGAAATGTGGCATATTTGTATACCCACCTGTGTTATGTACCCAGTACATAATTCAGGATCACATCGCTTTAGCATCACTACTTGTATGTCATAATCTCCTTTCTAGAAAATCACGCCTGAGGTTACTCCATTCCATGGTAACACAAGGTGATGACGACATCATCTTGTGTTACCTTGATTTCCGGCATGGAGTATTCACATAATGGGACAGTGTGACGCTTGTCTATAAAGATTTAGTTTTTCTCCAGAAGTTTCTTCTAATTTCCGTGCTGGTGGTAAAAATATTTTTTTGACTTTCACTTTGTAAAATTTTGTCGACTAGTATTGTACGATATTAAATAAAAACAATGCTGACATGAAAGAATGTAAAATGAAAGTCATTACGCATTCAGAGAGCATTTGCAGTTGCCCATAAAACAGCACTAACCCGTGCCCACTGTCATATCCAATTGAGATTTTATGGTGCCGTGTAATTTAACATCCAGTTGAGTCAATGACCTCTGATGCTGCGTTTTGACTATAACATTATTCAGATATTTGGTATGCTTGTAAGGCAAGTTGAATATTTTTTAATATGCTGTTTATTGACAGTTCATAATATAAAATGTAACCTGGTCCGCTATATCATATGAGAAATGTATCTACTTATAATCGATTTTATTTTGTTTTGTGTTTCAACTAAATAAAGTTCATATATATCATCATCTTATAATCATACCACGGTTATAATCTTAAGTTAAGGCACCATTGAGACCCGTGGGTCGCCGGCCGGCGCGAGGAAATCGCGCCAGCGGATGCGGCGACCCGGGAGGGACCACGCCCCTTCCGTGGCCGGGGGGCGTCGTCGGTGGTGGAGATCGGGGGAGGTCTCCCCCGAGGAGGGCTCCCCTGTATTGGCGGGGGAGCGGAGGCTGGGGGTTCCCGGAAGTAGCTTGGTGTTCTCGGGGGCTCCCTACATGCCTGAGGAAGGCCATCCCTGAGGTTTTTAGTGGGTAGGCCTCCCCCTTCTGGGGAGGAGAGCCCCACATAACCGCCGGCTCGCCACAGCCGGGGTATGCAACTTAAGGCATATTCCTCAGGGGGAACAAAAAAGATATGCACCATTGAGATCCATATTACGTCGATAAGAGAATAACGTCACAACAATGGCATTATTCGTCATTAGTATTAACTTAATGTATACAGTATATACAAATATGTAATATAGGTACCTACATTAAATAGCACGACAATTCAATACCAAAGCTGCTCTTCAACTGTTTTATATCTTCAAATAGAATAACATTTATAGACGAATCGCTCGTTCATATGTAATATTTAGTGTCCATAAACGTAACGTAACAAATGTTATTTAATAAACAGTGAGTACTCACTCAAAATGTTTATAATTTTTCACTCCACTTATTCTGAGCGTTTCTAATAGATTCCACGTGAATATTCCGAAAACGAAACCGCCGTAGGGCTTTACAAACCAATATAAATGTATTTCAATTGGGAAACAACATTTCCACCACGTCGAAGTAAGCAATAAGCCTTGATAGTCTTGCTACAACGCTCTCAGGCTTTCATGGAAATGTCACGTCACAAAGAATATAAGTGGACTTAAAATATAAAATAGGTTTGAGTGATTTTGTCTTTTCTTCTCATATTCCATCTGCTTCATTGCTAAGCAGAAGTTTGGTTACACTGTGTTGATCTAACAGATAGATAAAAAATTAAAAATATTCTACAAATAGGATTTTTACAAATATTCTACAAATAGCTTTTACAGGTCATAGATACACAAGTCTACAGCGCAAGATCTTGTACTAGAAAGAATCAACAAGAAAACTAGCATGGGTTATTTTTTTACTCTCTGTATTTTTATATATATATATATAGGAGCGTCAGAGGAGGCCTCGCAGTGATATTGGTTATCACTGTTCATCGCGGACGTTACAACGAGAGGAATACAAAAATATAAACACAGTCGTATTGTACAACACCTTTTTAATCAATTACTTTTAATATTAATTACAAAATATAAAACCAAAAACAAGATTACAGTGGATTGAGCCAATAGGTTAGCACGTGTGCGCATCAAGCGGCGACCGTCAAACAACTGCCCGCAGCCATCGCTCGCAGCGTCACCTACTACCCTATTCGGGGTTACCCGCTCAAAATTTATTAATTTTTAATATTATCGATTACAAAAATCGAATGAAACTAACACGTTATTATTAAATCGAGTTCTGTTTATACAATCATAATAATCGTAATAATCAGTAATTATTGTATAATTTTCCACTAAAACTAATCAGCCTTCAGCGCGCCGTCATATATTATATTGTATTGTTTGGAATAGTATGACCCAACTTCATTTACATGCTTAAACAAGTTCACATTATGTCTATATAAAACTATATCTTACAATACTAAAAACAATAGCAGAGCGTCTACGATATATGTATTGGGTACGATTGTTATCAGAACTGGCCATGGAACCTAATGCACTAATCCTATCCTCAAAATGAAGAAGTGTGAGGCGTTTACTTCAAAAAGAAGAGTATCATCGTTTAACTAGTCGTGTCTCTAAATACGTGATTTCGTTTTCTGTTTCAATGTACTTTTATTTCTAAATCTTAGTAAATTTATGACATCTTGATTTTAGTTCATCTGAATCGCCGAGAAGAGATCTTAGGGTTTACCCTTGATCATAACACAAAGAACAATCCTATAACTTATATATCAGTAACATGAGTTATCAAATATTAGAAGTATATACTAAAGTTGCAAACCGTTCGAACTTATACAATCTTAGGGTGCCTTTTAGTAGAGAATTTTAGAAAGTCAGGTAAAAGCAAATAAGTATAAAAATATCAATTGGCTGTAGGGTACTATAATGGTTTCAACAGCCTCGCATCTTTCGCCCCGTACTAATCAATTTAATTTCAGGTCGAGGGAGAGTGCATGGGAGGAATTTGTAAGAAAATACTCGCACGTGAGCTGAAATGTAAATAAAGATCTATTAGTCAGAGAAAAGGGATATAAAGACCTTACCATTTCCTTAAAACAGAATTACGTTGTTATTCGTATCTTACCTTACCTACATACCTTACCTACATTGGCATCAAGATAACTAATAACGTGAGAAACGTAAACATATATATATACCCACAGGTGGACGTCGCAGTAGAACAAAAGCAGGCCCTAAAACTACTCTAAGTTTGAAAGACGACCTATATAATTTTTAAAGAGTGTAAGCAATCATTTGCTGCCTGGGTGAAGAACTGGCGTATAAAAAGAAATACCTACGCCCAGTAGTGGGAAAATAATAGCCCACTAGTCTGCTTTATCTAAAGTTGTGAAATCGTGGTATTATCAAAATATGGAAAAAATCATGATATCTGATGTCATAGAATTTATAATTTTCAAATATACTGCATGACTATTTTGAGGTTTAAGATTTTGATTTGATTCTTGGTAAACTGGTATCAGGAGTTCGCCTGCCTACGCTTAATTGCTTGGTTACACGAATTTGTGCCATCACTTTCGTATTGATATCATCATTAGTTCCTTTTAACAAACTAGCTGATTTATATATTTATTAAGGCGTTGGCAGCACAGCCATTAAACTAAATATTCGTGACATAATTATGTAAACTGTTTGCAGAACATGGTGGAAAAAATAGTAGGCTAAATTAATTTATTTTTTTAAACGCGGTAGGAATGTAGAACAGAAATTCCGTGGTAGTGCTGGGCCGTGGATTGGGCGTTGTGTGTATGTTGTCTGATCCCTTACAACACACACTTCCCTGCAATGGTAATTCCTCTACGATCCAAGATGTGTCCGGTCTAGAGGATGCTGGGTCAGGTAGGATCGGCAGATATCTACTAAATTTCTTTTTCTTTACACGTGCCTGCGACTCCGGCACTTGATCCCCGAATCGGGGAATAGCACCATACACTGAATTTTATAATTGAATTTTATTTATATTATAGTTTAATAAAATGAATGTGTAATATATTTGGAATAAAATGAGAAGTTTTTTTACGCAGCAGTTGCCTTCGGTTCCTTTGGACGATTCCTAAACGTCATCCAGTAGCCGCGTTAACTTCCACGAATGTTAAAAGTTATAGATAATTAATACTATTTAATATTTAATAGTTTTTATTGCTAATATAATTATTTTCCGTAAATGGAAAATACATAGATTAACTTGACACAAAAACATTCATATTAGATGAATATGAGGATTTGCGGGCCTAAAGACGCTAGGCGTTACAATATTCTAATATTTGAATAGTTATTTTGATTTTTTGACGGATACGAACCCAACAAGTAAACAACAACCAACAACAACAATAACTACAACAACAACCCAACCCCTCTCCTGAGGGACGGTGGCTTTGACTTACAAGTAGTAGTCTCATCAGGACCAAGACTTTGACTAAGTTTATTCGGTAGGCCACTTCGGTCAAGCCACCTCAAACGATCTGCAATCTGACATAACTTCCGCAGCATGGTGCCATAGACCATGAGGGTCCCACTCTCTCCTCTCCTGAAGGAAAAATAAACAAATAAGTGAAAGCTTAAACGGTTCAGTTGTTCTAGCGTTGTAGATGATCTAACCAATACGATTATGTTTTATATATGTAATAATTATGTTGTTTTGTAAGGATGTCGTCAGTCTTGCTTTTCAAACCCCAAAATGTGTTTTAACATAAAGACGTAAAAGAAAATTAAGTGTGATCACTCGGGATTTTATTTTTCTGTTGTATATTTTAGCTTTTTAAATATATGAGCAATTTTGCTCATATATTTAAAAAGCTTTGCTGAAAAATTACAGATGATTGCTATAATTATTGATGATATAAATTATACATCAAAATAAATTGACACAAATATAGCTGTTTAAGTGATCGCTATAATTTTTATTGTGGTAGGCATTTGCTGGCGGGATCGACACATTGCCACCACTGCGCATCCGACCTTGACTCGGCCCAGCACACGCTGGCGGAGTGCCCCGCGTGGGCCTCCGAGCGCCAAGTCTTGGTCGCAGAGATCGGGCGAGATCTGTCTCCGCCGGCATTGATTGCGGCAATGCTGGCGGACGAGGGAGGTTGGAGGGCTGTGGCCTCCTTCTGTGAAGCAGTGATGCTCCAGAAGAAGGCCGCCGAGCGGGGTCGGGAGATGGCCGATCCCGCTCGAAGAAGGCGGCGCCGGGCTCGGTAGCACAGCTGCGGCGCCGCCGCGGGTCGCCGACGGGCGCGAGGAAGTCGCGACTGCTACGGCGACCCGGGATGGACCACGCCCCTTCCGTGGCCGGGGGGCGTCGTCGGTGGAGGAGACCGGGGGAGGTAGTAGCCTCCCCCGAGGAGGGCTCCCCTCTAGACAGGGGAGCGGAGGCTGGGGGTTCCCGGAAGTGGCATGATGTTCCCGGGGGCTCCCTACATGCCTGAGGAAGGCCATCCCTGAGGTTTTTAGTGGGTAGGCCTCCCCCTTCTGGGGAGGGGAGCCCCACATAACCGCCGGCTCGCCACAGCCGGGGTAAGCAATTTAATGCATTTTCCTCAGGGGAACAAAAATAAAAAAAAGGCATTTGCTGGCATTTATCGTTGTTAAGTACCAGCTTACTCTACTGTCTTTTCAAATATAGGTTAAGCCTTTTTGTAAAGTACTGACATTTTATTATCTCCTTACAAATATTAAATTTGACAGCGAGACTCACAATAAGGGTATATTTACTGGACCGTAGGAAAACGGCTCAAGTCGTAATTGGGTAAAGCCAATCTAAGTATATATAGTATTTGTAGGCAAATTGCGGCACATGATGATAACAATGGAAACTCTTAATTATTTCAAAGATTTAAGATATGTCAACCGACAAGTAATTGACATTAATAATAATAACACAATTCAATTGACTATATATCAATAGAATGATTATCAGACTAATGATAGATGAACTTTACCTTAAACTGTATAAGGCACAGGTGCGGCCTCACATGGAGTATTGTTGCCACCTTTGGGCCGGGGCTCCGGGTTATCAGCTATCTCCATTTGACCGAATCCAACGTAGGGCATCTCGGATTGTCGACGATCCTGAACATTCCGATCGGCTAGATCCTTTGGCACTGCGTAGGGAGCTATCTTCCCTATGCATACTTTACAGAGTCTACAATGGGGAGTGTTCCGAGGAGTTGTTCAATTTAATAGAAGCCGCTGATTTTCGCAACCGATCGTCTCGCCGGAACTATCATCCGCACCATCTGGATGGTTGGCATTCCACTACAATGCGTTTTAAAAACAGTTTTCTGCCACGCACAGTAAATATCTGGAACTCGTTGCCATCAGCTGTCTTCCCCAACAACTGCGACATTGGGTTATTCAAGAAAAGAGCATACTCTTACCTGAAGGGTAGGCAACGCACTGGCGTCGCTGGTGACGTGGGCGGCGGTGAATTACTTACCATCAGGTGACCCGTCTTGCTCGTTTGCCTCTTATTACATAAAAAAAAAGAACGTTCTTTACGATTATAAATTGACAATCTTTTAATTTTAAAAATATCTATTTTTTACTGTTTTTTTTTTCTTATTTCTAATCATGCACATTTTTGAAATGCTAAACGAAATAAAATGTAATGCTGACTTACTACGTAAGATTCTTGGATTCCTCTTTGTTACAAATTTAACAATTTTCAGGTTAAGTTCCGCTTTATTTTATTCATATAATTTCAAACTCTTACTAACCAAAATAACTCAGTTCTTCATCATAATTTTAGCCAACAGGTGACATTGACCTCCCAAGATTCTCCAGACCGGTCGGTCTTGTGCAACTCCAATGCCTTTTAAATCACCTCTCATACTAGTTTCCCGGCACTTGGTTGCCACTCAAGAAACTTTTCATCCTAACAACCGCCAGTTCTATGAGTCAAATAGAGCTAACTATAACAGTCGAGATTCTAAATTCTCTGGACTTCTTTAGGATTTGTGGATTTGCTTGGTTTGAGTTCCAAAAATAATTTCTAGCAATATGTACGAATCGAAGTCTCAAATCATATCAAGAGTTAATATCAAGAGATTTTATGGTAATTCATCATAATTTTTGTTTATTTGAAGACCCACGAGGAGAACGCTATCGAGCAATTTGAGCATTATGATCAAATCTGTCGTGCTGGCAGAGTGCACGCTGTCAACATAATTTTTTTATACAATTTTCTATTCAGTAATTTGGTAATTGTGTGAACTTGCAAACAAGACAACGTTCGAATTCCGTGATGAAAATATTTTCGATATATTTTTTTCATGTATACGAATATATTTATTAAGCATATTAAATATAATCAGAAGTCACAAATACAAGAACGACATTTTTTAATCAATAAACATTCAAAAACACATCCGTAATAAGCTGAATCTTAGAGCGTCGAGCAATTTGCTATCCTCTTTTTTTATTTCACTCAATTTGTTTGTACATAAGTCTTTCGGGAATACACAAGCGTGGTTCGGATCGTCCCTTTCTACATTTAGAATGTCACAGTCAAGGTTACGAGGGAGGGAGGATGGGTCTCACATTATGACGTACATAAAAACTGATAGCGGCTGCAGGCCTGCCCGTCGCCGACAAATTTTCCATTAAACCTAACCGCTTTTGTTTCAAGAAAAATGACACTTCAAAAGCTACAGATTTTCCGTCTTAGGATAGCGACGACCTTAAAATTTTCGAGTAATATTGATGTGGATGACATTATGACACTTCGGAAATAATGCAAAGACGTGGAAAATATGCACTGATTGAAATATGTATTCTACTTCTTCATAAAATCAAAGTTTTTTATTTAATAAGTCTGGCATTATTGGCATTATTGAAAAAAAATTCTGGTTGTTTTCCTATGTGACTTGTTCGTAACTTCATTCACGAGGTGTCAAATATGTAATATAATTTTGACTGATTTGAAAACTAATAATAATGACGACCCCATCGCCCGCTGGTGGGGCATTTAATGCCCCTTGATTGCCATAAATGCCCCATCAGTGCAGTCAGTCTCCCTCAGGTCAACTTGTGGCGAGCTGTCGGTGTGTTGCGTCACCGAGGGTACCGATGTGCTTCAGGGGGGCGTATGTCACCGCCTCTGTCTTGCCTTAACCAGACAGAACAGAGTGGAGTTGCAAGAGCAAATGCTCGAAGGGTGGAAGTGTAATAATGTCATAACGCCGACGGCGTCTTGTTTGCTGTCGCAGACACACCTCTCTACACCCTTAGCCGTTCACACCAATGTTGCTCTCTTTGCATCAATATTGGTCTGCTTTTTCGGGGGGCCCATTTAGTGAGCGACGAGTCACCACCTGCCATATTTAATTAATTAAGAGGCTTTGAGAAGGTAGGTGACCGGAGTCTCTTCCATAGCTCAGTTTTCATTACCACCTAAATCGAAATGCAATAGACCACAAACGTTTTGACCACTAATGACAATAGTTTCTGTGCATCTAACTGGGTATAGTCTTTACTTTAGCTGCATTTTTCATGGTGCAGATAGAGATTAGACCCAGTTGCAGTTGCATGCACGCTTTCATTAAATTTCGCTTAAATTACCTCTACGCGTTGGATCTGTATCCCCTCGTACGCCCTATAAAGGACCACGTCTTATAAAGACGCGTGATTTAAGCTACAATAATAATAATATAACTAAAATAATAATAATTAGTATCTGCAAATAATATTTGAAATTGTTAAGGCAATGTAAATCACCAAATAAAAATTAGGGCTAGTTATACTTTTCTTAAAGAAAAATACATGTTTTTATACGGTGAATCGATACAAGGTCGTAAATGCAAGTGAAGTCCGTTCCCCGCGCTGGCCGCATCGTTCCGTTTCACACGCAGATTGGTAGATTCAGAACAGAAATGTTTTTGTCATATAAAACCTCGAGACAAGCTGTCTCGAGGTTAGACTTAATTGGTGAATAAATAATAAAAGAATACGATATTGAACGTTTATGAAAATCATATAGAGAACAGCTTATTGTCTAGATTAACTTTTTCCAAATGTAGCTAGTAAACTTTTTATGTTATCAAACATGAATTAATTGAGTAAGTAGGAATAGAGACAAATAATATTATTAATTTATTGGATTACCTAGAGTTTGTAATGAATAGTAATTATCTTAATACCCCATAAATAAATATTTACGTTTTTATTAGCATAAACTTTATTAAAAACAAATATGTAGTTATATTCTTGAAGCTACACTAAAGTTTTGATGTTTAAGTCAAACAAATTAACACGAAATAAACATATTAGAATTCTATACTAAATATTTAATGTGAATTGAATACATAATATAAAATATAATATAAACAATACTTTAATTTTCAAATTAATATCTCAACTATTCTCGAACATTCAGGCAATGGCGAACATGGAATTATAATATTTATGAAAATTTTGTTATTAAAATGCTAAAAAAATATAAAAGTAGGGCTACTGCAAGGTTTATATTTAAAATAATGTTGTTTTTTAAACGGTTTTATTTAGCTCAGCCCGGTTCATTTTTCATTCTTGGGTCAAATTTAGTAAATCAAATTTCACCCTCTTCCTGTCAACCGATTAATCTGAAATTTTGTATACACTTTGGATTTTGGTGACAATACAATTATATTTATTCATTATCATTATAAATTCAACATGGCCGCCGCTACAAAATGGCGGACAATTTAGGTTTTATTAATCCCATCAATATGGGTATCAAATGAAAGGGCTCAACCAGTAGAATACAATGTACTATATAAAATTAAAATCCAAGATGGCGGCCTCTACAAAATGGCGGAAAACTTAGGTTTAATCAATCCTATCAATATGGGTATCAAATGAAAGTGCTCAACTAGTAGAATATAATGTACTATATAAAATTAAAATCCAAAATGGCGGTCTCTACAAAATGGCGGATAACTTAGGTTTTAAAAGAGAATAATGCGAAATAAAAACTAAAAACTAGAAAATAAAAATAGGTAAAAAACTTTTTAATTTAAACGGTTTTATGTTAAACATACATTGCAATGTTTAAGATAAATGTACTAAAAATGTACTAAAAACCAAAAAATAATAAAATAGATACAGTCGTGGGAATTATAAACATATGCATAGACTAGACTAAAATAAAACCGTGGGGCACATCAATTGTCTACAATCGTTGTGTTGTTTCAATGTACCCCACGGTTTTATTTTAGTCTAGTCTATGCATATGTTTATAATTCCCACGACTGTATCTATTTTATTATTTTTTGGTTTTTAGTACATTTTTAGTACATTTATTTAACAATAATTACGAATCAAAAGTAACGTGAAACGGAACGGATTTAAAACACCAATCAGAGTTCAGTGACGTCACTCCTGTTATGAAAACTTATTTGAGGTTATAAGTTGTAGTAAAAGTGAAGAATTGAACCAAAATTAATTGCGTTTTTTGAATAAAAATGGAAGTTGGGTTTGTCAAAGCAGATTCTTGGACTCTATCAAAAGACTGTCACTACCATGTCTGTTGACATGGTAGTGACATTTTTTGTTGAAAGTGCAGAGTTTTCAGGTGTAAAAATGAAAGGGACTAAACAAAAAGACATTGAAAAGTTTGGGTAAGTGTTACGTAAGTAACATTTTCTTTTGTGTACAAGCAGATTAACTAACTTTACAATAAATATATCCGCCGACTTACGTCAATCTTCACCGCATCGAATGATAATCTTTGGGGAATAAATGTCCTTCCTCTTCGCTGCTTGAAACCACATTTTTGTGTCAGAAGGTCCAGTCAATAACAATTTATTAGGAAACTTATTTGAAGTGTATGGACACATTGGCACAAAGCATACGTCCACACGGCTTTTTTTCGGAGTATCACTGGCATAGTTATGATCACCTGATGTTGATGGATAGTCTATTGTAAATTTTTAGAAAATAATACCTTGAAAGTCGAGATAAATGCAAAAACAACTAAAGCCAGCATGACACGTGCAGTACAATCAGTGAGCCAGTGACAATGACAGACAGGAGTGACGTCATACGAACTATAGATCCGTTTTCGCGCGAAAATTTAAATAGACAATGTTAAACCTCATTTTTTCAGTAATATACAGCCTTTTCATTTTTTCATAGCACATTTTCCTAGTAACATTTTAACGAGTTTTCGTAGCTAGTGCATAGATGGCGTTACGTTTCTACTTACACTGAAGCTATATTTCATAGATTAAAAACCTTTTTATAAATTTTCTACAGTATATCTACACAAATATTATAAAAGAGGAAAGATTTGTATTTTTATTTGTAACGAATAAACTCAAAAAGTACTGGACCGATTTTACTAATTCTTTTTTCATTAGAAAGCTACATTATCACCGAGTAACATAGGCTATATTTAGTACTAGAGTACTATAGAAATCTTTGAAATTCTTATTTAAACCAACCGAAGGTGTAAAAAAATTATCCATTCATTTTCATGCACAAATCATTTCATGAAATATTTAAAGAAATGTTTGTTTCGAAAGCGGGGTAGGCTTTCAAATAGTATGCGGTATGGATATGCATCTATATTGCCACATTAATTGCCACTATACAATTTAACACACTTTCCGAAGCTAGCTTATTTTGGTCAATCATTAATTCTAACTATGCGGATGTAAAACAAACGACACGCAATGTCTGTTCAACTTTGTTAAACTTTTACCTGTAAGTACCTACATCAATATTTTCTTTTGTGAACAGATACAGCCCTTCAGCTTGTACGCAAATTATTCCATAAATACCATAACACCGTCGTAACCTTTTCACAAGGACAATAATTAAGATTCGGTCATTTGTGCTGACTAAAGAGAAATCGCCCGTATGTTCCAGTGAATAAAGACAAACACGCCAAATCATTGATGTTATAACAAATAATTCAAGGAAGTAAAATAAATAAGTTTATCGACGTTATCGCTATGGTTATGTCAGAATACATTATAAAGTCTTCATTAGATTAAGGGATTTACGAGTATGTGTGTTTAATGAACCTTTTTGACTGTGGTGACAAATTACACGTTTGACAATGCTTTCCGTGACAATGTTTTTAAATGTCATTATGAAACTTTCAACGCAGAAATACGAACGCAATAAAATAAATATAATAGTTGAATAACCATAGTAAATATAGGATTTAATGACAATGCGTAATAACATTTACTCCCACAAAAGTATAATTTATGATTAAACGAACTTACCTGTACGTGAAGTTCTATCATAATTATGCGAAGGCTTCGTCCGAAGGGATTAGCATATAACACTTGTAGTACCGCCTAATGCATCGCCAGTCACACACTTTATTTGAGGGTAGTCATTAAAAAACAAATGTCATGTCATCTTGCCCGCTCGCTTCATTAAGTTTAGAGTTCATTAGCAAATATTTCAGAAAAAACGGGGATTTTAGTGGGGAGGGAGGGTTGCTAATCCCTTCGGACGAAGCCTTCGCATAATTATGATAGAACTTCACGTACAGGTAAGTTCGTTTAATCATAAATTATACTCTGGCTTCGTCCTCGGGATTAGCATATAACACTTGTAAATGTTTAGAGATTACACTGAAATATTTTGCTTAATTTAATTTATTTATAAATCATTAAATTAAATTTCTTATTCGTTACATTCTTTCTTAATTTAAGGTTTCAATGTAATTATCTTATTTTTACTAATCAGAACCATTAATGATAGTTCTAGCAAAAGACACATCTTCACTCGAATTCTCATTACTTATAGTTCTATTATAGAACCGATAGAATGTATTCGAGGAGCCGCTCCAGCCTGCGGTGCGTCGAATCATATCTAAGTTTACACCTAAGCGGTGCGCCGCGGATGTAGCGGCGTGCCTCGTACTATGCGCAGTGAACATGTTTACATCAATGCCACTGTCGCGTAATGTCTCCTTGATCCAACGACTTAAGGTCTGTGAGCCTACGGCTTTATATGGTCTTCTGATACTTATGAAGAGGGAATCAATATCCTTACGTAAGGGGTTCGTCTTGTTTAAATACGCTAACAAGGTTTTGCAGGGGCATATTTCAACCCTTTCTTCAAAAAATGGTAACACTAATATTGGTTGCAGAAAACCTCTGCGAGTTGTTTTCAAAAAATCTGGAATTTTAATACTAACTTTATTAGAAAATATTTCAATATTTTTTATATTAATTTTTGATAATGTTTGTACCCTGTGTGCTGTAAGAAGAGCAATAAGCGTAATAAGTTTTTTGCTAATCTTTTCCAGAGATAAGGATTCGTTGGGGTAAAACTGAGTAACATGATCAATTACTATTGAAGTATCCCATGTAATAGAGTACTTTGGTAAGGGTGGTCTAAGACGAAATATTCCCTTGCAAAACCTTTTAACTCTGTCATCTGCTCCTACATTATTTCCAATTATTAGAGCCAATGCAGATCTACAGGAATTTATACTTCCATATTGATATCCCTCTTCATAAAGGCTATTTAAAAAGTGTATAATTTGTGGGATCGAGACGTTATACAAATCATAATTATGATCATTACAATAATTGAACCATTTTTTCAAGTAAACATCATATTGATTGAAAGAATTTGGAGATATTGAAGACAACATTACGGTAATCGCTGACGGAGGGACGCATCTCCTCAGCCACGCCGCCCGCATAAGAGCCCTGCCACCAGGGTAAGGTTGGTCTGTATGTCGCGTTCGCTAGAATTTGAAGACAAAATAGGGTTCTTACTTGCTCTAAAAGTTATCGTCTCATGTAACAAAAGGCTTCTGAAAAGCGGGTACCAGGGTTGGGAAGGCCATAAAGGCACCACTACCACACCTCTGGCTCTGTCTGAGACTATTTTTCTCAGTGTTTTCAATATGACTGAGAATGGGGGAAAGGCATAAAAATAAATGCTGGTCCAGGAGATTGAAAAAGCATTAACTGTCATAGCCTCTGGATCTCTATGCCAAGACACGTATTTAGCACATTTACTGTTTATTCGACTAGCAAATAAATCGACGTCAGGAGTTCCAAATGTTAAAACTATATCTTGATATGCCCAGTCTGCCAACTCCCATTCAATATCTGGGTGTACTCGCCTAGATTCTGCGTCGGCTATTATATTATCATGTGAACTTATGTAATAAGCTAAAACGTATAAACCACGACATTCACACCATTGCCATAACTGTCTGGCAAGGCCCGTGAGGTGAGGAAACTGTATGCCTCCCATTCGGTTAATGTAAGAGATCGCCGTTGTGTTGTCTATTCTAAGAAGAATTTGGCAATTAGTTAAATTCTTAGCAAATATCTTTAATCCGAAAAAAGCTGCTTTAATTTCTAGACAGTTTATATGTTCAGTTTTTTCTTGTGCGCTCCACAACCCGCTAGCTTTCTCATTTCCGCATACAGCCCCCCACCCCGTATTTGAGGCATCTGTGAAAATTTCCAGATCATGTGTATCCTCTCTTATTCTACTAAAAGGTCTTTGTATTGCGTTATGCCACCACTTCAGATCTGGTTGCAATATCGCTGGTAAATTTATGAATTTGTCATAATCACCGTCAGGCAATAAATTTAAATATTTTACACGCTCAAAAATCTTCGTATATAACCAGCTGTACTCTACAGCGGGGCAAACTGATACTAGTAGTCCCACTAATCGTGCAAAGTCCCGTATCTTGCACCTCTTAAGAGTCAAAAACTTATTAACTTCATTTTTAATACGGTCTATTTTTTCAATAGGCAATGTGATCTGGAAATCTTTAGAATTTAGAACAAAACCTAAAAAGGTACATGTCTTACTAGGGATCATTGAACTTTTCTCTTCGTTTATTGAAAAACCAAGAGCAGTAATTAATTTTTTAGTTAAAATGTATTTTTTAAACAACTTTCATAAGATTGTCCCATTAGCCAATAATCATCTAAATAATTCGTAGATATTAGTCCGGCAGTACGAAGCAAACGGACTAAAGGTTTCATAATCTTGGTGAACATATAGGGAGCTGTACTCAAACCAAATGGTAATACATTAAATTCGTACAGCTGGTGATTAAACTGGAACCTTAAGTACTTTTTTGAATCCGAGTGGATTTTAATAAAATAGTAAGCATCCTTTAAATCAATTTTTGTCATAAAGCAATCTCTAGTTATTAATTTTAAAACAGTACGTAAATCTTCAATTTTAAAGTGTTCCGTTTTTATAAATTTATTTAAATTTTTTAAGTTCAAGATGAATCGAAATTTACCATTTGGCTTGGGTACTAAAAATATGTCTGACAAAAATTGGCCCTCTGTAAATTGGCACTTAGAAATAGCTCCAATACACAGTAAACTATTTAATGCTTCACAATAATTACGTTCTTCTACGTGAGATAATTGTTTGGCTGCAGGGGGACATAACTGAGTAACCGGGCAAACAAATGGGATTTTATAACCTTGAATACAGGACAAGACTACAGGGTTGTTAGTAATGAGTGACCATTGGTCATAAAATAAAGGCAATCTGCCTGCATATTTTACCCCATCTAGCGGCGGCCGCGCGTCTGCTGCTGCTGCGAGGGTCTCGATGAGTGCGACGGCCGATTCCTGCTCGGAGGGGGCGGCTCCTTCGTCCTCGGAGGATTCTGCTGCTTCCGGGTTGGATAAGGGCCCTTCCAGTTTAAATTATTTCTAGAAGTACTAGGCGTTGGCGCATAGAGCTTTTTACTTGGTTGCGGCTTTGGTGCTGGGGTTTTTAGCTCTGCTCCAGATTTACTGATCGCCTTAGCAGCCTTAATAGCCTCTGATAAATTCTCGCCGAATAATAAATTACCTGGTTTTGTATTTTGAAGCTGATCTTTAATGTCCTTCTTTAAGGAAGAAAGAATAAAATTTCTTCTGATTACAGAATCACGATATTGAGAGTCGCATAGAATGCGCTCTGTGTCCATTAGTATTTTGATCAATTCAGGCTCAGCATTATTTTTGGAAATAAGAGAATTTATCGCCTGACTCAAGCAGGATATTGCTGTGGCAATTTGTTTTTGTCTAAATTCAATATTTTTATCTCGTTTGGCGGTTAAATCTGAGATAGCCGCCTTTATTTCTGCATTTAAAATAGGTGCATTAATAAGTTTGCAATTATTGGGTAATAAATATTTCTCACACAACTCCTTACGAAGTTCTTTTGTCAACCCATTTGTAACCACGTGCTCCAATCTGACAGCCAGGTCCTTATGGATCTCTTCTCCATAGCTATTAGAAATAGTGGGATCTTCCCCTAATATTTCTAGTATCGTGGAGTCCAGTGTCATCTCGTGGTCCAAATTTTCGGCAATGGCGACGGTAGGGGCTGACTCCGTGCCTATGTCTACTGTGGTAGATGCGGGTGCGCCGGTCATAGGAATGATAGCAGGCGTGACAATTTCGGACGGCATAAAGGCGCGTTCTTCAACGGGCTCAACATCGTGGCTCCCGTACGCCTCACCCGCATAAGCGCTCGACTGAACCGGTGACCCATCCAGCATACCCGTAACGTCGTTATATTGCCGTTCTGAAATTCACCAATTTTTTATTAGTCAAGAAACAGACCAAAGTACTGTTCGCAAGACTAAATATTAGGGTGGGAAAGTACAGCTCCAAAGAGAAGTACGCAAACCCAGGTTGGTGATAGCTTGGATTTTATAGCATCTAATATTTATATATTTACGTTACATATAATTATTCGAATATTTAAAATTCTAATATTAAATTAAGAACATATTATATTTTCAGAGAAAACTTCGCCTTAATTTTAAGTTAAGGATCTAGAAAGCTGTTCGCATTGCTTAATTGGGTAGTACAGCTCCAAAGAGAAGTACGCAAACCCTAAAGTATATATACAACATTACATTGAAAATAGTTATTTAAAACATTCGTATAATAAACTAAATATTTTAACTAATCCCACCGTCCTTTTACATTATAGTCAAGAAACAGTCCTAAAATACTGTTTGCGTTGACTATATTAACGGATAGTGACATCTCCAAAGAGAAGCACGCAAATCCAAAGTAAAAGATCGATAGAAAGTTTCACTACACTATATAATTAAATTCATCCTAATATTTGACATGAATTATCTACGTATTATATGATGTAACGGTAACAAAAAGAAAATGTGTACCAACCTTGAGATTTCGAACGTGAACGGCTATCTGACGACTTTGATCGACTGCGACACCGTTTCCGCAATTTTTCTTCTAATTTTTTTAACTTTTTTAAGATTTTATCGTAATCATCCTCACGTTTACGCTTAGGCATTTCGTATTAACTATATCACCTTTAAATATCCTAACACTGAAATGAGAATGCGGCCGTGTGATCGTGGCGAACACTGAAAAGCGAATGAAGCGAGCGGGCAAGATGACATGACATTTGTTTTTTAATGACTACCCTCAAATAAAGTGTGTGACTGGCGATGCATTAGGCGGTACTACAAGTGTTATATGCTAATCCCGAGGACGAAGCCAGAGTATAATTAATAGTAGTTTGTTAATGTTGTTTGTTTGGTGCTGCAATTTGCGGCATTTGTCTTTGATCTGATTAGGCTTAGATAGCACACCGTCGATATTGCCTGCACCAATATATTTTTTGTTTTTCAATTCTCATATATACATTTATCTGATATTGCTATGGCAAATTTGTATTTTTTATTCTAAAAAGATTCCAGAAAAAAACCTCCATATACCTGCCATTATGGTCCCCTAAGATTAAAATTAAAACTTTACTTTTTATTTTTTCTATTTGTTTCGTAAATTCAATGCAATGTAAACAATGCAATATTGCTACTCAACTCGATCGATAGAGTTTTTTTCCGCCTCGCACTTATTCGGAACGTCTGTTTGAGAATTTATGATTTATGTGACACTATTTGTCTCATCGCTATGCAATTATACAAAGTATGTTTTTGCTTAACTGGTCTTTTTAGTACAAATACTCTAGAGAGTCTCGCTTTTCAATATTACTTCTAGTTCTACACCACACATTATCTATAAAATGGCTTATTAACGAAACATTGCAGTCGTGAGACAAGTAATCTGCGTCTTTTGTGCATTGGAGACAAGGATTGTAATCGCCTTTTGTCGGCAACAAACCACATTAATACTACTTTATCCACTTTATACGTACTAATCTACTCATATGTACCATAATAATGGCTGAAAACCTAATCCTTGAAGAAAATTTAACACGAGCCTGTCTGGTCATATCCTATTTTTTACATATGACAAAAAACTTGTTGTTCTTAATTTCACTTGATAGTAAGTGATAATATGGCCGAATATTGAAACTTCAACTGGACTCCCCAACGACTGAGGATTTAACTTACTCCCCTCTAATTGTCACAAAAATATTATTAACAATGTTATTATTATGACAAACTTAAGTAAGACGATAGCTGGTAGCTAGTTGGGGGGAAATTCAAATAAGAATTCGCGAGTCGAGTCTCGCTGGCAAATGAGACTCTAGTGACCCCTTTGAAATCAACGAAAGAGCTTGTTAACTCGCTAATACGTGACATCACAAACTGGATATCGTGTCATTGCCAGACAGTTTGACAATGAAGACTCTGAACTAATATGGAGTGCTCGTGCTCAGCATTAGAACGATATGAGGTATAGGAATCCAATAGATTAAAATCAGGCAGTCTGCTTTTAATACAGAAATATAAAAAAAATCTTTACAAATCTATAGAAAAATGCCCTTTCCTGATTTATTTCATTCACTAACACGACGTTTCATTGTTTACCGGAAACTTTCTGAAGACAGCTATTGGCTTGAATTATTTATGTCCTGGAATGCTCATAGATTACGAATCGTACGTACGTCGTCTTTATAGTTGTATATTATTCATAAGAACTTGTGAGTACGTAAGCCTTTCTTTGGACATATTATCGGATGTATAATTTATTATCATGTTTGACATATTTTTCCGTATACTAAGCGAAGTGTTCACAGTAATTTCGGGACAACACTTATCACAGTGTTCAAATTTACATAGCTCGGCCAGATTAAAAAAAGAAACTTCACCTTCAGACTATTTTTATATTTTTTTTAAATATTTTTTACATTTACACCAATTAGCCTAACCCAAACTAAGCTCTGTAGAGCTTGTGTTATAAGATCTAGGGTAACGAACATATAAAAATATTTTTCATAGTATAATATATATTAACAACCATGATTTAGGTACAAATACTCGCATTCATCACACAAACATCTGCCCCCAGCGGGACTAGAACCCGGGATCTCAGAGATGGCGACACCTTAAAATCGGTGTACCACTAGACTACGAAGACCGTCACTTCAATATCAATTAGGAAAACATGGCAAATTGTGAAATATTGAAGTTACGTTTATAAAAACAATACGTTACGTTTACAAATAAAGCTACGAGCTTAGACTTACACATAATATCGTACATCGTACCTAAGCAAAGCTTTAGATTGGAATCCCAAAGGATAGCGTAAACGTGGTCACCCAAAACAGACCTGCCAGCGGACTGTCATTGGCGAAGCGAAAGCTTTTGCTATAAACAAAATTGTTAAGCAATGTCACCAAAATAGAAGTTTCAACAGATTTACACACCAGCATCGACCCAGAGTTATCGTAAACACATAAAACTTTGTACTTAAGGTCGCGTCCTAAGCGAACCTTTGTCACTGTATTTTTCAACAAAAGGCTTGAACACCTTTAAAATTGCTGCCAAAACTTTGCGCAAAATTTGTGTATAACAATTTCCTGTGCTTGGGGCGAAGTTAAAATAAGACAAAGCCTTATTTTTTCACGCTTAATTTTAATCGAAACTTTTAATTGCTAAGTTTAACTTGAATAAACGTTTTTATAGTGAATAAAATATATTATGAAATCCTTTTATCGTCTAATGGTTAAGTTAAAATATTTCATTCAGTTTCTACGAAAGCTTATGTAAATTACTGGATAGAGAGGTATCTCCATCAGTGCATTGAGAGCTTAAGAATAGATGTGCCATCCCTGCTTTTCCTTCCGTGATTTCCGTAAGAGGCGATTAAGGGATGATTTCCTACATTTACAACCGCAACTATATCTGAGAAAAGTAGCTAATACTAATAGTGGATTTTCCCCCTCTTACAGTGGGACAGTCAATTATGACGTAGTGTAGGCATTTAATTATAAGTACTCCTATGCCTAACCTGTCGGGATGAATACGTGTGATATTATGGATGTTTGTATGAATGTATAAATTTCTATTCAAGAAACAACTTGACAAATATAAAATCTGTGAATTAATTTGAACATATATTTTAAGTCCCGAGAGCAATGAATATGGCAGCGAATAGGCCACGATGGTCGCAAGACTGCCGACTGTTGGGGTTGACAAGTCCTCGGGTGGCAAGCAAATAGACCAGGAAACGGAATTTTAAGATTCCTCAAATAAGACGGACAAACAATTCGGTGAACAACACAGTAGAACATTGGATGATAGCAAAGCAGGACCGATCAAAATTCTCATAGACGTCTTTCTGCTGAAATGATGATGGTGAGTGTCATACACCCTTTCAGATGTTTGAAATGATGAAAATGCAGCCGTCTATAATCTATGTACACGTGTAATAATAATTAATATTCGCATCAATAGGTATCATAAATTTTATATAACTGTAGTACAGAGTATTAAATAATTAATTTGGAATAGTCTCTCGTGGCTGTGCCCGCGAACTTTATCTCGTTTTTATAAGATAGGATGAGATTTTTCAACTTACTATAATAACTTTATAAAATCCTTCCTAATGAGTCCTATATAGGCCAAGGAATCGCTGTACTGAATTTCATGCTTCTCACTCCAATAGATTGCCTTTCATGTTGATATCTCAGTCAGTCAGACACGAAAGCCTTTTTAATTAACTTTTACAAACAAATGTCGAGAGAGACGAAACAAAAAGGTTATAAGCCTATATTAACTGAAAGTACTTTTACCGTAAAACTCGGATTGATTATTTTCTGTCTGTTTTTCAAACATATCAGAAATTACAATATTTTCGCCAATTCTCTAAGCAGCTTTTCGAAGAATAGGGTACCATACTACATTAAATAAGCATTCGTTATTTATGCTGTGAAATAATAAGGATTTTTCTCTTTGAATATATTCATTAATATTAATTTGTAGCAGCAAAGCAATATTGTAAAAATATGAAAAATTGTAACCAAAATATTCGGCTCGGGCGATACTCGAATCCCGACCTCGAACAAATCGAGTACTTAATCTAATCTATTAATCTACCCCGATCGATTATTTAAACTGAATTATACATATTTTAGTTTGTTAATCAAAAATACATTTTATTCAGTGCCTTTAATGATGCATGTTTACATATATTTATTCGTAAATTGGCATTTGGTTTACAAATTCAAAAGGTTTAAAATTGAAAAAATCTAACAATATACTTCACTTGAGCGGAACTTGATTCCGCAAGCCATGTTGATGTATTGAGCCTTAACGTATTGAGTGCCGAAGATCAGATGGCCACCATACTATTACATAAAATTGTATGGCGCAGCACTATAACAATTTATCTAACAATGACAATCTACGCAATATTTCATATCCGTAAAATTGGGTATATCGGTACCATCTATTGATCTCTTTTATATTGCTTACTCTTACAACCTTTCCCACAAGCACTGCATTACCTCTGTCCCTAGTTTCACAGTTTTTACATGATATTAGGCTTTATTAGGCTCGTAACTAACTAGAGTTATTATCAAATTCATATTTTTCTACGATACTAGGTCTGGCTCGCCTCCATCGTCCACTCCAGTCGTCAGTTGCTCAACAGCTATGTGACATATTTTTCGATATATAGAAAAGCTACCACCTACTTTAAAAATCTGTTCCAGATCATGTTTGCACTAAATAAAAAAGATGGAGGAATCATCCTTTATAAGCACTTAGCAAAGCAAAATATATACCCTGAAAAGTTACCATGTGTGTATATATATTATTTTATAATTTATAATCCACTATTATACTTGTTTTGTGATTCTTCTGTATCCATTATATGAAGAAATACTTTAAATTTTGTTGAAATTAAAATTGTTGAATTGAAATTTTAGTTAAAATAATTTTTTTATCAAAGGTTTAATTTGTTATGTGAAAAATTTTAATACAATAATGTTAAAAATTTACAAAATTTTTGTTTCGGGTATTTTTTGAGAGGCCGGAAAACATAAAAATATCTGATCCGGAATAATGTACTACTGGTATGTACTAATAGTATCGAACGTTACGCGATACAGACGTATAATATATTTTTTTAAACTATGATTTCTTTCAAGTACTTATTTATTTTATTCTTGTTCACTGGTCAGTCAAAGCTATAAGTTAGTATTACTATACAAGATTACTACATTAATACAATGTTGTGTTTTTCTCTAACTTGATACGAAGTCGCAATAAGATTCCTACAAAATATAGTCATTTTTCCAAAGACGTTTGAGTGGTTATATAAGATAAAGCCTTACTCACAAACTCTTAGTCACAAAAAAATATATATTTTATAGGCGCACGCATCAAGCATTATCCCGCACATAAAGGATTTTCTTGTAAAATATTATACAATGAATTTTACCAAAAGCAGTGACTGAATTTACATGCCCGAAGAAATGAAAATTGCGTCTAATAATTAATATTGTGCTGGTTTTTTTTTAAATAATATATATTTACTATAGAGTTACATTTACTATAGACGACTGAAATCACTTACCATTAAATAGATAGTCACATGGAAAAATCTAAGAAGAAATAGTTAAAATGGTATAATTATTTTTATAAAGTGAACGAGTGAAAAGAAAGCTCAATAAGTTTCTGAGTACGTACTTTCAAATTATTAGAATGTGTAGAAGTAGTTTGAAATGTATTTTTACCTAATACCCTTTCTATAAATACTTTACTATATTACACTATGTATTATAGTAATATCCACCTAAAGTAAATTACATTAGAGATATATTTACCATAAGTGTTCTCATGTACTATATCGTCTAGGGTTTTATGTATGGTTTGATGTTTACTACGAGTAAAGTGCCTACATAGTAAAATATATGGATATACTTTAGCGATAGGCGCCTCAACTGAAATGGGTTATTTGTACTCTCAAATTTTAGATATATTTATTTGACAAAAATGTAATCTGCACGGTAATCCCAACTAATATTATAAATGCGAAAGTAACTCTGTCTGTTTGTCTGTTACGCTTTCCCGCTTTAACATCCCAACCGATTTTGATGAAAGGACATTGTTCCGGCTCCATACATGTTCTGCCTAAGAACCGTTCGAATCGAAAGTGATTTATATAAACTCTTAAAATTATATGAAATCCTATGAAATAAGTTTTCACAAACGGACACTTCAGGAAACTAAAATAATTACGAAAAAAGTTAATATTTTGAGGTTATAAATAAAAATTAACCAACCTTGCGTGAAATATCAGAGTAGTAATATCAAAGTAATATTAACAATACTATGTACAGCTATATATGTTCTCTTCTTGAACAAGGAAAGGACTACTCTACTAGATACTAGGAAAAAAGATAGTACATAGTCAAGTTTAAGATAATTCTTTAACAATTATCATTTTACAAAATCTAGTCCTTTACACACAGCTGAGTCTACCAAGTACGCAATGTAATCGGAGTCCGTAATCAAGCCAAAGTTGTTAGAATAAAACCATGAAACGCATAGAAAATCACAAAAGAAACGATAGTCGCAAAGCAATCAAAAATTAAATGAAACGGACACAGAGGTATAAGGTATGAAGTACACCAGTGTTGCCAATTACGAAAACTAAAACTTAAATGCCAAGCTAGAAATTCGCGATTTCGCTTAAAAAATATATTACTACTAGTTTTTTTCTAGCTAGTAATTAAATTAGGTATTCAAATGAATAAAGTGTTATCAACTAATTTTAATAACCGGCTTCAAAAAGGAGGTTTTCAATTCGATTCGTATTTACCGAAATCGCGAAAACTTCCGAAACTGGCAGCACTGGCTGACGGAAAACATTTTATACGGCATCAATAATTGTGACCCAACTTTTTATTTGGAATTTATTTATTTGAAGTGTCCGTGGAATACTAAAATATGTTTCAAATAATATAAAAATAAATAAAAATTATAGTATAATTTATATTCACATCGGTTCTTAGGCCAAAATTGAACAATGTCCTTTGGTACAGACAATCTTTAGACCCTGAGATAGAACATAGGCTACTTTTTATTTCGAAAAAAAGGATGAAGGGGTTGAAATAGAGGTTGAAAGTTTGTATGGGATTTCTTAATTTTAAAAGACTTTATATTTAAGCACTTGGTAAGAAATCATTAAACATTTGTTTTAGCATTTTTGAAATTTCGACCAGCCATGGGGTGAAATAAGGGTTGAAAGTTAGTATGCAAGTTCGTCAAATATCACGTCATAGGAAACAAAAAATCGTTTGTTCTAGCATTTTGAAATTTTTACTAGTGTGTGGGTGAAATAGGGGTTGAATTGAATTGAAGATATAACACCATGAATATTGGTACCTTAGACATAAGGGACCAAGATTGACAAAAACTAATTTCACGCGGGCGAAGCCGCGGGCGGAAGCTAGTATAAAATAATTGTTAAATTACAGAATAAATATTTTTAATTTTATTTTATGATGTATAATTTAACTAGCTAGTGGCTGCGACTTCGTCTGCACAGATGGTAGATTTTTCCTACTTGGTTGACCCTTATCGTCATATTTTGGAGCTAAGCTAGTAAAGTTATCCAGTAAGCTAGTAAAGTTATGAGAACAACACATAGGCTACAATTTATAAAGAAAGAGAACTTGTCCAAAATATTGATGACTTAGCTTTCTGCCCGCGGCTTCGCCTGCGTGGATTGCGGGATTGGGTCTATAGAGGGTTAAGGGTCATAGCTTTTGCCCACGACTACATATGCGCGGAAGTCGGTTTATGACGCGAAGGTTTTATCGCGCTTCCCGTGGGACTATCCATTTTTTCGAGATGAAAAATACCGCAAAATCTTGCTCAAGAATCACTCTATCTATTGATGAAAACCGCATGAAAATCTGTGCAGTAGTTTTTGAGCGAAGCCTTTATTGCGCGTCCCGTGGGATCTGTCGATTTTTCCGGGATAAAAAGTACCTTATGTTACTCGGGGATAATGTAGCTTTCCAAAGGTGATAGAATTTTTGAAATCGGTCCAGTAGTTTCGGAGCCTACTCATTACAAACAAACAAACAAATCTTTCCTCTTTATAATATTATAATATTATTATAGATAAGTAACATGTAGGAAAAACTATACCACCTATGTAGACAAAGTCGCGGACAACAATCATGTATTTTTATAAATTGCAGCCTTTGTTTTTTTCTAATGTATAAGCTATATTTTTGTAAAATTTCATTAAAATCCATTGTGTAGTTTTTATATAAAACAGTTGTAAATATCCATCCATACGAAATTTGCGCTTATAATATTACTACTCAATATATATTTAAATTCAACATATTATATCCTTCTCTTATAGAAATATGTTCCTGAAACTTTATTACCGAAAAATTGAAAAGTGTCCCAAGCCTCGCTGCATCGTGTTTCAGACCTGAAACCCTACGTCAAGTGATTCGCATGACGGCAGCTTCGCGAGGCGGACGCTTTCGACAAATTGCTTCGGGCTTTCGCGATCCCACAAACTTTCAGTCATTTAAATATACATTGTGTTTTTAAATTATATTAGTCTAATTATTTTAGATTAACTAATTAATGAGTGTTTATCGTTGTTCAAAGTAAGTTAACATTAAAAAATAAGGATTACAGTGAACTGAGTGAAGTAAAAATCGTTTGAATAATTCATTTCGTCTAGACCTACGAGTGCTTCGGAAGCTCTTCAATGAAATTGTAAGTAAGTCTCCGCTTAGCTTTAACAACTTTTCAGTTTATGTTTGTAAAAGTTTCGGGTGCTATGAACGAAATGAATACTTTGGATGTCGGACGAAAGTTGTTGCTCAGATCGAAATGGAATGTTTTGACATTCTTTTTTAGAACGCAACACAAATCTCATTTTTATTTGTGTTTGCAATTTATGTATAGTATTCATATTTATTTATATAATCTCCGGCTATAATAAATAGCATCTGATATTAAATTATTTATTAAAAATATTTCAAATGAACACAGTGAAGTAGTTCATGTAAACATTATTAAACAAATAAACAGGTAACTAATCAAAAATATTTGAAGATTTTTATTATGGTCTTATTGGTTATTTTTATTTTATTCAATAAACTTGTCAGGCGAAAATAAATGATCTTCGATGTACTTGTAATACAATAACAGATGATATATTATAAAAAAATATTTAAAGAACTCAACCTTACAATCTTCAATGATCTATGGAATAATTTTCGCATTTCAATTTCCTACATAACATAACTAAAGGTCATTATAATAACGACCTTTGACCTCTGAAATCCCATCATCAACATAGTGATTGCCCTATTCCTGCCTTCGAGTTAATACGACCCCCCATTATTTACCAATACAGCGACCTACCGCTCACTTAGCCGTGATGGCTGTAATCAAACAAATCAAAGCAACTATTTCCTTCAGCTGTATTGACGGTTCCGCTACCATTAGAAATAGGTATGTTTTTATGTCACTTATTCAAAAACGGTATTGTGGACGATAGGCACCGAGACTGCACGTTATAACATTTTTAATTAAATCTATCCTATCATTATGAAGGTTATAACAATTACTGTAATTTTATTTCTGACATGCATAACATTTTTATGTAATTTCCTTTCTCCCTTTAAGTATCCGTATTGTGTAACCATATTAGTTACCTACGTAGATTGAGCCAATTAAAACTATTACCAGTCAGCAACGCTTGATTGGATTTATGTGTAATCTATTCAAAAATGAAATTGTGCATTTTATATATTACTCGTAAAAGAATTTCGTGTCAAACTTTTAACGCTTAGCTAGCTCTGCATTTTGATTATTCTAAATCTGATCTTTTCCCCTGTCACGGTAGGTTTTATGGATTGTAATTGATCATCATCACAGCTCGTATACGTCCCTTCTGAGGGGCATGTGTCTACCCTAACTATGTTAAGGCGATTAGTGCTTAGTCAATTACGCAGGCCCAGTGCCCTCTGATTATTGACTACATATTTATACCTTTGAATTTTTTCGCAGGTTTATGCCCATTGGCTTACAATGTTTTCTTTCACCATAGGAGCGTCCGACTAAAGTACATATGAAGTCGAAAAATTGGAAACAAATTGATACATGGCAAAATGGAAACATCTATTCCTAGGCCAGTGCTAAGACCACATCACCACCAATACTCTTTTGTAATTAATATGTCAACCAAATTTTGAGATGCCCTCAAAGAAATGATTGATTAGATCGATTGGCGTCATTAAATAGACCTAAATGTAACGATAAATCCATTCATTATAGCGATTATATGGATCATCTGTTAGCCAGAAAATGGTTATTGGAAACGTTATAAACGTTGTCAACCATATTCGTAAAAAACTCAATAAACTGTGGTCATTTATAACACTGGATGCGAAAAACTTTCCGTCGGACATGTAATAGAGTTGGTACGCGGACTAAATTTTGTAGAGAGGATACAAAAAAGAATGAAAAATGACAGTCATTTTAGCAAGGTCCGTTCTTATTTTGACATTTGACCCTTTCCTGGTATAGATAGTATTTCTAGAACCTAGTATATATTTGAATATGAATTATGTCAGAATTTGGCGACGAAAAATAATGTACGGTATATTAAAAATCAGAATTTATCATTTAAAATAACATCAGAGTAATAAATTTTACATTAATTATGTAAATACATTGCAAAATTACTCTTATAAAATCAGTTGTTTTAAATTATTTTCGGTTCGGTTAGCTGATGGTTAATCGAATATTTGTGGCCTTGTTTCTATCATTAATCTGCCAAAACTCAATATAAAGTGATTTTCTCCTCTTGAGATTTTGTGCAATTTTATGCATAAATTTGTTTCAACGTCAATAAATATATTTAAATGCCCATGTTGAATAAATATTATTTTGATTTTGTCATATCTATCCCAAGCCCCTATATTAACTTACCGATCTGGTGTAGACTATAATTTGTAATAATTAATGAAATGACAGGCTGCATGACGCACTAACTTAATCGCTCCTTCGTCGCTTAGTGACACAGCGCCAATTCAAAAATATATTTTATTACAAGTAACTACACTGCTTATTTATAAGTCAAAAAAATAGTTACAAAATCATCACTTGCAATTGCATCAATCGCCATCTTTTGAAAGTAAGACAGGTCGATGCGCCGAACCTAGAATATTTTTTTTTTCATCAAACCAAATTATAACTTTATACATAGAATCTACTGCGGCGGTGTTGCAGTATAAATTATTTTAACAATTGGGTAAGAATAAGATTGCGTTTAAAATAATAGACATGCTTGCAAATTTGTAAAAGCTTAAATTTATCATTGAGCGTTTGTGAATTACGAGTTTGTGTGATGTTGGGGGTGGCATGTCGTTCCAACATCACGTCGTAGCGAATTTTAAATTCTCAACTAAAAGCAGTTTATATCAACTTAAAAATTTGTCTTAAAAAAGTAAACCCGAATGAACAAGGCTAACAGTTGAGTTTATAATATAACCACTAAAATTGCAACTTCTTATTTAGTTGGAATTTTCAACTATTTAAGTCTAAAATTGCCAAAGTTAGATATTCCATATGACATTATGATGTTTATTTTGAAGTATCAACTAGCTTTCCTTATATGGTTCTCCTACGATATATCAGCTTTTCTAAAAAGATATACTTTTGCATAACAAAAATACACATACATTTTGCATAATTTTACAGGCCTCACTGAAACTATCCTTATACCTAATTTTTATATAGATAATCTAGTAGCTTTTCAATTTATTCGTTGTAAACATACAAAATCACAATTCTTTTTTCTTTATAATCATTATGTATATATGTAAACATTATGTATACGTGTCTTTGTTCGTATACCCTTAACAAAAAAAATGTTACTCTTAACAAGATTATGATTTTTTCGATCAAACATCTTAATTTCATACGAGCCTAACAAGACGTTAGATACTGAAAATAATATAATATTAATTATACTTACTATTGTTACTTAGCTAAAGCAATCAAAATCTTACTCAATATTAAAAGGAAAAATGCCAGATCTAACAAATACATCTAACTAAACTAATCTAAACAGAGCAGGTTTGAGTAGTAACATTAGTACTTTAATCTGCTCCGATATTAATTGCTTGTAAATTGCCGTTGAATAAAAGAGGAGAAAAGAAATTATAAGTCAAGTTACATTTAACTAACCCATCATAGTTCTAGTATATAATGTTCTACGATTTAATACTATAATTAAAAAAAAGTAATGCTATGCTAACATATTTCATACCAGCTTTCGCAGATTGTTATCTGGCAGCGTCGTACGGTTCTTTGTATTATGAGAGTAGAAAAAAAAAACTTAATCCATCATTTTTTCAAATACACAAGGCAGATTACAAGAGGCCACTATAAGACGGCTCAAAGAAAATACTATACTCTGACGCCATAAGCCTCAAATAAATTGCAAAGATCTCCTCTTTCACTAGTATAAAGGTTAAATGTGGACGAGATAAAAGCGAGCTAAAGCACACAATTTGTGTAGTTCAAGTTCGTTTTTTTGTTGTTTTTTTATATAATATGAGCAGGAACTTAATCCTTTTATATCCTTAGCTCGATATCATTTCTTTATCAAATATAAATTAATGTAATCTTTATTAAACATAGACATTTACAGGCATGTAAAGGTTGACGACGACAAGAACGACATCAAAATACATATATTTGAAAATAACAGAACACAAAGAGCTACCTTATAATACATTATGAACAAGGAAGAACATATATGCTGACCTGATCGGTTAGCCCTCTTGAGATGAACAGATAAGATACTCTGATAGTCCCATGGGGGTAGGCAGAGATTACGTCTTTCCACTTGCTACGGTCTTTACATATCTCTTTCGCTTCATCTACTTTCATAACATTCCTCATACATACTCGACGATTGCGGGTACTTCTGACTTGGCCTTTTTTGAGGACACTTTCGATTTATTCGAAATATGTTCGCCTAGGTCTTCTTCGTCCCGTATCTCCACTCACTCCAGCTTCATAAATCATTTTGGTCAGTCTACTTTCATCCATCCGTTCCACATGCCCAAACCACCCAACCATCCCTTATTTTGTACTAAAAGCTATACATAAGACACAAGACTTTTTCCTTAGCAAACACAACATTTTTGTTAATGTTTTTATTTGGGTTGGCTTAGTAAGTGTCTTTCAATCCCTTTGGGATAAAAAGACATTCGTTCCCAATTTAAAGTCACATTTTAAGTCGGATACGTGTAGATATAAGGAAACCTGTGTATTTGTATGTGAGTATTCATATAATTTATAATTAAGATTTTTTTATCTTAATATATGTATGTAGTATTGTGGAGGATTTTATGTAATTTGCGACATGTACATACGGATCCTGTGAGTTTTGCAGTATATATCATTGTTGCGAGTTTCGCAATACATATGGTTACTGTGAGTTATAGCATTCATTAAGAATAGTGTAATATTATTTTCAATTAGGTATATACTTATATCCACTTAAAATGGAACCCCATGTGGTTTGGAAGGTTAAATATAGGTTTTTGCAATAACACAAAGATTATTATTATAAAGACAAAATTGTATATAACATTGTATAGAAAATTGTAAAAAAGAACCTAACAGAATCATATAAATATTAAATAAAAGGTCGACTGATAAATTGATTTTAAAGTCGATACTTCAATGTCGATAAAGTCGATATTTTTATTTCATGGTAATGAACTTTATGTACAAATTCAAAGTAATAAGTATAATATATTATAATATTTACGAGTAATTACATTCCTCAAAAGCATTAGCTAATCGGGACAAGAAACATTACTGATACAAGCCCACAAGAATAGTTTAACCCTGCGATTGTGTGTCATCAAAGTTACAAATAGTATAAAAACAACTATATAAGTTTATAAATATTAAATAGAAATTTAAGTATCAACAATTTTGTTGATTGTCCGTTAAGGAACTAACTTTGTACATATATAGTTTGAAGTCGTATTTATTGTTTTGGCTTGTTTGTAGTTTTTTACTTTAGTTTTGTAACTTAGAGTTAATTCCATAATAAATAAATTTCAGAAAAAGTTTTCCATCACATTTTACTTCTAAACAGAATTGTCAACGTTCGGTAATAGTTCGATTATACAATTTCTTTATGAATCCAAATGTTATGATTCCAGAAATTGACAATATAATATCTTTATTATTTAACTTATATATGTGGAATTTCCAATATATGTCGGTATGAGTAATAATAGAAGAAGGTATATTTTAATATATAGATAAAGTTACTATATACACTGGCAATCTATCAATTGCCAGTGTATCATTTCCACATTACATTATTTAAATCATTGATAGAATTGACGTTAAATACATCGTAGGTAATTACTATGCACGACACTCGTATGAATATTGTAGTTTGGCATGAGTTTTATCTGCGATTAAGTGCCAATTCATGATAGTATTATAGTATCCTTTTTACTCTGTGAGATTGTAGATGGCTTATTACCGATGGTAGTCATAGACTAAAGGCTCTTCTTAATGCCTGCTTGACGAAACCTTTTTTATCTAAGTATCCATTTGTGTAAAATAAAATTATTTTTTGTATATATTTATAAATGCCGTTAATGTATGGATAAAAAGGTTAAGTGAATAAACTTACTTCCTACCATTGCTTGTTGGTTTTAGTGAAATTTTCGTAAGATTCAATCCACCCTTAGCATAGTTCTTTTCTTCATTTAATAACCTATAGGATTACTTTTCTCTCCACAATCCAAGTAGCGATGCTCTTCAATTATGTAGAAGAGAGATTCTATTTTCGCTATTGTAGGAATTACCATATTTCGTTACAAGCATGTCTTCGTGTTCACATGATAAATTGATTATTACTAAATGGTATTTATTTTGTAAATTAATTATAAATTAGTATCTTGACCACAAATGTACATATTCCACAATTTTTCTAAGAAAAATACACAATCTGACAAATGAAGAAAACATTGAAAAGTTGAATAACACTAGCACTCGGCTTCATTTGTTTCGATTTTATTTCCATGGTTGTTTATGGCTTGGATCAAATATGTTGAAACCGAATTTATTTCCGAGTATAGACATGTAATGGAAACTTCGTGCAATTGTCGTTCGAGTCTGTATAGTCTGCTTCAAGCAGAAACATATAACTAAAATAACTACTACAATAAGTTCTATAGCTTAGGATACGCCAAACACCTGTCGATAGTGTTTCATAGTAAAGCTTTTAAATATTATAACTAAAGTGAGGTACAATGACGGATTTCAAAGCATGTTTATTTCACTATTAATACTGGTTACAAAACAAACAGAGATCGTATTTAAGCTGTACGTATCAACTTAAGCGAACCGCGCGCTATGATACTCGTAATGTAGCTTTGAAGTTTGCGGCACAGTTGCGGCCAATTTGTTGCTGTTTCAGGAAAATTCCAGGTAAGTAAGTCTAGGAATTCGGTTGAAGGTATTGTGGTCTTGTTACCTTGGTTTCTATTAGTAAGGTAGCTATAAATATTAATTGAGTATCGTATTAATAATATAAAATTCATTTACATTTGTTTATGTCATCATTTCAGCCTAATTAAGACCCACTGAGTGGCACGAGCCTACTCTTACTAAGTTTAGGCGATTACTTGTCACCCAACCACGTTGGCCCTGCGAAATATGGTTTACAACATACACCGTTGAATTTCTTTCCAGCTCGTTGTCTCACGATGTTTTTTGCACCGTAGGAGCGTCAGATAAATGTACATATGAAATTCGAAAAACGAAAAACACAATGGCACTCGTCAGGGTCTCCCCCGAACCCTCAAACAAATTCGTAGACATGCCGAAATCACAGCACTACCGACCCTCCTCTATCATATGCATTTATATATGTATTATTATTTATTTTTATTAATGACATAGCATCTTTAGTATCATAACTTGAGATTTATAAAAAATGCAACTACAACTTACGTTAAATTTATATATGCGCAATAAGACACACTTTGACATACTTTGCTGAAAGATTGAGCTGAGCGTCTTGGACAAAAAATTTGGTTAACTGCTCACAACGCGTGGCAAATATCTAGTAGACTCTGTAGTCGTCTGCATGTAGACATTCAAAAAGCTTGCTGTGTTCCGGCTTGAAGATAGGCTGAAATTACTTACTGTGACTTTACATCTATGTCACAATTGCAACGTAGCTGACATGCTGCGAATCTCGTGGGAACCACATGTACTATAGGCGACTGTTACCACTTACCATATGCAGCCTGCTTGTAAACTTTCAATAAATAGCCCTGTACGTTTGACACTGCAAATTCGTTGGAGGTTGGAAGGTTTATTTTTTTCATAAATTGCAATAGCTTACACAATCAAAAAGTATTAAACCATAATGATGTATGCAGCCTCAAGAATGAATTCCTTAACAACGACTGTATGTATCTCACATTGTGGTGCTGCGGTAGTTTACAAAAGACTTAACCTGCTATTCATGACAGTTAGGAATTGGCATAAACTATCCTATGTATCTTAACATCCAAGAAGGCATGTAAGTATAGCGACAAAGTACGAGATGAAAGATTTTATCAGGCCTTGGCGGGGCTCGTGTGACTTCCTTGAGAAAACCAATTGTAAGTGTACCTAATTGCAGTCGAGATAATGATGATGACCACTAAAAGTATATATATATAGTAGAACAGTAAGGTCGATGTTTTTCAATTCAATTCATTTATTGGTTCATAAACATGGGTATTACAGGGTATTAAATAATAATTAAAAATAGTTACCACCATGATTCACCTTGTGGCATATGAACATATGTAGTGACTTATATAGCAATTATTTTAAAATTAAATTTACACAAAAACTTATTATTTGATATTTTCAATTTAAATTAATAAATGCATAATAACAAATAACAATATTCACAATAAATATAAAGACCGGTCTACCTGAAAATCATATTATTATCATATTTATTACACAATCAGTAAATATTATAATACAAATTGGAAAAATGTCATGTCAATTACAATTACAAAATAACAACTACAACTAATTAAATATATGTTATACAAATTAATTTTCTACATGTCAATCATATTATCATCACAAAAATATCTGGAACTCGTTGCCATCAGCTGTCTTCCCCAACAACTGCGACATTGGGTTATTCAAGAAAAGAGCATATTCTTACCTGAAAGGTAGGCAACGCACTGGCGTCCCTGGTGACGTGGGCGGCGGTGAATCACTTACCATCAGGTGACCCGTCTTGCTCGTTTGCCTCTTTTTACATAAAAAAACAAATCTGGAAATAATATCAAATGTCATTAGCACAAAACATTTGTCATGTCAATTCAAATCAGAATAAAACGATTATAATACGTACAACTATTTACAATAAAAATTATATACATTCAATTTCTATACGTCACTCATGTTATCATTTAAAAATAAATTTATGTCATAATAAACTTTTTTAGCAAGAAAGCCATTGAGTTCAGTTTTAAATTTGTGGAAGTTGATAATATTTTTTATATTCTGCGGAATTTTATTATTAATAGTAGGCGCCATACAGCCTGTGCATAATACTGGCCGGCTAGGTGGTCGCCTAGCCGTCCAGTCTTCTCAGACTCAGTAATCGGTCTCCACTGCCACCTGCAGGATAGTACATCGCACGAAGTGGATTCAGTCACAAAAATTAAATATTATACGAGTGTACTACAGAGAGACAGAGATAGGCATCTGAAGAACGGATTATCGGGCGAGGTTCTCTGTCACCGAGCAAAATTTGACAAGCCGAGTTTGTTTTATAATTAGAAAGTAAGATTCCTAGTGGACGTCCTTTCAAACCCTGTCAAAACCGAATTAGAAGAAAGATGAAGTATCTAAACCTGGTAAACCAACCTGTCAATATATAGAGATTGGCACCCACTGAGTTCATACCGGTCGTAATCTAGACCAACAGCTTATTCACTATTATTCTTCACAAATATTAAAGATACAATACTACCCAATTATAGTGAAGTGTTGTGTGCTATAATTGGTCGCTATAATTTCTGTCTATGTCATGCTATCCTAGACCGTTTGGACTGCTCAGCTTAGAGGTTTTCCCCAATTTGTCGCCATAGTTACGGGGAAAACAATTGATCTTAATTTCTCTTATCAATAATAATATAATAATAACTGCTTAAATAGCAAACTAAATGGATATCTTTTTCATTGTATAATTAGTTATTTATCAAAGTACTTCGTTTCGTTAAGATATTATATATCTATAAGATTATTTTTCAGCTTTTCCATATTCAAAATTAAATATCGTACTAATCATAGTTTGGTTTGTTATAGGATATTACTTAGTAAAGTTTGCATATTTTCCGCTCGGCCACTCGATCCCGCCGAGATATTATGAAGAAAATATGCTCGAAATTTCCGATAAATTGACAATGTATCGAGAGGACCACAATTCAATACATGCTAAATTTTCTCAGAGTTATGAAATACTTCATATAAATAATAACGTTGACGTGATATTTTACTATATGGAAAAAATATTGTATTACACATACATGCATTTTTAAATATTATTTATTTTCCCTATCGATCATATAATTTTAAAATATATACATATGATTAAAAAATAAAGCTATTGAAAATTAACGATCTTTAACGAGGGGCACGACCACAAAACTACCTATGTCAGAATGATTAGACCTTAATCAACTGTGGTTTCACAATACCCTTGGATTTGTTCTCAGATTACCGTAAAATGTATTCCTTTACCGCATCATATAAATATAATATAGCGTCAGAGCGTACATATTAAATTCTAAAAACGAAAATACCTTGGTACAATTAACTATTATTATCCAAAACCAATTTGGTTTTGGATCAAAATTGTTTTATAGTTGAACAGTCTAAGCTAATTGTATACAATGCACAATATTAGTATATTATCTAAAACTTAATAACATCTTTAAACTTTATGAAATATTCAAAATAACCTCTTTACTTCAGCAACGTATTATTTAAACACAATCAATTCTCACCCGACAACCCTGCTCAACAAGAGGAAAACAATGCGATCTAGCTGCGGTATTTTGTAGGGTTGGCTGGATCACCTTACGCTGCGAATCAACTGATGAACTTTATGAATTGTTCTCAACACATAAGGTATATGCCGAATAAGGCCTAAACCATATACTTAATACAATACAACAGTTCAATTATGCGTGACTAATTTTGTTTTGTGAATGTGAATAATTTCAAGCATTATTTCAATTTTAATACAATCACACATAAAACAATTTTAATTGTGAATGGGTTCAAATTACATTAAATTCATCATATTTAATAAAAACATTATTCAACACAATATAAATACTGACAATATAATGAGTTCACATACCAACTTGTGACGAACTGTCAATGTTTGTTACACGGCCGGTCGCCTGTAGGGCAGAACCGCATTGCCCTAACCACCAAAACGCCGGGGTGTACCTCTATCCGCGATACACGGCACTACAAATTGAATATAGACTTACTGGCAAGTGTGTGGTCACCTCCTGAGCAGCAGCAGCAGGTTTGGGAGGAGCGCTCCCCCTATAGCTGAACCAGCCGAGCAAAGCCCAATGGTAGGCCTTGCTTCTCTTCGAGCTCGATGACTTACACAGCACACACTTGCTTGCCAACACAATACAAAAACACAATACCACAAACAGGGGGCCCTAATAGGCTGCCAGGACACCTGATATATCAACACTATGGCGAAAACGTATCCCGTACGCATACGCGGGTTGTAGGCTACTGTTTTCCCTCGCGCGATAATGCGACTGCCCGGGCGCATCGATTCCCTTAGCATATATACCCGAACTAAGGTACGCCCTCCAATTTATAACATCCCCCCGTCCCGGACCGTTACGAACGGTACGTTAATCCAACGGCAAACGAGAGAGAGAAGTGACCGCTCTCTTCAAGACCGAATCACCAACCAAGACTTCAGCACAACGAGGAACTCCGTCAGCACCGAAGATTAATTTAACTATGCGTCCCCGTCGCCAAAACAAGGGCGTAAGATTTGCATCTTTAACTAGCACAAGGTCACCTGTCTTGGGTGGGTTCGTTTTGTCGGTCCACTTAACGCGCTGCTGGAGGATGTGCAGGTACTCCAAAGACCAGCGTGCCCAAAAACTTTGTGACAACTGTTGTAACAGCTGATACCGCGACAAACGATGTCTTTTAACATCCCTCAAAGGGTACTCAGGCAGAGCGTTAAGGGGCTGTCCAATCAAAAAGTGACCTGGGGTCAAGGCCTCTAGGTCATTAGGGTCGGAAGACAAAGGGCATAGTGGTCGCGAATTGAGGACGGCCTCAATCTTACAAAAAACCGTGTCTAGTTCCTCAAAAGTAAGGACGGTTTCACCTATGACGCGACGGAAATGTGTCTTGGCAGCCTTCACACATGCTTCAAATATCCCTCCCCAGTGTGGACAAGCTGGAGGACTGAACTGCCAGATTATCCCCCTCCGGGAGAGTACAGTTCCAATGTCTACCTCATTTTCTAATAAAAACTTTTCAATATCTTTTAAATAATTATGTGCACCCTTATAATTCGTTCCACAGTCCGAACGAATCAATGACGGCAGTCCCCTGCGGGAAACAAATCTGCTAAGTGTGGCAATAAAGGCCTCCGTAGATAATTCTGAAACCACTTCTAAGTGAACAGCCTTAGTGGACAGACAAACAAAAACGCATAAATAGGCTTTATAACATTTCGCATTGCGGAGACGCGACGTTTTAAGCATAAAAGGACCAGCGAAGTCTGTGCCAACTGCAGCAAATGGTCTACTTTCCGTTACTCGATCTGCAGGCAAATCTCCCATTTGGGGCTGCATTGTTTCGGGGTTTAGTCTATAGCATGGTAGACAACGAAAAATTACTGTACGGATGGTCCTTCTAGCCGACAGAATCCAAAATTCACGTTGCAAGATGCCTAACAGCGCGTTGCTTGCGGCGTGAGAATTTTTGACGTGGCGATCTGTCACTATTAACCGCACCAAGTGTCCATCTTTGGGCAACAAAACTGGATGACGAACCCCGTAAGATAAGTTAGCATTCCTAAGCCTTCCTCCCACTCTTAGGAGACCATCAGTATCGATGAAGGGGTTCAAACGAGATACAGCGCCTTTCAACTTAGAACTACCGGCCTTCAAAATAGAAATTTCCGTTTTAAAATATTCTGACTGTACTATACGGACCCAAAACCATAACGCTTCCTGACGTTCTTTTGGCTGGAGAACCGACGACATCCTCTTATCTAGTGGTCGCTTACAGTTTCGATAAAAACGCAACATCCAAGCGGTAACGCCTAGCAACTTGTCTAGCGTACTGTACCGATTTAATAACTCAACGTCTTGCTTAGGTGGCAACGCTGGAGCAGGACTTCGCAACACAGGCAGCATAACAGCTGACGAAGTCGTGCCTGACGGCCAATTAGACTCTGGTTCTGCCAACCACTTAGGACCCCACCACAAAGGGTGCTCAATAAGTCGAGCGGCGTCACAACCGCGAGAAGCACAGTCAGCGGGATTCAATTCGCCTGGAACGTGACGCCAGATTAGTTTGACAGACGAATTGTGAATCTGTGCTACTCGGTTCGCCACAAAGACCTCCAAAGTGTGAATCGGAGCCTTAACCCAACAAAGGACTATTTGACTGTCTGTCCAGGCATAAACACCACTTAATTCTATCGAACGACCTAATGCTGAGCACAAATGATTTAAAAGGCGTACGAGGAGAGCAGCTCCACACAACTCCAACTTCGGTATCGTGTGTCGTGTCCGAAGGGGTGCTACTTTGCTTTTTGCCAAAACGAGATGTACAGACACCTTTCCAGTATCGCTAACGGTACGCAGGAAAACCACAGCAGAATATCCCTTTTCAGAAGCATCTGAAAAACCGTGAAGGGTTGCTTTATACTTTCCAGCGGGCACGAAAAGTCTTGGCAGTGATACCTGATTAATGTCAGGGAGAGATGAAACAAAACCCATCCAATCTCGGAGTAACTCACCAGCGAGAGGCTCATCCCATGACATCCCTGAGATCCAGAGGCGCTGTAAAAAACACTTCGCCTTAAAGATGACCGGACTGATCCAACCATTCGGATCGAAGGTACGTGCTACAGCCGACAAAACAAGGCGTTTGGTCCAGGTCTTCGGAATCTTTAGGTCTACGTTGTAAGTGAAAGAATCCGACAACGGCTTGTACTGTACACCAAGTACGGTCACCAAATTAGGGTTATCCGCATTCTCAAAGAGATGAGGATCCTGCTGATGTTCTTCAGGCAGCCCCATGAGGACTTCCGGTGAATTGGATATCCACTTCCTCAATTCGTATCCTCCTGTCTTCATCAATGCCACCAGCTCATCTCTTAGTGTCAACGCGTCCTCTACACAGGACGCCCCGGAACAAATGTCATCAACATACGTATCATTTATTAAAATTTTGGAGGCGCGAGGAAAATTTAAACGCTCCCTTTCCGCTAATTCCAATAGCGAGCGAATGGCTACAAAGGGACTGGAAGCTAGACCGTACGTATTTGTGTTCAGCTCAAAGACTGTAACTGGATCATTGACACTCTCTCGCCACAACACTAACTGATATCGGCGGTCATCAGGATGGATCGCAGTTTGCCTAAACATCATCCGAATGTCAGTCATGAACACAATTTGATGTCTACGAAAGTTAGTCAAAATGTCTGAGATCTCGTTGTGTAATTTGGGACCCACATGCAGACATTGGTTCAAAGAAACACCAGAAGTTGTTGGTGCAGAACCATCGAACACGACACGAATTTTCCCTGTACCCGACTTTAATACCGCGTGGTGGGGAAGAAAATAATGTTCTTCTGACCGCCAGTCCAAGTTGGAAACCGACATGTGCCCCATATCAATATACTCCCGCATAAAGTCGATATACTTTTTACGGAAGACCTGGTCCCGACTCATGCGACGCTCCATTGATGCTAACCTCTTTTCCGCTAGCATTCTGGACTCGCCCAGAGGAGGATGACCGGTACGAAATGGTAATCGAGTCATTAAGCGTCCAGAACGAAGCCTACCCGTGTTGTTTTGGTAAAATAGCTCACACTCTTCTTGGCCTGGATCCACTCGTGGAGCGCACGGGGGTTCCTCTACTTCCCAAAACTTCTGAACTGCGTCAGAGAGAGAAGACCCTAACACTAACCCACCATCATCAACCCTGGGTGCCGGTACAGTATTTGTTACTGGTCCCATCACTATATATCCAAAAACCGTTTCCATGGCGACCAGACGACCAGTTTGCAAAATCTTTGTATTATTTAAAAATATTCCACCTAAAACGTCTGCTCCCAGTAAAACATCAACCGACCCCGGAGAATAAAATTTGGGGTCCGCTAGGAATAAATCAGACGTCAGATTAAAAATAACTGGATCTAATTCTAGGGAAGGTTGTCTACCAACAACAGTGTCCAACACAATGGCCGAAGTCGAAATGCTAGGGTTGGACGCAAAGACTGGAGAAAACGTGAAAGTAACTTTCCCTACCAGCTTAGACACTCTCACATCACCAATCCCCCGAATATCCTCCTTATAAGGTCTTATCTTGAGACCTAATCGGTCAACCAAACAAGATGACAGCACACACCCCTGGGCCCCGGAATCTAAAAGAGCCCGAGCTGTAACACATTCACCCTTTGAACCCCTAACATTCACAGAGGCCGTCGGAAGTAAAACGGTCTCCGGAGGGTTTATTGAGGGCGAGGAGGAGGTTAATTGCTAGGATGTAGGAAAGCAAACAGCCTCTCCCGAGGGGGGAGGTCGCTCGTAGCGATCTAACAAACTCCACTTTGGCTGCTGGACCTGTCGTTTCAAACGCGGATGTTCCGCGAACGGAGGGGAGGAGCTATGCCGTTGAGCGTTAGTAGTAACGCCGTAATTATTACCCTGTTCAAACGGTTCTCGGGGGGAGGGTTCTTTGGAGCCCCCGCCCGTGCTGGGTCCCTGCTCCCCCTGGGGACGTGGGTATCCTACCGAACGACCTTCGGAATTATTTTGGTTCCGTTGGTCAAAGCCCCCGCCCGTACGAGGTGCTCTTTGAGTACGTGAGCGAATATCATAACGTCCATTACTTCTATCAAACTCTTGGTGATACCTAGGAGCTCGCTCAGAATTACTCGGTTCCCGGTCAGAGTTATTCCGGTTCATGCACAACAATGGATGGTGCTCACCACCACAATTTTGGCATGGATGTGGTCGGGTACATTGTCGCTGAAGGTGCGGACCTAAGCAATAATAGCACCATCCTCTTTGACGAACTATGGCCCTACGACCCTGAATACGCTGGTCGAGAAACTTACTACACCTGGGCACCTGGTGTTCTGACCTTTTGCAATAACTACAACACAGTGTACCCTGTACCACTGAATACCGCTTCCGGTCCGTTACCGGTTGTGGAGAGCGAAAAACCCTATTACTAGAGGGAGGTTGATAGTTTCGAGCTCGAGAGAAACCACTGACATCAGCATTATCAGCCAACCTACATTCATCCTCTAAAAAACTTAAAAGATCCTTAAAGGGCGGCAAATAACTAGAGCTATCACCACCATATTTATGCTCAAAACGCACCTTTAGGGTGTCGGGCAACTTAGCGAGTACGATATGTAATAATAAAAATGACCACTCATCCACTGGGAGATTCAAACTACGAAGGGCGTTAACGGCGACCAGGAGCGGATTCAAAAGATCTACCCGCAAACGCAACACACTGGTAACTCGAGGCAGGGCCAAGATAGTGGCCACATGAGTATCCGCCAATCTCCTAACATTCTGATAGCGTCGGGTGATAATATCTATTGCTACTTGGTAGTTCTCATCCGTGGGAGCCAGGTGCTGTACCTGTTCACGAGCCTCCCCCTCTAAAACGGTGAGAAGATAGGCAAGTTTTTGGCCAGGTGTCAAATCCTCTCTTGCGTCGACAAGACTGTTGAAGAGATTTGAAAAGCCTTCCCACTCATCGAGCCTTCCTGAAAAATGCCTAAGGTCGAGGGGTGGAAGACGAGACCACAGAGCTGGAAAGGACTTTTCCAGTTTTTTATTTGAGTTCGGAACGGTCTCCCTATCATTTAGGAGAGGGCGCGCTTTCTCAGCGATACGATCGGAGAGATCATAACATTGATCAACATCATTCTCCACTTCCTGACGAACTTCTGCGTCCAGGTCCGTACTTTTCTCTATAAATAAAGCATATTGCTCATCCACCACTGCCATCCGAATTGGCAGATCCACATATCTATTTAATAAAGCTTCCTGTCTATCAGGTCTGTCCAACAAGGCAGCGGCTGTCACCAACCAACGCAATTCCGCTCTAATCTTAGCCTTACAGGAGAATGCCGACATTGTGAAAACTAAAAATAAAAAATAAAAAAAAAATAAAAAAAATACTTAATAATCTACACTCTTGCAATATCTATAAATATAATACAAATCGATATATTTAAAAAAGTACCCAATATCGATATACTATAGATATGCCGTACAAAAGAAATTATTTAACAATTCAATTAAGTTAATTTCTAAAACGATGTCACAACAATTACGTATATAAGTTATTTTATTTCTATAACGTCTTATAATATGTAGTATTATCCCTTATTTATAGTTAAGTAGCTTGCGAAAATACAAATAACAAACGGCATAAGTAATACCTATTCAGTTGTAAACGTGAACTTCAAAACAACAAAAAAATTATTCATAAATTTCGATACAAAATCAACCGTATTCGATACTAACACGGACGGAAACACAATAACAGACGGAGCATTACACAGTACACAGGTTCGTCCAGTACAGGCGTTAAAATGTCGCAATCGAGAACCATGCGCCTTGCACATGTGCTTACCGTTTAACGATTCGATCACCCACAATGAAATATCATTAACCGCTATATTACTTATTAAAAATTACTGATATTGCCGAAATAAAATGTAAATTGGTAGACACTGGAACAATCGACCCTACACAGCCTAAGTATTTAGGTATATCCAACGTGTAGTCCAGTGTATCTTTGACCAACTTTAATTTTATAATTTATTATTAAACACGTAGCCCAACGGCTAAACAAATCGTGACTTTCAAGTGGTATTTAACCACGCTCTGCTACCAAATGTTCGTTACACGGCCGGTCGCCTGTAGGGCAGAACCGCATTGCCCTAACCACCAAAACGCCGGGGTGTACCTCTATCCGCGATACACGGCACTACAAATTGAATATAGACTTACTGGCAAGTGTGTGGTCACCTCCTGAGCAGCAGCAGCAGGTTTGGGAGGAGCGCTCCCCCTATAGCTGAACCAGCCGAGCAAAGCCCAATGGTAGGCCTGCTTCTCTTCGAGCTCGATGACTTACACAGCACACACTTGCTTGCCAACACAATACAAAAACACAATACCACAAACAGGGGGCCCTAATAGGCTGCCAGGACACCTGATATATCAACACTATGGCGAAAACGTATCCCGTACGCATACGCGGGTTGTAGGCTACTGTTTTCCCTCGCGCGATAATGCGACTGCCCGGGCGCATCGATTCCCTTAGCATATATACCCGAACTAAGGTACGCCCTCCAATTTATAACAGTCAATCAAAACCAAAACACTTTTTTGAGAATTTCTTACTTGCTAGTAAGTTGTACTCGCTTTGTCTGTCAAACATAGGAGTACTTTTTGCAATTCTTGATGAAATTAATAAAGATATTATTAAATGCGTGCATTAAACGAGATATTTAATTGTTAGATTAGTATATAAAAATAGTACTCGTATCTACCGCTCATATGTGATGAAATTAATAATTAATAATGATTAAATGCGTGAATTAAACGAGATATTTAATTGTTAGATTAGTATATAAAAATAGTACTCGTATCTGCGCGTACAGGTTTTTTCGAGAAAATAAGCTATTTCTCGGTAGTATGTATACTCTATATAATTAATTTATTCTCTTTATTATTTTCATATTTTTATTTATGTAAATATGAAATTTAATATATTATTAAATGCTATTTAGAGACTGTTCAGTTTCTATGCTCTAAAATGCATTGTTTTTTTATTTATTTGATAGTTTACATTTTGCTATCCTCTACATAAAAAAGCTGTTATATCTCATTTATATTGCCATCGAGAAAATAAGCCTATTTTCCTTCTTATAAAATTCTACATTTTAGTTTTTCATTTGTTTTTTCCGTTTGACGTTGTAACGTGACAACCTAAATACTAAGTTTTATATAAAATCCATATCAAAAAACTAACGAATGCAAAATATATTATATTTTAAGAAAAGAATCGTATAATTGTAAGTGGACAGCACATGTTGACATAGTTTGTTGATTGGAACATCATTTTAATATAATTTAATTAAGCAGCACCAAGCTTTTCATACACTAAAGATGTCTGATGGAAAGATTTTATCATCTTGAGACGAAATTCCAATTATGAAATCCAATTACGTCTCATTATTTTGGAACTAACAATAATCTAATTTTATTCGTTGTTCTAATTAAATTCCACTTTATTACAATATAGCTCCTCGTGTTAACTCATGAATTAAATGAACTTCACGGTTTTTAAATTGATCTTTAATTAAATATGCATCCACGCCAATAACGATACTCTTTCAGCAAGTAGCGAGATAATAAAAAAGCTGCTAAAAAGCTAAGCAGGGGATATTTCACATTGTATTTAAGCACTTTGTCGAATATCAGGGTAGGATGTACTCTTTATACGTTTCTTTAAAACTATTTCTTATACTTCAATAGAAACGCATGCCATATTTCTACAATTATGTATGTTTAACAGAAATACCTAATTTAAGATTGAACAAGAGTGTGTTCAGAGTTTCTTGCCTGTTCTTCTCGAGAAGGCTCTCCCAATTTCCGAACAGGTGTCGAGTCAATTTTTTTTCCTTATTCGTACGTACGGACAAGGTTTTTGGTTTTTTTAAGCTTTTTTTTTGTTTTGTCTGTTGACGTCAATAGGTGCCTGTAAAGGTCTATGTTGAATAAGGACTATTTTGATTTTTTTTTTGACAAGCTCACCTTGTTACCTCGAATTCTCTTCGTCTTGGGTTCTATTCTTCACGGGGACGGAAAGTAGAGTAGAAACGCAAAGAAACCCTTTTTACAGTAACCTCAGATATTTCCTACGCAATATGTTCCAACTGAGATACAGTTGACACAACATTCGGGAGGCACGTGTAGGTCACAAAGCTTCAAAACCACATTTAGGAAAAGTGTCAGAGACGTCGACCAAACATTAGATCAGATTATTTGCGTTGGAACACGTGCATGGACGTGATAACAGCTCAAATCTGTCATTCATATTATGAAATGGAATGACAGCAAATTATCTTTTACCTGATTTGGGATTTTGATTTAAAAGTTTGAATTTAGGGTCGACAACTTAGGACAACTGTAGTGGGTATTTTTTGACTGCAAACTATGATATCACTCTACCTCGTGAAAAGTTATAGAGTGATGAACGAGATTTGTAAGCTTTATAAATAGTTCTTGTGAAAGTGACAAATGTAGTTCAAGCAATGTAAAATATTTATCGACACATTCCGACTAAATATTTTAAGATTTTACAAGTATTCTAAAATATCTAGGTAAGGGTTTGAAAAAAATTAAATCGTTAGACAGATTTGTATATAGAGAAATTTTGCATGTTGACATAGATTTATTAGGCCATTAGCTCGTTTTACTCCAGTCATCGTTGAAATGAACAATTCCTTTGAAACCTCCTATAACGCCGAGGCTTCATCATTTTGATCCGCGAAATGCCACTTTTACCAAAATCATGCTGAATCCTCTTAGGGTTGGCAATTTAAAGCTCCGAAACTTTAGGCAGCCATTTGATTTAAAGGACTATGTTAATTACTGAGACCACGACTTTCCATCTTTTCTAACATTCCACGACCTCAAATGTAATGGGAAGCTGAAAATTAATGTTCCCCGACAATTTTAATTAAAAGAAAACAATGCGGCGGCGAAAAAGTGTCTGCGTTAAGAACTCTGATAGTTCTCAAAGGTCGCGTCGTTTATTAAATAACTTAAAAATATTTGGCGTCATTAAATTAGACTCTTAGATACATGATTAGTTTTTCTCTATATCATCGCTGCTATAGCCTCACTGGGTTAGTGTTTCGCGAATGTTTATCTACATGACTGGGCTTAAAAACATCAAGTTTAGATGATATTTTTTTATCACGTCAGTCAAAATCAAAATAATCTTTATTCAACATAGACCTTTACAGGCACTTATTGACGTCAACAAACAAAACAAAAAAAAGCTTAAAAAAAAAACAAAAACCTTGTCCGTACGTACGAATAAGGAAAAAAAAATATTGACTCGACACCTGTTCGGAAATTGGGAGAGCCTTCTCGAGAAGAACAGGCAAGAAACTCTGAAGGTCAATTTGTAATAGTTAATTTGTAATAGTAACCGTATTGGACATTTGGCTATGAAAAACAGAATAATATTAATGAGGTATATATAAGACTAATATTAATGATAGTGGTACTAATGGTGCAGTGTGGATTACAGGAGGAATGCAATTTTGCAAGTTTTACAGACACTGACAGGTGGTTAGTAGCTATAGTCACCAGGCTGGTTGGTTTAAAAATATAAATTACATATGGTCATATTGTAACCTGGGCTGAGATTATGAAAGACTTGCGCTCAATTCTTGAACACCAGTAGAGTTTCCCAACATGTGGGTCTTAAAATAAAAATGTACAAGTCGAATATTATATCCAATTGCCATGTAGTGCAAACTCTTATGAACGTTGGAGGCTCTATACATAAACATGTTGACAAGTATGTTTACCAGGACCAAACAATTCAAATGGGTCAAAGTCAAGTTTGCAAGTAAAAAACTAGGTGTACTTAACAGAGCCAAGCCGAAGTTCTTTATGAGGCAAAGACTGCACTCTGTACATCGCTGGTCAGGCCTTATATGAAGTTCTGCTGTTATTTGTGGATGCCGCATCTCGATACCAGTTTAGACTATTTTTAGTTGGTTCAAAAACGATCTGAATCGCTGACTATATAAAACTAACAAGCGGTATCGAGTCATTAAGTCTGAGAAGAGACAGATGTTCCCAAATTTGTTTTAACATAATGCCAAAAGTCATTGTTCGCCATCGGTGGGTTTTCATTCTCATAGGCTAGATCCTTAGTGGTCCCGCTCAATGTAGTTTCAGAATAATTTCTTCTGATTGTGGAATGGTTCCCCAAAATGGCAATAAATACGTCACTTATCTCAGAACATTTAAGTCTCTTAATATATTAAGGATTCTATTTTAGAACCCTTTGCTGTTCGCGTCTTACTTGATTTTAGCAATGCATTTAATTGCACCCATTTCGTCATACTGTTACATACTTAGTCTTTATTGATTTAATCACTAAAATTATTTTATCCAAGTTTCATGTCAGGGCTAATGATCTGCAAATATATGAACAATGACTTGTTAGCACACTTAATAATCTGTAAAACTGCACAACATGACTTGAAGAACTGTTTAAGCTTTACGATTGGATGAATACTTTCAGCCTAACACTGAATCTTTTTAAATCTGTTGTCGTTATTTTCAATATGATGTGTAACTTTCATCTCTTCCCGCTCTCATGCTGGGTTATGTTCCGATTATTATTACTGATACGGCTGAGGACCTGGATGTAATACTTGATTCTCATCTTTCATTGTATACTTATGTAAATGAAATAAGTCTCCAAATATCGTAATTTCGATTCGATTTCGCAGGGATACTATGTCTGCTATTTACTATTCTCCACGACCTAAAACTTCCTGCTTATTTGAAAGAACTCTTTACATTGCAATAATCCCAATATCCTCTGCAGGATCAACTTCATAACCATACTACATATTCATTCCTGAAAAATAGAGTTTTATTTCTCATCCTTTGCCAATCAGGCAGTTAGATTATGAAATGCGTTTTCAAATAGTATACAAGTCTGTGCCACTGTTCTCGTTACTGTCGTGCTCATTTTAAGGACGTATCAGGAAGCGTTATTTAGCTTTATTCTGTAGTAGTATATTGTAATAACGTACCATAAACGTTTAAAGGCCGGCAACGCATCTGTGACTCCTCTGGTGTTGCGGGTGTCCATGGGCAAAGATTATCGCTTACCATCAGATGATCCATTTGCTCGTTTGCTGCTCTATACTTTTTTTTTGAGGGGGGCAAATGCAACCTCATGCACTATGACACCGCGCTGGTAAGGCGCGGCCGTGTGTGGGGCTCTCCGGTTATAGAAACGAAGACCGGCCTGCCCACTAACCCCCCCCCCCCCCGAGTTCTCTAAGCCCATGCGGCCCAAGCGGCACATGGCGGGGTGCGCTTTCGCGATTCGACCGTCATGTGTCCCGGATGCTGCCGTATCTTAAAAAAAGAACAAAAAAATAAACATGTTATTATACTGTCTCTTAATTTATATTTGATTTTTCATTATTAAATAGTTATTGTTTTTTTTTTTGCTGCACATTGTAGGCCCTCTTATTCATAAATTATACTCACCTGCCGTTGGGCTGATGGTAGATATTTCTAAAGGAATTAGCTGGACTTTAATGCTCAAATTTTTAGGATATATGTTTTTTGCCATGTTTTGTATGTATATAAAATAAATAAATAAAAGAATATCCTATCCTAAAAATATGATTTTGCTCCCTACTAATTATATGTTACTTGGCACAAACACATCATCATCATTATTGATCATCCATTCAGTTCCTTTACTAATGAATGTATGAAGTGTAAGCATATATTTACACTTCATACATTACAATTCGACGTGTTTATTCAGAAATATATATGTATATACAGTTAATCCATTATCTTAAGAATACAAAAAAATACTTGTTCGTTCGCATATCACGTTTTATATATTTTATTAGATCATAGTTCCGAACCTTTTTGTGTGGCGTCTCTATAAATAAGTCACAATGCTTTTAACGTTGTGTTATTTGAGCCTTTCTCGATTCTTTATCATCTTCCGTTCTAAAAATATTAAAGAGCAAAGTTTTTAGCAGTCATTTTATAATTAATACAGACCTTTGTCCGCGAAGTCTTTCTAATCCATTATGTTACAATATATACACAAAAGCATTTCAAATAGTAATTCTTAGAAATAAATGATCTGCTTTTCTAATCATTTTCTATTCAATTTGCCGGTATTGGTTTACAAAGTAGATCAAATGTATGGTTGTAGTAGGTAACGTACTTGTATGGGTGTAAGTATGTACATGGACATACCTACATACATGATTACATTGAATCATGTGATTGTAATATTAGATTAGTGTCATATTTAATAATGCTTAATTAAACACTGGAAAGACTGAATGAGCCCGATGGCATCGGATGCCGTGCATGCTGGTGCCACCTTATGAATCCCTGAGCGGATAACACTAACCTGACCTGAAGAGATGGCCCTGTCTTGAAATCCACCAGCCCGTTTTTTTTTACTCGAGGACAATACTCTGTTTCAAGTTTTACGTTCGTACGTACGTTCCCAAAGTTCGACAAGTCTCAACGAGGAAGTGGAAGCTATTCCATAGCTCATTACGTCAAACTTGTCACGAGAGACTTGAGTTCAACTTTGGGAGAATGGGCGACAATGAGTTGAAAATTGAAAGATTTGAGTTGAATCCATAACTGTCGTAGTTAAATAAATTGCAATAACATGAAGAGAACACGACACTATACTAATTAAATCTTTCATCAAAAAACGGTAGCAACGAAAAATGATACGGAACGAAATGGACAAAGGAATGAGTTAAATACCTAAATAGATACAAGGTTATGAAATTTTTAATTGTAGTTTTTAACTTAATGAGAAATAAAAATAAAGGGCTATTTATGATATATTTTTTATCAAAGTATTTTACTTAAAAAGATACTGATGTAATTATATAAGGTTTTTATACATTTTTTAAAACAACTACTTACATCTGTTTGAAGCACAAAAACAGAAGCAATAAACTCGGTTCTTATTAAACAGAGATTTATTAAAACATAAGTACTCGCTGATTTCTATTTAGCTTACAGAAATAAAGTATTTCTACGTAGACAAATTAATATATTAATACAAAACTAGCATTACAAAGTAAATTGAATCAACTTCAAAAACATTTGCTAAATACACCTCTTTTATTTTTAATCAGAGATCAGTTTTCCTAAAATAAATACATTTTTATTTGGGACTTTGTATTTAATAAATAATGATTCATTTGTTAATTTACGCAAAACTTTCATGACTCACAGCCAACAATTTAGGATTCGTTGACTTATTTACTTTTGCCTTTATTTGCTTGTAATTTAATATTATCTGCTTCATATTTTTTTATATGTAATCTTAAATTTTTATTCCAGATGATTTTAATTACATTTTTATCATATCAATTTTTATTACATTTGATTAAAAGTTAACCCGAATTGCTTTAAAAAAATTAAGTGTCAACACAAGATTAATACCTTATGGTATCAGTTGAAAACGTATGAAATATATTAGAATGTAAAAGGTTTTCTTTAATTTACTAAGAAGTCATTGTACTTCTTCTAAATAGAAAGTACTATTCTACACAAAATATCTTTAAAATCAATACAGTATTGGCGAAGTAATCGTATTACATACATATAATCGTGTTTCAAAAACACATACGGGAGGAATTGAGGAAGTCTTCCCGTTTTAAGTCGCTTAATATCTTCGCAAAAGTTGCCTTTTGTTCAAATACTGTACGGAAGAAACAGCTAATCGATCAAATGGTTTCCAATGAAATAACCGTTCGCTTATTTGATGTCGTAAAAATCGGTTTGGACAAAAAGCTTCGGCGAAGGAATCTGACGTCCAAATCCGGCATGTTGTTCCATTTCAATATGTAATACTCGTGTAAGCGAAATACTTATATTTATATAGAATTTCAATCTTTATTTTCTATTTTTGATACTTTTTGATTTAGTAGATCGTTTTTGGATTTCATAATAAATAATAAAGTCCGACTCACGTTTTTTAATCGATTTACTCGAATTTATACATAATGGTAATATGATAAGGATAGATCTGCAGTATTAAATATACATATATATTATTACACAGCACACACAGATATAAGCGCAATATAATTAATTTGGGAATGAATAAGCGTTAAGCAATTGTTAATGCTAAGCATAGGAGGATAGTAACAATGCAATATACAAGTACACTCAAATACCAAATAGGCGTGTACTCCACGTCGTGATAAGTTCTCGACTGGTTCTCGGAGACGCGTCGGCGCCGGTGCAGCGATTCAATTCTTATGTACTGGCTGTCTCGTTTGCGCTGGGGCATACCGATTCAATATTTGATATCGATGTTATGTAAATATTAATAATTATTTATTACTTCTCATTATATAAATTTTAAGTTTAGATTTTAAAGATAATATCAGGTGTTCTTGTTTTTTATACTTTGTTGTGGGCTGTAAATGTAATAATATAAATATGTATATATTATTTGTATGTGTACATTATGTGTGTAGCTGTGTCAACAGTTTCAGGCAGCCTACAACAATTCTGCCACTAAACGCATAAAAATAATTTACGTAGGAATATATAGACAGTACTATAGATAAGTTTGAATCCTCTACCTGTAATCCAATATACAGTTCTAATTAGAACCGTTTAAGGAAATTAGACTTCTGGCGTACAAGGCTGTTACGAGACATGTTTCAAACTCTCCAAATTAAAGGAATATTAAGCCGAGTAAGTATTATGCATGAACTTTGCCCTGTCAAAAGCACATTCGTTTCAAACATACCTTAAAGCTCGTTCGTGTACAAAGATGTCGTACTAATGAAGTTGTCGATAATTCTCAGAAGTACGGAAAACCTTGGATTTTATTAATCATAGTTATATAGATTAATTACATTTATATATAGGTTTCTCGAAACAGTGCCCAAATGAAAGAGAACTTTGAATTTTTTTAAATATTGATTTCTCCTTTTACAGATTTACTACATTAATTAGATTTTGCATATAGAAATTATCGCACATTCAAAAAAGACAGTGATTTATATAATTTAATACAATAAATAAAAATATTGTTGGCGTTCGCAAGTATAGGCACTAAAAATCGAAGTGTTGTTAAGATGTTTCATAATTTTTTTTAGGTTAATATATACACTCGTAAGTAAAAGCTATTACAATGATGAATGAAATGAAATACGTTTGGTTTTCGAAACCATATTTCTTTTAATGATAAAGATTATTAGAGGCCAAATGATTTCTAGTCAATTAACTAGAAATAATTATTTCAAGAATGTTTCAATAAAGTACACATAAAATAGAAAGAAATCGGCTGATTACAGCATCTGTTTTATTATCAGATTTAAGTGACAGTATTAACTAGCTATTCTTTATTTGTTCAGGGAAGAAGACTTTCATCAACAAATTTATTAAAATAAAAGGAACAAAACTTTCTTTCAAAAATAAGTTATTATTATTTGTTAATAAAAATATAAATTAATTAATTCTAATAAGAAATATAATATTTTGTAACTTCATTCACCACTAACAGTTTTTTTGGGTATATAGAAAAAGAACTCCGCAAAATCATTGCTTTGACTCATACTGTATTTGATTGCGAAATAGATGTTCTCACGAAATGACCGTAATACATTATATTGTGAATAATTAAATTAAGTTATTTTGTACTTTTATTAAAATTTTAAAACACATAATTTTATTACGCATATACACATATATAAATGTACGGTATCTAAGGCTATATTACAACATTACTACAATATCTACATCTGAATTGTAAAGTAATCAAAAGATAAAAACCGCATTTACATCCTCCTTCCTTAGTAAATATTTAGTCATTTATTTTATACACGTACATTTTTATAATGAAATCTGACAGCTTCATTATGTACGTGAAAGTCGATGATAGTCTTAAAAATTATGACTTTAATTTAATCTAAGTAATTACTAGCAAAAGTGAGAAAAAAAACAAATTAATAGTACATGACAATTGCTCAATTTACACTTATACATTAACTAAAAAATAATCAATAAGCAAAATTAAATATTAAATTAATTAAAAGATGTACCCCGTATCACGTGTATTTCTTTACATTAAATATATCTATATATTAATGTATTCATTACTTTTCAGTAATTTTTTTTTGTAATAAAAAAACGTAACGCTTAATCAATCTACATATATAATATATGAGTTAACAAATAAATTTGAAAAATAAATAATATACGAACCATTAAATGAACATTAACGAACATAAAATTCGAACGTTAGTAATAGTATATTGATTAACTGTACTATCTACAAGTACACACTATATAGTACTTCTTTTTAATATTCTACCTTTTCTCTTAGGAAATCACATTTTTCTCTCATGTCAGAGTATTTCTTACGAATAGTAATATGCTTCAGAGTTATGAATAAATCTGTTTTGTATTCTGTCTTTCGAGGAATATTTCTTCAGCTATTTATATTTACGGATCACAGCAAGATTGGATTTATCAGTTTCGTTAGACTTCGCAACTCAGATCAGCGGAAGAGACTCTCAAATGAAAACTACACAAACATATAAAGTTTGATTCAAGTTTCTCATATTTTGTTATAGAGTTAGGTGGGTGGTACGTACGATTCGGACGTCTGGACGATTAAGTCGTTCACTAATCGTAGATGTGTTGGCAATTTTATTTACAGAACTTTGGTTACATGTTCTAGCATAAAAATATCAGAAACACTTAACTAAGTTTTAATGTCATGTTGTCTTTGTTTTTTTTTTACTGTACTACATTATTTATGTTTTATTGCGGTCCGTATTCTATGTTTTGTTCCCCCATGTGATTTTTGACATAGTTTTAAGTTCAGATTCTTGTAATGTGCTGTTTCTCGTGCCTGATGTCATCGCCGTTTCAAGCAGAATAACAGTGCAGAAGGCATCATAAATATATTCTTTTCTTTCTAATGGTGAAACTGGAAAGACGTAACAATATAGCGCCTAAGAATCTTTAATTAAAAAAATAGTCACACGAATTTAACAAAAAAATACTGGAGTTTCTAAATTACATTGCAAGAACAATATATAATAATAATAACAATATATATTATAATAATTGATATACAGGCTTGAGCTCTTGTGGACGAATCCAGTCACTAAATTGTAATATTAAAGATACTCGAGACCTGTATGTCTATTGCGTTGTAAGCGATTTAATATTAATTGCTTGCTTTTACGTTGAGAAATGGTGAAATTTCCATATCGGCCAGCAATGTATTTTGAATCACTGAGAGTGATAATAATTTTCACTTGTCATTTGAGTTGCATAATAATCCGGCTCTTCAATACTAACCTAAGTTAGTTAGGCTAACCTAAGTTAGTTAGTAGTTAGGTTAGTAATTAAGAGTCGGCGTAGAACAATGTATATTGTATGCCGAATTTCAACAATAGATTTGAAAGACCGGCTATAAATTTGGTGAATACTTTATATTCACATATTCATTGAATATTAAAATATATTTTTATCGTCAGTTTCTATAAATTATTGAATACTCTTTACAGTATTTTCACGCTAAATAGTTCTCTAGAATAAAATACCTGTACATCTAACAGCTGTTATTCAAATAATCTGTTTCATTCCCGTTGCAAGAGCACAATATTATGCAAATATTCTATATTTAATGTTAGCTAATGAGCTTGAACCTTTTGAAGAATAGCTTCATTTACATAAAAGATATAATAAATTTAACGGTCATCTCCTTATGGAAATGGATTTATTTTCTTACTAAAAAGGTTGCAGTTAATGTTTTCATTCATAAATCAACGTCAGCCCGCCCATTGGCAGTCGATGCCCTTCGGTTAGGAAGTCTGTATGGGAAGCGGAAGAAACGTGACTTTTTGTTTCATTCCATGGAATGTAATTAAGTTGTGACAGTGCTGTGTCGTTTGTCAACCGGACTCCTTTTTCTTGTATGAGTCACGAGATAACTAGACTTTTTTTCAAAATAGTTAATTTTCTGTCTACATCTGTTATTATTAACAAATTAGAGGTAGACACATGATAGATAATTATGCACTGTAACTGCTTAAGTAACATTTTGTTATTGTTTTACTGCCGGTACTTAAGTTCTAAATATCATTTATTCTCAAGTATTTGTTAACACTAGAGAATATACTAGAAAATACGGAGATCGGGGGCTCTCTTAATGAACTCTGTATGTTAAGAAAAAAAAATATGTGGAATTCAATGGAACCGACGCCCTAATCCGCATGTTTGTTTTCTCCTGCAGCTGATATCACCCGGAAGTCAAACCACGGGTGTTTATGTCGGACTCAGGTTTAAGCTCCGCCTCTTGACTAAATTCAGCCTAAAGCCCAATATAGGTCCCAATGATCGCATAGGATTGAAAAGTTGTCGATCATTCCTCAGAAGATGCAGGAGATTATAGAGCGCTACAACGCTACCCCATAAAATAATTCATATGCGCTCGAAGTGACCCAGAGGCCAAAGTACTTCCGGTTGTGTATGGGACCTATTCCTAGTGCACAGAAAGACTGAATAGGACTTGCAGCATATTTTGTTGTATTACTGTTTACTCTATCGATTTCGCGAAAGTGACTAATATATTTGATGGATATTTGACTGTACGCTACCAAAGGATGACAGTATCATTGAGTCGTATAAGCTCATATTGAAAAGAACTAGGTTAGTTACTTTAAATAAAAAGAAATTGCAAAGCTTTTCTCTGGTATAAGGCTGTGGTAAGGGCCAATCTGTATATCAGCCCTAACTCCGCCGCACATAAGCTAAGGTGTGCGTAATGAAATAAATAATAATATCACTGAAATAAATAGCTTAATTTACTGTAACTCCACAACTCTTCAGCTAACCTCAACGTCGAACAAACCGAACAGTATTACTACGCCTCGGTATTAGCATCTCCTTTAATGTTGAGTTTCACGATCATCAGAAGAATACATCTTGCTGGCTTGTTAAATGTTTGATTTAAGCAATGACATGTATTCTTCACTATTGGCATGGAGTTTATGTGCCGAGCTTATAATCTAAAATGTTCTCGTTCGGAAAATTCTACAGCACACTCAAAGTTTATCAGATAAGTTTTTTTATGAAAACTTAGCAGCAGCTCTTTTATATTAGATCTTACTACTATTACTATAACTGTTATCGTATACCATCATACAATTCACGTGCAAACAAGCATATTTGTTACATCGATAGAGGTACAAATATGCTATGACGACCTGTAGTAATTGCCGGTCGAATACGAACCATGCAAATTTATTCGTCTTTCTATTCGTCTCACGTAATAATATTCAGGGTGAAGGAAATGGGGGCTCGTTAATCAACACACAGTGTGTCTAAGTGTTTCCGGGCCGCACCGCGAGGCTCTCCCAAGATTATAGGCGGTGGTTTTCACAATATACTTGTGTTATTCGAGTAATTTCCCTGTTGTGTTGACGCGGGTTGCGTACTTCCGAAATAGTCTCAGAGAGTAACTTGATTAACGTAATTATTTTTTCTATTTCTTCACTTCTGATAGATTTAGTATTATCACCATAAAATAGTATTTTCCTTAACTTTCCGTAGTATACTTATATAGGATTACTGTGTGCACCTGTTCTCCTGATGAACACAGTCTCAAATATCTATTTGTATAGATATACACTCAGTTATATCAACCATAAAATTCGATTTTCAAAAGTTTTTAAATTTCACCATGCAAATCATATAAATTAGTATCACCGCAGTTTCAAATTTAAAATGGTCGAATAATTCCTATTATATGCAAATACATATATAAGCAATCTAGCTAAATTAAGTACCAAGGTTCACATAACATGTATATTGTGTATTTTCAAATTCCCGCCATATTGACCGCCAATGTCGTATCTACTGTATATGATAAATACCTATACCAAACGTTCATATATTCAAACATAAGATCACGTTGTTTAAATAAAGTGAATATTGTCAATATATATAAAAAATTTAACAAAAATATAAAAAATACAATAAAAATATATATACATATATATATATATATATATTATATATATATATATATATTATATATATATATTATATATATATATATATATATATAATATATATATAAATACCTAGAATTTGAAATCACTTAATATCCGAAAAAGTGTTTAAACCAAAGTGTTTTTGTGAAATACAAGTTGACCACAAGAGTGACACTGTGTGTCAAAAAGTTCTGTTGCAAACCAGCTGTATAAAAGATTATAAAGAACACCAATAGTGTAAGTCAAATTTCTTTTACCGATTCTTAACATCAAATGCATAGAGTTCAAATTTGTATATAAAGTATAAGTATAAGTATAATATAATAATAATTGTATATAAAGTATAATATAATAAAGTTTGTATATAAAGAACGTCATTTTTAAAACTGGAAACTTATTGTTTAGGCTTTTAATTAGACATAAGGTTTACATAAAAATTTTGTAGACATTTATACTAATTGGAGTAGACATAAGGGATGCAAGTTTGCTTGAATAGGCTTACAAACTAGCTAGTATGAAAGTCAAAAAGAGAAATTATGTCATTTTTACCACGGATAAATGTATTTTTCCCGCGAGTATTTTCATAAAAACAGCTGGTAGGATTTGATATACGAGGAATATCATAAGATAATTTTTTACCGCCGGAAAATATTTCTTTCCGTTTGGAAAATTTAATATAATAAATGCGGCTTCACCCGCATTCTACATTGCGACAAGACGAGGGGCTGACTACATAAAACTTAATCGACTTAATTAACTTAATGAGCTATTCAAAATCATTCATTTTATTGTATTCACGTCTTCTTAGCTTTGATTTCGTATATCGCATTGTCGTCGCGTAACCTATGTTTTTAATTATCTTTATTTAGTTCGAAAATGTTGTCTTTCTTACGGATTTATGTTACAATTGACATAATGTGTCAATGTAGTCAAGTAGGTGAATTTATTAAATTACTAGCTTTCTGCCCGCGGCTTCGGCTGCGTGGATTTCGGGATTGGGTCTATAGAGGGTTAAGGGTCATAGCTTTTGCCCACGGCTACATATGCGCGGAAGTCGGTTTATGGCGCGAAGGTTTTATCGCACTTCCCGTGGGACTATCCGTTTTTCCGAGATAAAAAATACTGCAGAATCTGGCTCAAGTATCACTCTATCTATTAATGAAAACCGCATGAAAATCTGTTCAGTAGTTTTTGAGCGAAGCCTTTATTGCGCATCCCGTGGGATCAGTCGATTTTTCCGGAATAAAAAATAGCCTAAGTTACTCGGGGATAATGTAGCTTTCCAAAGGTGAAATAATTTTTGAAATCGGTCCAGTAGTTTCGGAGCCTATTCATTACAAACAAACAAACAAATCTTTCCTGTTTATATAATATTAGTATGGAAAACAACTCGGACTTCTCCAAGGTGGTCACTATCAGTAGTCTCAGAGATCAGCTGTGATAGATCGGAAGTAATAACGGAAGTTTACATTTATATTTGTGTTCAACAATTGACGGAACAATAGGCTATTTGACAATGCGAAAAATAAAGTGTCAATTACTGTTAACAGTATAAATTAAGAGTTAAAAAATGATTATTTATTAACGTAAGTTGAAAAAAATGATTAATTTATTTTAAAATCCGTAAATAAAAATTGCATTTTTTAAACGTTTGTCACGTGACACAAAACGCTCCTGCTTGGTCGAATTTATCATGACGTCACTTGCTTGTAAACTTCGTTTGCCTACTTGTGTTGCGCCTAGTTGTGGTAGATTATCTCCGTTATATTAAGATTTTCTTTATTATGCATTGTTTTTTTTTTGTTTATTTGCACTATTTTACAAGTACTTTCAACCATGGAGAACGATTTTGTAAAAGCATACAGCAGAAACCTGCCGCAAGTCGACGCAATCATGGTCGGATTATTTTTCAACAATAATTCTGACTTTTATGCTTCGGAGCTAAAACATGTAAAAACAGCAAAGATCGGGAAGTACCAGCATCACACATTCTTTTAATACGATCTGGCTAGCAATGAAATTTAAAAGGCAGAACTTGATCTTTTAAAATTATTTTCTGACTGAAACCCATTTTGTACTGATAATATTTTGCCATGTCATTTTCCATCTGTAACGAACAAACAAGTTTTAGTCGGGATTTTTTAGTGTACTGCTTATTGAAATCATAGGACTCTGTAGCTACAAATTTTAACAAATATTATGGAAAACAGCGGAAATATTCAAAGTGAGTTGCAAAAGACATTCTGTTAAAAACATTAGAGGTATTATAACCTCAAATCAATAACGAAAATATTAACATAATGTAATTAATTATTACAAAATATAAATATTATGTTTACTTACATCGAAATGGTCTTCACAAAAGAAAATATTTGTACTATTCGCTATGTCATTATGATCCCTCCGAGAAAGTTGCAACCACTTTCGGCGCACTTCGATATTCTTTAGAACACTGACAAATAGTTTTTCCGGAGTTTTTAACGACGTATTTGTACATTTTGGAACTGCACACCATTTGTAACTCATTTTGTTACATAAATCACTGATAAAAAGTAAATCCAATCGCACTTTCGTTTTTTGTTTACAACAAACAAATATATATGCCAGCTGTCACAGATCAGAATACAGGCAAGTGACGTCACCAACCTCATTGCAGCGCCATATTGTCAAAGTAACGTTTTGGCACACTATTTAAATATTGAATTTTTAAATCGATGTTTTTCAGCTAATATATACCAGAATTAAAAATAACAACTTTTACTGGGTTCCTTAGACTCAACTGCATAATATAAAATGGATTTTAAAAACCTGTCAAATAGCCTATTGGAGCTTGATTTCCGGTCGGCAATTGAAATTCAATTAGAATGCCAACTCGTAATTATCTTCAAGTGTATCGCCAGATTTAAATGCAAAAACTGGAAATGGAATTAGGTTTTGTCAGATAAAAAAGTTTTTATCGGTCGTTAAAAAGCTGTGAGCTTGTCATTGATGGATTGAATTTCCGAAGTTCAATTTACAAATGCCAGCCATTATCATGATTTATTAAATCACTTAGACAGCTCATCTAGTTCCGATAGTGGTGTGTTTTAAATTTCTTTGCTGCTGATAATAATTTGAATCACAAAGAGAACAAAATATTTATTTAATTTATTAACAACAACAATGCGCCCACTGGGTATGAATCGCTTAAAACAATGTAGTAACCGTATTTAGAGAGATGGCGCTGTACGTTGCAGTAGAAACCTACATATCGCACTAATAATACAATAGTGTATCAACTCAAAATCGAACATTTTTCAGAATCAACAAAAAACTTATTACTCACTTCATGTAATAGTTGCAAATTGAATAACTGTTACATAAGTTTTTTAATTTATCCTTATTCTGTTTTTGCACTAATCGAACGACGGTCTTGATCACGCGTGAGGAATCAAATTTTGCGTGTGTTTATAGTATTATGTCAAGTACGACGTTTTGAGTTGATACACTATTGTATTATTAGTGCGTTGATAAACCTATACTGTAAGTCCACAATACGTTCACAAGAATGTTAGAAAAATAAAAAATAAATTCAAAAGCATATAAAGTGTTTTTATAAAATTGTTTCATGATAAAAATTACGCTAAAAAATCATTACGATGTTGATAATTATGTTTTCTTTGGATAATTAATTATTAACAAAACGCACATAATGACCAACAGTTTAAATAAACACAGCTAACTGTGTAGCATCAATAGTTATAATAACGGGATGGATATTTGTTTACCAGGGTACCTCGCTCCTTGAGTACTGCTGTTATACCAATTTAGTCGCTAAGCAGCAGTGTTCTTATTGCAGATTTTCGGCTTAAAAGGAGTTACCTTTGGAATGGAAGGAAGAAATTATTGGGTGCCGTGACCTTACATGTTGTATTACAACCGTGTTAACGTGAATATAAATAGGCACAATTTGAAACAAACTAAGACATTAATCTTATATAATTGCACGTGTGGTAATGTATAAACAGTGAAATGAATGAGTGAATACTTTATTTGCATCATTTTACAACACACAAAAACAGACATAAAATCAAATAAATCAAACTTAATAACTAACAAATTGAACGAGGAAAGGATGGATTGCTAAGTTCTGACGAGTTAAATACGTATACGTAGAATCAGCAACCAACTCACCCCAGTCCATGTTACTACATACTTATTACTAAATAATCATACAATACATGCGTGCTGCAGAGATACAAAAAGGCGATAGCTCAGTGACTGATTTTGCTTCAAGAGCAAAGCACTGGTATTCTGCTACAGCCCAGAGGATGAAGACAGGATGAAAACTAAGTGAAAATGTAAATTAATAAGATAATATATAATACTATATCAACTACATCTATATTAACCGTGGATTAAACCATGAAAAACAGCTGAATTATTGAGTAAACAAGTGATGTCTGTGTACCAAATAAATACATATATATAATATAGAGAACCCCAGTCACCAGATCAACACGCCCCACACACGGTTAAAAAAAAAACGGTCGAGAATTAGACAATAAAATCCGCCACCGAGTAACCATTTGGTATACCCACACGTTGCTTTTCCAAAAGAAATAATTTAAATTGTTTTTTAAATGTAGATTTAGAGCAATAGATACTCGTACATCATGCAAATAGATCTGAATAATATACGTAGGTCTAACACTTATTTCCGGAATTGGCCACTTACATAAAAAAATATTTAGAAAGTCATTGTAAATATTGGGTAATTACAATAATATAGACATAACTCGAGAAAATTATCGATGCATCATTTTTTTACGATTTTAAGTGTAATTTGACAGTTCAATAGAACTGCGTTCGCCTTCAATGTGCTTCTGGTGAAAAAGCAACATGCAAGCTGACTTTTATATCTTTCTCTTTATTTGCAGAATTCAAACGCGCTTGTGTTAAGCTCCACAATAGAATTTGTAAAGGTCGCCCGTACACATCTGTAAACAATAAAAACATTGATACTATGCGCAGTATGACCAGAACAGACACATATGTGACTTCCCGTGAGATCCAAACAACTTTGGACTTAGATACGAGTTAAATATAAAGCATTTGGGTGTAAGAATGCGATGTTCTCGCTGGCTACCACAAAATTTGACTGATACTGACAAATTGTACTGCTTCACTTAGTGCCATGCTATGCTTCACAGACACAACGAAGGCCTTCTAATTTGGCGTGAAACATAATAACTCATAATCCCAGAACTATGCGTAAGCAGCAATCAAGTGTTAGCAATCAACTTTCGAAATGGGCCAAATTTAAGTAAGTGGTGCACATGAAGTATCTTGAAGCGGATGATTGTATCTTTTTTATTAAGCCCGAACATATGGCTACTGTTGTTTTAGAAAATTGTAGTACAGATAATAACAACAGAGACACAACACCCTAATGGAAATTATTGACAATATTGTCATCACCAGAAGAGACATCGAAGAGAATGAAAAACATGACGTCACAAAACGGAGGAGTATAAATCTGTTTAAAATTATTGGAATCGTATCAAAAGTGCTGATGTTAAAGGAGAATATTTTGAGAAATAATAAATATTTTTATTATAATTTATTCCGGAAACTTTAACTCGTATTAAAACAAGACAAATTTTAGATATATGTTAATCTAGTGTAATATAATAAATAATGCTAATGTATCCCTTAGGTTGGATTATCCCTTTTACCCCTTTAATCATAGAACCTATGATTAAATCAAATAACAATGCCGATATTGAGCAGCACATACGATTTCTCGCGTAAACCCTTCATTACCTACGTGAGGAATTAGTTAGACGGCCCAAAAACAATTGGGGTAATTGTCACAAGCCACTCGTGTTAAGGGCATGGTGCACAGGGCGTACATTAATTAATCTAATTTTAACGCCAATGAGCAAAGCAAGTATTGCGTTACGTTTTGTCATAATAAAATCAATTAACCGTAAAAATTTAATTCATTTTATTTAGTAACTATTTATTAACATGCTCGTTTTGATTTAATCCTGGTTTATTTGTTTGTAATATGAAGTTGAGATGACACAATTTAAATAATTAATTTATATTTATGTAATTTTTAGGGTTTCGTACGTATGAATAAAACAGACCCTATTACTAAGACTTAGCTGCCTATTTTTTGTATTGTGGTAGTTATTGTATTTCTGTTGCTGCTATCACAACAAAGAATAGAAAACTAATAGCAGGCTGCCAAACAACAAACGTGACTTTACAATTTGTCAGAGGTTCTTGATTGTCTTTGACGCATTCAGTTGATTGACGCATAAGCAAACGAGAAATTATTTTTAACGGAGGGGCAGTCTATAATAGTGCCGTTTGCTTAGTTACCTGTTTTACTTATATCTGCTACAAAATAGCAGTGTTTGTATTGCTATGTTCTAGTGTGAAATTTGTAATAGGTAGTGAAATTATTGATTTGATAATATCACATGTACTTCTTGTCAGTGACTACTTACTATCGGATTGGCAGTATGCTTATTTGTCAATTTACAGCTATAGAAAAGCATCTCTAGATATCATGAAGTTGGCAACGGTATTTTTCCTGACATTTTGGATAATTCCACTCAATTGAATTCGAAAGAGTATCCCAATTTTCTTAAATGTACTTAGTTTAATTTGTGGAGGTCCCAATGCTGGAGGTTGTCCATATCTCACAATTAGACTACAACAGCCACAGAACAAGCTTTCCTGGCTATAAAAGAGGCTTATATAAATTAAATTAAGTGGCGCCTCTCGGAACGAGAGGTGAGGATAACATTAATTCAAGGACGAGCTAATAAAATGAGGTGTGTACGCATTTAAATTAAACGTTTTTATATGGATGTAATACATTCTTGCTTTTGAATAATAATCGCTTGTTGAGATTGCTTTGGGTGCAGTGTTATACAATCAAACATAAAAACAACCTTTAATAATGATGTGCTTTGCTTAATAAATCAGAATGATGAAATCCATAGACAAACTATATTCACCAACATGGCCCAAAGAATTGGGAACCTTACGTGTCAGTGGACAGGGCTTATAAAAGCTATTAAATCGCGAGAATATTTATAATAATAAAAAAGATGAATCTATTGAGCATTCGTATATTAATTCCTTTTTTATGACAATGACATTGTCACACATATAAAAATAGTCAAGTACAAACTCAATGTCTTACAAAGGTATAGAGGTTGTAACATCCTCCCGCCCGAGCGAAATACAATAAAGGTTAAACTTAAACATATTTCTAGATACAAACAGACAATTAAAAATAAAAATAGATCTTCTCTTCTTCTCTTAATCTTACTCTTAAACTACAGTTACTAAGTTAATTACTATAAATTAAGACGCTCAGGTGGTCTGACAGTTCTGCCTACTCGAGTCAAGTAATGCTGTGGTTCACTAATCTCAAATGGGTACAATTTTTGAACTGGTCTAGTTAATATATTATTTTTTATTTGTACAATCGCTACCCTAGGTACCTTATCTAAACCTTTTACAACCTTCTTCACAATCCCGATAGGCCAAAACTGACGTTTTTCATTGCTCTCTACTAATACAACATCACCTTCCTTTATAAATCTTCCGTTTAAAAATGACTGTTTCTTATGAACTAGCAAACCCAAGTATTCATTTCGAAACCTTTCTCTTAAATTACTTCTCATATTTTGTAAATACCTAAGTCGCAAATTTAAACTCCTATTGTCAATTTCATCAATATCGTGAACCGCGTTAGATGAAAGATCATGCAAGAAATGCATCGGTGTCAAGGGAGTCAAACAGTCGCTGTCTGATATGTAGGTTAACGGACGGCTATTCAATGTAGCTTCACAATCATTAAGTAAGGTCTCTAATTCGACATACGTTAACGAAGCCTTACCAAGTACACGACGTAATAAGTTTTTCAAACATCTTATTAACCGCTCCCAAAATCCTCCCCACCAAGGTGCACAAGGTACATTAAATTTCCATTGAATTTTGTCAATACTAAATTGGGCGTTTAAATATTGCCAATCCAAATTTTTGAAAAGATTGCTAGCCCCTAAGAAATTTGTTCCATTATCGGAATATACTACTTTCACTCTGCCTCTTCGAGCGACGAATCTTCTAAAAGCCATGAAGAAACTTTCCGTAGACAGACTCAAGGTTAACTCAAAATGCACCGCTCTGAAGACTGCACAAGTAAACAATACAACCCAGCATTTTTCTCCAGATTTCAATAAAAGTGGCCCTGCCAAGTCAACCCCTACTACTTCGAAAACTCTACCCGCCTTTATTCGATTTTCCGGCAATGGAGCAGTTGGAGCTTGTGCTACTTTACAAGTGAACCGTTTACAAATGTTACAGTTAAAAATTATTTTTTTTACATTCACACGAGCTCTAGTTACCCAATAAAATTCTCTCAGTTTACTTATGATGATCGTGACACCAGCATGTTGATATTTACAATGCGTTTGGTAAATGAGCCTATGTACAATAATGTGGTTACCCGGCAACAGAATGGGAAATTTGAAGTTATCTGGTTCATCACCTAACAATAAGCGTGACTTTATTCGTAGCAAACCATCATTATCTACGACAGTCTCCAATCCTGTAATTGGCGATTTAGCTGTTACGTCATACCGTTCACTTTGAATGAGTCTCAAAAGAACTAGTTCCGCATGTCTATACTCATCACACGATAGATCAAGATGCCGCTTACTATCGTAATATTTACAGTTATACACAAATCTTAAAATCCACCCAATACATCGGACTATCTTAGAAAACTTACTAAAAAACAATAACCTATCACTAAAACATTCTTCATTGGTATTTATTACAACACATGTGTTAATTTCCGAACAAATTGACTCTTCGTCTACTACTGTATCGGACTTAGGCCAATCCTCTAAGCTAGAATACAACCATAAAGGTCCATTCCACCATTGTGACATTCTTAATTTTCCAGGAGAGCAGCCACGTGAAGGCAAATCAGCAGGATTGTTAGATCCTGCAACGTGATACCATTGCTCCTTGTTTGACAATTTTCTTATTTCTTTAACACGATTGTTAACGAAGACAGTCCAATTAATGTCACGTTTAATCCACGTTAAGACTACTAAAGAATCAGTCCAAAAGAAAGACTGCACATTAATAAAACCTAAAGCCTTCATCACTTCGTCATAGAGTCTAACTCCAACCACTGCGGCTAGGAGCTCTAACCTCGGAATTGTTAACTCTTTAATTGGAGCTACTCGTGCTTTCGCAAGAAGTAACCTGACATGAACTTTACCCCTATATTCAGTACGTAAAAAAACGCACGCGGAATACGCATATTTCGATGCATCACAAAAAGTATGTATTGAACAACTACAATCACTAATAGGTAATTCTGAAATTCTACGGGGTATTTTTATTCTCCAATATCTCTAAGCTGTCGTGACCATAATAAAAATTCTTTTATGATATCATCAGGTAATTTGTCATCCCACTCTAACTTAAGCGACCAACACCTTTGCAATATTATTTTTGGTACAATTGTTGTAGGGCATGAGAAACCAATAGGGTCAAAGATTTTCTGAGCGAACGACAGTAACACTCTTTTTGTTATTACATTCGGAACTTCGCAACTTTGTGACTCAATAAAAATTGTATCCTCCTTACAATTCCACATTAGACCAAGCACCGATTGAATTGTTTCTATTTCTGATGGTCCATACACCCAACCTCTTAAATCGAAACCACCTTCACTCATTATATTTTTTGCGGTATCAGAAAATTTATAGCAATCTACCATAGTATCTAAACTAAGCACGCTATTATCTACGTAGAAGGAAGATTTTAATTGCTGCGCAATATTTTTCCTCTCATCAACAATTTGGTCCAGATGGTAGTTAATAGTCGCGGCAAGTAAAAAAGGACTGCACGACACTCCAAAAACAACTCTTTTATGACGGTAAGTTATTAGTGTCTTACAATTGTCCACCTCACTCCACCATAAAAATTTTAAAAACTTTCTGTCCTTTTCTACTATGGATATTTGAAGAAACGCTTTACGGATATCAGCTGTTACACCAAACGCATTTTTTCGAAAAGATATTAAAAGTTTTGTAATATTCTCTATTAAATTTGTACCCTTTTTTAGGCTACAATTTAATGATAGCCCTTGAAATTTTGCCGATGCGTCAAACACAGGTCTTATCGGTGTTGTTGTGCTTGACTCTTTAATAACTGCGTGATGGAATAAATACAAACCTTGACTATCCTCGTTATCAGTAACCCTCTCAATAATCCCCTCGCTAAGCCAGTCTTCAAATACTTTATTGTACCGCTCCATGTTACCTGTGCTCCTTAATCTTTTCGTTGTGGAAACAAGCCGCTTAAAAGCCATCTCTTTATTATTTGCAATTAACATTTCTGGAAAACCTTCTTTCCAGGGCAAATGCACCTCATAGCGACCGTCCGCATCTCTTGTAACTGTGTCTCTGAAATACTGAAGAGTTTCTAAATCACTTTTTTGATTAGTTTTTACCTCAGACGGATCTCTTATACCTAACAATTCGATATCCCAAAAATCTGACACCGAAATATTCATAAGACAACAAACTATATTATTATTCAACGATCTACATATTTGACCCTGTAAAGTCCAACCTAACCTAGTATCAATCGCTACGAGACTGCCTTCAATATGTACAATATGACCCGTCAAGACGTGACCTATAACATCAGCACCTAATAATAACCCAATTTCTGTATTTTGTATATCACTATCGTAAATCTCAATATTCATACTACGTAACTTATTTTTTAATGTCCTATCCATAAGTCTCGGAATCGAACCGCAAATTTTCTTTTGACCATAGGCTTCTATCTCTAACTTATAATTACTATCTAAATTTTCTATACTAAATATGTAACTATTTACAGAATCTTTTTTTGTTTCCAGACCTCCAAATAAACAATGTGTTAATACTTCCCTGCTCGTTACCTTCATGTCTAACTTATTTGTAATATCAGTCGTAACATAGGATTTTTGAGCGCCGCTATCAAACAAAGCTCTTGTTATTACAGTTTTACCATTATATACAATTTTTACAAGAACAGTTTGTAAAAGCGTAGTTTTATGCCTTCTCAAACACAACATTGCCTCCGCGTTATTTCTGTCTGCATCTTTCTCTGAAGCTTGTTCTCGTAAATCTTCGAGTCGAGGACACAACGCCACGAAATGTCGTCGAGTACAGATCACGCATTTTGGAAAGCTTCGACAGGTCTTAGTTCCATGCCCGATTTTAAAACAAATGAAGCACGCCTTTTTCGCTTTGAGTAAGTCCCGCTTTTCTTCCATTGACAACTTTGACAATTTGGCACAATCATGTGACGCATGACCCTTTTGGCAAAAAATGCATTCAAATTTAATAATTTTTTCATCTCGCATTTTCGGTTGTGCTACTATGCATGCAGCTGTAGGTTGTTTCGATGTGCTGGCTTGGTTGTCAAATCCTTGTCTAGCAGCCATGATGCGTTCTTCACTCTCAACTTCTGCTTTAATATACGATAATAGTTGCTGCAAATCAGGTCTACTCGTTTTATCACGGCTACGTTCCCATGCTTTTAGAATGTCTAAAGGGATCGAAGACTCTACCATCGGTAGTAACATGGCAGCATATTTGTCGGTTGTTACGCCGAGCGATTCTAAGGCGTTCAGATGTGAAGACAAAGTGTCGTATAAATCGCTTAGAGAAGAATTTTCTTTGCTCTGTATAACTAACTTAAGGAGATCTCTGATATATGTTTCTATCAGTAAATCATCTCGTGCAAACCTCTCTTTGAGCTCATTAAAAACACGGGTGTAATTCTCTCCACAGGGTGGGAAACTCTCAATAAACTGTCTCGCCTTTGAAAACGGTTCCGTCGACTGTATTAAATAACGGAACTTATCGAAATCATCTATGTGTTTATCGTCGTGAATTCTTTTGAACTGTCCCCAAAAAGTAATCCAGTTCATGGGTTGCCCGTCGAACTTCTTTAGTTCAAGTACCGGTAATTTAAATGTTCTAATATTATCGGTACACTTGACAGTTCCGCTGACTCCATCATAACTCTCGGCATCTACTGATGGCGTTTTCTGGCTCATATCAATAGAAAATTGTGCACGTACTTTATGATACCGAAGTCTGTACTTTTCAGCTGATTCTAACTCAGAAAAAATTTGCTCGTCATCTGCATCACTTTGGAACAACTGATCCTTAATTTTTTGGTCAATATCAAACATATCTTCCGCTTTATCTTCGAAATACTTAATCAAGGCCGGAAGATCTGTTTTGCTACCACTGTCGAATGCTCCCCCGACATCTTTTTCGGCAATCGTAAAAAATCTCCTCGCAACGGTTCGTCTTTTAATTAATTCTTCCATTTCACGGTCGCCACTTATAAAAGCTATTAAATCGCGAGAATATTTATAATAATAAAAAAGATGAATCTATTGAGCATTCGTATATTAATTCCTTTCTATGACAATGACATTGTCACATATATAAAAATATTCAAGTACAAACTCAATGTCTTACAAAGGTATAGAGGTTGTAACAGGGCTCTTGTTTGCAGAAGTTTTGGCTGTTGGGGCGGAAAATTCCTCGAATAGGAAATATATACCGAAAGCCACGGCATTCGTAGGCCTCCTACAAGATAGATCGACAATTTGGCGAAGATCGCAGGAAGGCGGTGGATGATAAAAGCGCAGGGTCAATCGGTCGTTTTTTGGGGAAGGCTAATGTCCAACAATTTGTATCTCTCGACTATAATGAAGAAGTGTAACGGACATGTCGATTTACATGTGAAGCTTAGTTTGTGTAATCTGGGACTACCGTCACTCAGATCTCTATTATCTGTTCAAAACGTCATAAATTCACCTAGTTTACTATCTCGTATCAACATTAACACTAAATACTTTGATCGAATTAGCTCATTTTTGTGTTATTTTAAGTATGCTTTGTCCACTGCTAGGAAGTAAGATGTTCAGGATGTAAATCAAAACTCAATACAAAAATATGCTCAACCTTATCTATAAAATACTAGGTCATGCTAAGTTTTTTTTTATTTTCCCATGTATGTCCATTATATTCCAATATATATATATCTCTTACGTATTCCTTATATAGACCTTACGTCTGCTTCATTCATGTGTAACCAGGCTTAGCTTTCCTTCGTCAAATATTTTTCTTTCTCAGTTATGACGGATTGTGAATCTACGCGACGGATATACGCGAGAGCTCATCAGTAGACAAACTTAAAGGAAAACTGATAAATCGCTTTCTATTAAAATGTAATATGTATATATATATATATATATATATATTATATATATATATATATATATATATATATATTACATATATATATATATATGATTATAAGCGGACATATGAGCACGCCGAGATTAGTTTTCAAAAAGCATCATTATCAACATAATTTCAGCAGGGAGAAACCCAACGCTCCACGTGGATCTCCCACAAGGATCTCCATAAAGATAAGTCCTGCGTTGCTGGTATCCTACTTTTTACAAAAGAAATACCTAATTTATCTAAATTCGAGAGAAAAAACGAGAATAAAAGTCACCCAAAGGACGATGGCGGGCTATGCTTGGTGTTTCTCTGCGTGAATGCATCCGAAATGATGAAATCCTCAGAAGAACGAAAGTCACCGGCGTAGCCTGAAGAATTGCAAACTTTAAGTGACAGTGGGCAGGGCATATTACTCATTCATTAGTAGGCTTTCCACTAGATGGACAGACGAAGAAGTAGTTTGGTGAAGACCGCAAGAAGGCGTTGGAGACTGGCAGCCCGGGACCGACCGACGTGGAAATCTTTTTACGGCGGCAGTGGTCTATTAACTGTTTTTGAGTGAGCAGCAAATTAACTACTAAAGTGATATTATATTTAATTCTGCTAAAACATAAAACAGAATCTAATTTAAGAGTATATATCAATTTTAGTGCCTTAGTACGACAGCCTCAAGGCAAGTTTGAAAATTTCTTTGTGATAAGAGCATTATGGATATTACGTATAATTTGTTGGAAAATGGAACTTAGCCCATTACATGTAAAGTACTACTAATTCTTATATACAGTGTGCGCGCTGTCTGATACAAATACCCTGACTAGGTTATGAGATAAAATATTATTTGTGTAGTTTACGTAGGTAACATTTTGTCTCATAATCGAACGTGTAATCGTATCGGATCGTGTACGCACAGTAATTATAATTGGTTGAACATAAACGAAGATATATGGTAGACAGAAGACTATTACTAGATCAGGTGTTCCTTTACAAGTTACTTAACTCATCTAGATATAAGCTTTTTCAACCTCACCTATCTAGGACTAACGCTCAGTATTTTTCACCTTCAAATAAATTGCAATATCAGTATAATATCTTATTTAAGAGCAACAACACCGACATTGACATCTTTTGTAACAGAGTACATAATTTAAAAAAAAACGTAGTTGAATCCTTCGCGCACCATTGATCCACCTGTGAACCAGTAGATTTCAATAAATTTTTATGATTTTTATTTTTGTGTTCCGTCTCGTTTTCTTTTTTATTGATTCCATTTGCTCATAGTTAATGCATATCGTGTCTTTGATTAAGATAGCACTTAGCGTAGTTTTAAGTATTATAGTATCTATAAACATTGTGTTAGTGTATATCTTATTGGTTGTCCTCAATAAATAAAACAAATTAATATACTAGGCGTTCATTTGTATATAGTAGGATAGATAATAGACAATAATTAGACATGAACCTGTCGCCCATAAGTGGTAGGAATAATAATAGAACATAACTAAACATGAGTGTATCATTAATAAATGGTAGAAAAAATATTAGGAGATATGAAAAACAATACGAAAAATGAGTATGTCATCGATTGAAAGGTAATTATAATATGTATGTCCGTCCTACTAATCTTTGATGACACATCATCATCATTATCATATCATCATTATCATATCATCAGTATTATAACAGCATTTTTGATAATATCACTGTGCTCTGACTTAAAGTGAATTTATTTTAATTCACACATTAGGCTATGCGCCCCGAAGGCAAGTGAAATATTGACTTGTTATAAATTTTCGGTATTTTAATTAACTATTATTGTAAGGCATATTATTAAAAAAAAACAAAAGTAATAAATATATTTATAATCCAATATATAATCTCCGCATTACGATTAATAACACCCTTACGTCATGCGTTACATACAGATTATAACAGTCGTGGCCCAGCAGTACTGAACTTGTTTCTTTCTTTTCATTTAAATTTAATGTAATTTTTACGTAGACGTGTTTTTTTATAACGTAATTTTTCTTTTTACATTATGGTGGTCAATTGTGGCCATACTGAATTATAATTAATGTCATTACTTAGTAACACACAAAATTAATAGAAATCATCTAAAATCTATTCAAGCGTTTTGTCTGAAGAGTGCTACATAAATATATTCAAAGGCTGATTCATGCAGTTGAGTAAATACCTCCACGTGGGACAACCTATGAGTGGACCGTGAGTTTGATGTATAACTGTGTGTCGGTTCTCACTAATCGTTCAATGTTAAAAAATATCATATACACATTTTTGTTACGTTTTGATGTTTTACGATAAAAAAATAAAAGAATTAATTATACGTTATCCAGGAATAAAATTATTATATAAAAAGTATTGAATAAATTAAAAATTGAATAAAGGTTTAAATTGTCTAACTATTTAAATTATGGCAGAACGACGTTTGTCAGGTAAAATTTACAACACAAAACAATGTAGGTTTTGTGTTTTCTGATTAAGGAATAGAACAGAATCAGTTGACTTCCGTATCTTAGGAGTGATATTTCAAAACCTATTCATAAAAAATTACATTTTTATATAGGAACAGACAATACAACTTTTACCATAACGCAAGCAATTTGTTATAAAATAAATCCAAAGATTAAAAGAAAATATATTTAATCTCGATTTCAATACGCAACAAAAGCAGAACACCACTCCCTTGAAAATTAAGCAAACACTCGAAACACGTATTGACTTCACAAAGATCGCATACTGAGATTGCAAATTGAATTAACCGAGAGACGACTCACGATCACGATTGTAACACTGCGATAATATTGCTCGCTGGCGGAATGGAATCACAGTCCCGTTGAGGTCAGCAATGTTGTAAATATAATAACGTTGACCTAAAACACTAAGCTCAGCTCGAGTAAAAAGCTTTTTACAAAAAGCTTTCACTGTTTTGTCTTTGGGGTGAACAGGACAAAGACACGTTCGTTTCTGTGAATGATCGATCAGGGAGCACTTCTGTTTTGTACACTTTGAAGACTATAATCCTATATAATCAAAGGAAAGGATGTAATATTCAATTCGGCTGTCGTGGCAACTAAGTTTTATAAATATTTACGACAGAGTACCTTCTTTTTCAGGTCAGTATTTATTCAATTGATCTTTATACTTATTGACGTCAAATACAAACAAATTATACCACCTGTTCGGAAATTGTTCGGAAAGCCTTCTTGAGAAGAACACACGAAAACTTGCAAGATTTAATATCTTATATTCTCTTTTATATATTTCTAGCTTCTATTTTCTATATCGTACTATTGAGATATCTATTTTATATGTCAACAGTGTGAAAATAATTATTGTACATGATTTAGAAATATGAAAAAATCTTTGTGTCTTCAAGGTAACATATTGCAGGCTACTTTTTCTGTATGTGAACAGAAACAAAAAGATATAAAATGATAGAAAAAGATAATAAATAGAAAAGATGACTACCTTATTATAAGCATGACATCAAATGTACAACATCAATGTAATAATATATTTTAAATTTGAATATGTATAAATTCTATTTTCATGTAATAAAGTAAAGGTGAGAAATCAAATTGAAATATTCGATTGGGATAGATAGAGTTGATGGATATAGCCATCCGGAGATCCAGAGAGGTGTCCGGAGAAGTAACGTCTGGCTTAATTGCTGGTAGCTAGATCACGGATTTACAGTAAGAGTCTCGAAAAGGGACCGTCACACTAGTGGTGAGAACCAACACCATCGAGACGAAGGCCGGGCAAGAGGCATAAGACAATGCAAAGTTCCATAAAAAACATATGAATTTTCTGCATTTTCGTGCGATAATTATCTACAACTTTCAAAGTGGATTATCGCGACTTCAGTGCTTTGAGGTGATAACTTCTGTGTTTAGTGTTGCAACACTATATCTTCGGACTATAGAACGCTGGTATTAGGAATTTCAACGTGGGCAGTCTAGTCTCAGTGACAAGGCACGTGAAGGTCGTACAAAAACCGCCGTGATATTACATGACATGAAATAAATCATTATATTTTGATCTTAAAGGTACATTCAAAGGTTCTTAAAGGTACAGTCATTAAAATTTATTCAGTAGCATTTACGTGAAAAAAGTAACAAATATCTATCCATACAAATGTTCATGTTTATATTGTTAGTTATTATTTGAAATGTTGTGATAGAATTTCTAATTTGATTCTCTAGAAGGATCTTGCAAATTCGAAGCATGTGTAAAGTTATGACGTAGAGACGATGATTAAACAGCTGTTATATAGGTAAGTGGAAACCAGAACGAAGAAAAGACTCAACTACTTTAAATATAAATAACCTATTAATAGACATATTTATGTATTTATTAAATATACCAGTATTGTGACATAATTTTATTACGTCCTTGACTCGATAACACCCTATCAGGTGAAGTGAGATGAAAACATGATAAGAATAATTGTAGCGACTGCATAACTGCATAAGATAAAAAGTTAAGGCAGCATAATTTACGCAAGTGCCATATTAGTATTTAAATCTTATATTTACCTCAATAAATCAGACTGTAGAAATACCTGAATCTCATTTTATCTATTGCTAAGTTATTGTCAAAATAATATTTAAAAAATTAAGTCGGGTGGAAATGCAATGAGGTACTTTATCAATAGCACATCGTTACAGAGTTTAAAAGGCCTGTTTAGGCCAATGTAGTGTAAGGATTAGGTAAATTTGAATTAAAAGCAGTTTTAATTTGTTTTAAAGTAATTTAGATGCCATTATCATATTTTTATGGATTTACCTAATGTTTTTACGTTTCCCCGTGAATGACCAGCCCTTCGCAAATAGGTGCGGTTTGGAAATAAATAACTAAATAGGAAATCAGGAATTTTAGGAAAGCGCCTGAGCAACAACGCGAGTCTTTGCAAGACACGAACGAGTAGACTTATAAGCACCGTAAGATAATAGGTTGTTTTATAGTAAAAGTTTAATTTATTTTTAAGTTCGTTTAAATTTTATGAACTACATAGTCAAGTGGTTAATAAACCGGTTTCAAGATGTCACCATCTCTGACGTCCCTAGTTCGATTCCCGGTGGGGGCAGAAATTGTGTTAATTGGTGTAAGTGTTAGAAATATTTGTTTTTATTTTTTTAGTTATTTATGTACAATGTTTCATTATAAATATGAGTATCTATCTATATGTATATACGTACAGTAACAAACACTGACCAGAAACCATTGTACAAGATTATATGAGTATCTATAAAAAAAGATGTTTATCCTTTCGCCTCATTCAATTGTTGAAAGTTGGTTTATTTAAATCTTGGGTTCATGTTACAAAGCTACTGTAATCGGGGGCTTTGAGAAAGGTTCCAGACCCCAGCCATCTAATAAAATATAAAAGGCACCAACACAGTTTATTTTTATATTTTCTATTTGCTTAATATGAACATTATTGTTGCAATTCATATATAATTAGCAGCACGTCAAGATCTACAGTATAAATACGAAAATAACTTTTATTACGTAGGGAACAAAGCCGGTTTCAACAACAATATTTGAAATCTGACTTATAGCTGTGTGTACTTCAATAGAAGTGCGTGCAGATTATCTTAGAAGATATACATCAAATATGCACTCTCCCCGTCACTACTATAATAACTATTGGCATATTTTTTTTAAGCTGGGGAATAATATTTTACTTAGTTGCGAATGGTTTAATAATTTGTTTATCCTCTTCACATACACTGTTCACAGCTCATTTACTACGTTGCCCAAAAGGCTCAACTTTACCAATTTATTATAAAACTCAGCAACCTGTCGCGATCTTCTTTAAACATTTGCGCATTAACCATCGTATACTTACTTGTAATTTATTTTGTATGCGAAGAAGAAAACAAGCAATGGTTGATGTGCCACTAGATTCGCGACGCGTTCGTGACTAGTTACTGTTTCATAATAAGCCACTACCTTTCAATTTTTTCAAGAATTTCTTCGTAAGTTTTTGCCTTATAATGTTTTTCTTCCTCGTATGAGCATTACATTATAATAGTTTTAGTTTTGGTGTTGTTTACATATAGTTAGTAAATGGAGAATAGCTATAACATTTAAATATAAGATGTCCAAAAAATAATTTTCAGTTAGTTTCGCTATGCAAACGCAACCAGCAAAAGAAGTACGTGGGTTGTTTATAGCTAGCTCGAGCCTTAGGAATCTAGTCTCAAACGTTATTGTATCATTAAAGCGGCGAGAATGGAGTTCTTTGAACAATTAAAATTGGCAATATTGAAAAACACAAATCTAGAATGGTACTTGACTCACTAAAACTGATTGTCGGCATGGTCAGATAGGGATTTCTTCGTAATGAATCCGGTACACAATAAAAAAAATATCGCCATGCAATAAAAGTAAAATTATTTTGTTTGTATAACGTGTTGTAATAACGTCAAAGAGAAAAAGTCACTGTGATCTACCGTTGCTATTGATCACTGTGATCTGTCAAGAAGGAAATACATTCCTAAATAGCCTATATCGTTCCATGTCACCACAGTAGCAACGTATTCTCGTCGCGTCGGGCCTTGTTTCTGTGAGATGGCGGCAATCTTGTCACTCCGATTCCGGTGCAGATGAAATAAGTCAAATCCAAACTCAAGTTTGTGATGATAACTAGTGCTTGGAATAGGTAGTTTAATTTTATGTATTTGCGATTTTGTGACATCAATAGTATGGATATGCCTAGGAACTTACTATTTTAAGAGATTGTAAAAATATTATATTGAACCTTCAAAATAGTATTTCATCTTTTAGCTTATTGTTGTAATGATAAGTAAACATATTATATTTTATTTAAAATATGCTTTTTTTGCAACTAACATGATTATTTTCCTTCTACTCATTCCTATAAACCTACAAATAAACAATAAGTGTAATTTTCATGATTATATAAAATGACATAAGTTCCATTAAGGTCCCGTTCCTATTTAAGGTCCCGGAAATCACTCTGATTTTAGGTTTATCCATGTTACGCTTACATTGACTTTCTTTCTGCAAGTACATATAATTAAACTATATATTTCAAGCACTAATGATAATACTACAATTCTACTATTTTGTATTTATTTTATTAGGTTTATACCACACGTTACAGACTATAACCTAAATCTTATATATCAGGGCTAAATAAACATTTAAGTACACTTACAACCACACAGTAATTATACACGCAAAAAAATATGTTGGCGCGCAAGCGCCTTCGTTCGTCGGCGGCTGTCGGCGATCATCGGAGGAGGCGGCGCTCGCGCAAAGACGGGCTGAGGACATGTAAACCGGTCGGTCGGCCGGCACTCAGCTATCGAGCTTCCCGGGCACCGGTCTAATCGCGCGGACACGAAAATTACTTGTACCTAACAATAATTATACCTATGTACATATACAGTCCACACTTTATTTAACGTCCAGTAGTTAGGACCCTAACAAATATATTAAAACTAACTACTACTAAATTAGCAATATTTACTTTTACTATTTTGAACAACAACCTGTAATTTTATGAAGGTTATTATCAATTAACCGCACCTTTTAATTGCTTAAAGTAAATCAATATCCAACTTCAAATTAAACTGCGTATGCGTGATCTGAGTTATAATGTTTATATAAGATTAAGGAAGGAACTTTAAACTTAGAAAAATATATGTTGTGAAAAAACCTAATAACGTGCCAATCACGTTTATATTTTATTGTGGCTTTTGAATGACTGTCACACTAATTGAAAAGAAAAGACTTTTCACACGTCTTCCATTCCCAAGGACTAGGCTAGTGATTAACCTATTCCCCAAGCTCCACCAGCTGGTCGAGTTTGCAAAGAGAATGAAACAAATTGGAAATAATTTTTGAGATACTTTATATATAACAAATGCATTGCCTTATAACATAGAAAAATATGTGCTACTAAAAGTCCTTGTCTTGAATAAAGAATTATAAAAAATGTTGATTTTAATCCTGGTCTTCCCCATTGGAAGTATAGTGTTGTGAGTAAGGTCTTATCAATGTTTATCACATTAACGTCTTGCAATTTAGAAAAACAGAATGAAACAATGATGGAAAGGGCGCTTAGTTCCCTACTATATGTATTCAGTTGCATTTTTTATGTAAGAAACTATAATAACAATATCTTAAACAAATTTTGTGATAACAGAAACGGTTTTATTTTGTGTTTACGATAACGTATTTCCTGTGATATACAACGTAGGAGCTAAAAACTGTAAATAAGTTCTTTATTGGGTATGGAATTAAGGTTACATAAATAAATATTTCTGAAATTAAAGTTACTTAATGTCCAACAGATTAGAATCACTTAATCTTACCTTTTTAAGTGTTGCCACAAAACATAGTATCGCTTATAATTTAGTTATTCTTGAATACTACAAAAACATTTGTTTACATATATTGTTTAATTTATCTGTCAATTTGTTATATATTTTAATAGAATTTGCAGCAATAAAATTAGTATTACAAAAAATTGTCTCAAACATTTTGAAATTAAAAAATATATGTGCCCTATAGAGAATACCCATTTTCGTAGTAATTGTCATTTCATTATCTACGTTAATGATTTTCTGAAGGAAGCAAGGCACGGCCCAAAATGAAATTATGTGACGGAATTAAGCCACCAAGGAGCGAAAATGTTGAAACATTACGACCCCTGCGCCGTGAACATCATTATTCTTAAGTGTGCACTGGAGCATGTATATTGCATGATTTGATTCTCTCCACCAATTATGTTATATTGTTTTTTTATTTCATGTAAGCAGTTTGAAATCAATTATTGTAATTTGATGGTTATATATATATATATATATATATTCTTTAACATCACTAACTGACAGATGCTAATTTCATGCACCGTGAGAGAAATGTTATATCACTCGATACAACATACTGCAAACCACAGAAACGGAACGAATTTCGAAGTATAAAACAGAATTAACATACTCAATAAAATTCAAGACATGACAAGGCAATTATCAACATTCCGGTTATTGTAGTAACGGCCGATAAATAGTAGCCGTGGTAAATAGCTACTGAAAATACTAGAAATATATACGAACTGAAGACAATTGCCACGACTTAACAGCATTGAGCAACCTGCGGCTGTAATCTAACTTCGGTAATCGTAGGAGTGATACGTCCGTAGCTGCACATCAGAACCGTAACAACAAGGCGATATATCGTAGCATCCCGCCAGCAGCGTAGCGGCGTAGCAGCGTGTAGAATGTTACTACAAGCGCAGCCGGTTATTAGCAATGCGGCAGAGCAGCACCACTGTCTAAATAAGGTCCATACACTACAGTAACTACTCCTCGTCTTTTTGGCACCATAATGGTATAAAAAAGAGCAAGTGCTTCAACCAGAGCGGATAAAAGCCAATTACTATTATTAGGAGATTGGGTACATACTAAATACTATCTTCGCGACATCGTATCTACACTTATACTTTATAACTTAATCTGAAAATTAGTTATCTCAAGGAAATGTCTAGGTCGTGTGCGAGTTCTTTTACATGGAAATGTGTTTTGCGCATCTCAACGATGATAAGAATATTTTAAAAATATTATTTAATCAGGTACCCGAGTAAGCCTTCATTTCGCGAGCTTGTTTCATGCATGAGTTTTTGCTTATTTTATTTAGGTTTATACGACGAATAACGCATGATATTAAATAGGACTGATATTCTTCTTTCTAATAATATGTTTGCTCTACTTATTTCCTTGATAATATTCACTACATCACAAAGACCTTCTACCACATTCAACAAACACCTACAACATGTAAAATCAACGCACGATCGATTAAGATTTACGATTTTTAAGTGGTATAAATCGTATATACCGATAAAACACCAAAAATATATATTATATGTATTATACCTATATAGAATATAGTAGTAATTCTATCCAAAAACAGTTATATAAATGTGAAAATGTAAGTTATACAAATTGTATCAGACTTTCATAAAAAGTTCCCCCGAAATCCCTCTGCATAAAATAAACTTTTGAGTGTAAGAAACCTTATCTTGACCTGACTACTTACTAAGTTTATCTTCTAATAATCATTTTAATAGCTTTGTTTTACTGAACAGAGTTAAGGCAGCTAGTTTCGTAGATGTTGAGGAATTAAGCTAGCCAGCTACAGCTTCTTGGGCCTTACCACTTTCGGCCTTATTGTTTTTATCCTGTGTTTGAGAACTATCAACCCTATCGATTAGATTGTTAATGTCAAGACGAAAATACCGAGTTTCGTATTAACTAATGGTTACAGAATCATTTCACATTCAATTAATATCAATGAAACCGTTGAGATATCGTTGTCAATTATATTAAATACCATTCTACTTTTGATCGTAGTATAATGTGTATTATTAACATTATCAGACTTAACAGCGGAGATTTTGTAGTTTCGACGTTCGTATTTACAGCATTTCAGTGGGAGTTTAATTGTGAAGTTGATATCATATTCCTTTTATTTTAGAATTCATATTACGATATTTTTAAATAACTAAAGTTAAACCGTTTAACGTTAAACGATTCCGTTGATGCCGTGAATTTATATACTTTAAAGAGAATCATGAAACGTTTGATTTTATGTTTTCAAATAGATAGATTGCTTACTTGATAGTAAATGGTTATAGTTGCCTATCAGTATAGATACGTAATATAGCAACCCCCACAACACAGTGTACGTTACCAACATGTGACATAAGATGTCAAGTTACAGTGCCCAATAATTGCACTGCCTATACCTTCACACCAGAACACGGTCGGTCACTACTATTTTGTAGCAGAAATAGGTAAGCCAAAAGAACTCAAGCAGACGACTCTGATATAAAATCACTACGGCATTTCAAAATCTACAAAATAACTGTGAAATTGTAAATTCAAAGCACACATTACTGGTGTGTAAATAACAGGCGGTAAAGATCTTGTGTTAATGCCGCAAGGAATAAAAATCTTGCGTTTTTTTTAAACAACAGCCCTGACTTCCCACTAATTTTCACAATAAAACCTTGGAACGAACCTTAATCAAATTCTACGTTGAACCGCACCTAAGCACACCTGTTCCCTCGAACACGGATTAAATTTGATAAAATAAAACATCCCCTAAAACATTGATCATTACGCCGACCTTTTAATGAATCGGCCTATTTTATTTGTCTACAATAATTTGTACAATAACTTTGTATACAATATATTTATTCAATATACTTATTGACTTATTGACCTCAAAACAAATTTATGTTTGAGAAAACACAAAACCTTTGACGTGCACATATTAATAATTTTACAAAAAAATAGCAAATAGCTGCTTCACTTATTTTAATCACTCGATTTTGTACCATATTTTTATTTTCCCAACTAGTTGGTAAATCAATAATTAAAAAAAAATATCCAATATATCAGTGGTTTATTTTTATTATTGTGTATTGGGAAAAAACTTAAAGGAGATGATTTTATTTAGAATATATGTCTAATATCCACAGATCAAGTTAATGAAGGCTTTTGCTTTTGCTTTAGCTAGATTAAATTGGAGGACCAATTATATAGTTTTCTTAAGCCCATTTGTTTTATCCAAAGATTTTCGCATGTTAAAGTCATCATGGGAACGATCCTGATATTTTTGTAAAACAAATCTATCAATACTATTACTTAAAATGGTGAACACTACCCAGTATTGTTTGTTCAACTGTCAAAGACACAAGGCCGGCCATCAAGATTTTTGAATCGAATCCGAATTATATATTACATATACTCAAGAAATTCATTTTTCAGCCCGTTTCATCTTCCTTACGTGAACCGAATACTAAATAATGTCGGCCACAGGCCGTCGGTGCCTTCCACAAGAATAAATCAGTGTAAGTACTCAGTGTGCTTATAATGTCTCCCAAAATATACAAAGCTTATAACAAAAAATATTTTTACATACATTATGAAACGTTGTTTAATTGGTATTTTGACGTTTCTCTGTTAATAAACTTCATATTTACAATTTTATTCAATTTTTCTCTCACCATGGTGGGTGCCTCATCACTGCTGATTTAAAAAATATTGTAGTCCGTTAAAAAAGTCACAAATTTTTAACTGGCATAAAACAAGTTTTTTGTCACAAAAATATAATTTACTACAAAACTTTGTATTGTAGATAATTTAAAAGATTTCTGTTTGTGGTTGTGTGTATCGGCGATAAGTCAAAAATTGCCTCCCGTGACTCTAAAAACTACAAAACTGTCTACGGCTGTAAACATCAAGAAACTTACGGCGATTCAGTTTCCCTTAGGAATCTAAAGAATTTCGCTTATATATAAAAAAGTACTTTCTGTATATTTTCACACCTATACAGAAGGTACTTTTTTTATCAAATTTCATACTCTATTAGAGTCAATATAAATACCTTACTCAGTTAATAGTACGTACACATTTCGTTGAAGCCAGGGTTTACCAGAGTTCTTTGAGAAGTGAGGATTTAAGTTCGCTCACTTAAGAGTAGTTTAACCCCGTTGACGATATATATTTTATACGAAAATGATATTTTTGACAATTTATTTCTTTATTGAAAACAATATATAATTTATATGTTAATGTAATATATAAATAAAATATTATTTTTGACAGTTCTAACTATGATACATCGGTTTGTCTTTACCCTGTCAAATGGCATAGCTCATATTAACAAATTATAAATTGGATCCATAATAAGTATAAACAAACATGAAATATCGCTCCGGTTTTAATGTGGCGTTTGACTATTATAAACATTTTAAGCTGACACAAAGAGGTCCCAAAAAGGGGTAATAAATCATTCTATTCACTGCCCGGCCCAAACGGGCCCCCAGATTGCAATGGACGCTACATGTGGAAAATATGCACAAAGAAGTACGGATGCTTCGTCATTCCAATATAATTAAGAGAGTGACATTTTTCTTTACCAATAGCATGTTAATATAGTTTTAGATTTATGGATACTTTTATTAAGGCTCTCAAAATCTCGAATATGGGAAAAGGTTTTTTTTTTTGAGCCGCTACCCCTGATGTTATTTCAGGGCCCTTGTTATATTTTATTTAATTATTGACTTTCTATTTATCTTTTCTACTTCTTTCGTTCTCCACACTATAGTCTTTCTACTATTCGTCATTCTTTTGCTTCTATGCTTCACATGCCATTTTGTTCTATCAGTGTGTTATTTCTTTCAGTCGTACTTTCTCTATCGTGCCCCATACTTGGTCTTTCTATCGTTCATCATCTTTCTTGCTTAGGTTTAATTTATTTATTTCCAATCTTTATTATTAACATTTTTCCTTATTTCTATTACATTGGTTCTTACCTCTATCTTACTTGCTAATTCTACATTAACTAATACATTTGGCCTTATGTTCTATGTTATTTGATAATTACATATTTCTTACCGCTATTTATTACTAATTACTTATCTATTACAATATTCTATTTTAGGTTTTTACCAATTTGCTTATACGTAACTTATTTCTATAATACTTACTATTATTTCATAAGTATACTGCTTATTTATTTTTATTTTTTTTATTTACCATACGAGCTATTTCAGTGAAATATTTTATAAGTTTTTTAGCGGTTAATTTGGATGCTATTACGTCGTGTAGATTGCCTTTTGTTAATTTTATGTCCAATTCAAATTCTAGTGTGTATCTTAATTTGCCATATATGGGACACTCTAATAGGAGGTGGGGGACCGTTTCCTGCACATCAGAGTCGCATGCGCACGATGGGTTCTTCCTACACTTGAATCGGTTCAAGTATTGGGCGAACCCACCATGCCCTGTAAGCACCTGCGTCGTTAGCCCGGTCGGTCGTATCTTACGAATGGTCCGGTACGCTGCGATTGCATCTGGGAAGAATATTTTGGTAATGCTGGCGGTATCTCCCGCACGATACCTGTCATTCCACTCCTCTAAGGAGTTATTGCGCAGCATTTTCCTCACGTGCGATACCGGGCACATATAATAATCTGGCTTCCTTTTTGAAGCCGTGGCCGCCTCCTTGGCCAGGACATCAGCCCGCTCGTTGCCCGGAAGCGCTGCGTGAGCCATGTGGGAAAAGGTTAGAGTCACTGAAATCTAAATAATAGTAGACCATTAAATCTAACGTAAGTGAATGTAGTCGGTTCATACCTAATACTACATAATACATAGACAATAAATCCGCATTCACACTTGGAATGATGTGCATTAACCAAGAGAATTACGCCGTAAATTTACTATTACACGTTCACTCACTCAACGTTAATGTCAATGTTGCGTATAACTTAATTATGTCATCTCGCGACCGATTACTGCGGCTATACTATTACCATATATAATACATACCATAAGAATTCCATTTTTATACCCTACTAGCGGACCCGACAGACTTCGTCCTGTCAAAAAGATTTGTACAGTGGCAGTTTTTTGTTCCTAATTATTTTATAGATAATGTCGCATAACCAACCAAATCGCAAAAAAAGTCTAAATGACCTATTACATTTTGTGGCTATTCAATTTTTGAACGTGACATTAACTCCTCCAACGATGTATTCTGTGCTGCAACGCACGCACGCACACTGTTTTGATAGATATGATTGAATTTCAACTATATGTAGCGTTAATAAAGCGCAAATTGACTCTTTGATGTTAGGAACACACCTTTATTGCTTAAACAACAGTGAGTGCTTGCAATATGAACTTTTTACAATAACAATAAAGCTCAATTCGACTGTACGTTTTAGTTAGAAAACGTTTGCATGGGAAAATAAAAGAGCTGTTTTTAGGGTATTTCCGATAATTATTCGAATTTTCCTCATTGTAAAAACCCTCCTTGAACTTCAACGAATATTAACAAAAAAGAATTGGCCAAATTGGTCCAGGCGTTGTTGAGTTATGAGCTTACCAACACATTTTGCGATTCATTTTTATAAGATACGCCATAAAACTTTTCGTCTTAGACTAGGCCCCAGTAACTTTCGCGACAAATATTAAGAACGCGTGATTAATATTTTCTACGAAGTACATTTATTTTTCTAATAGAACACTTCGAAATATTCGCAATCACAAGTTGCAATGTAGAGTTCAATGTGATAAAAGATGACAAACGGTAACAATAATATTTTACTAAAAGACAAAGTAAAAAACAAATCGTCATATATTGAAAAAAACATCTTAATTTCCAGGCACTTAAGAGAAAATCACTTGGAAGATGTAATATTTCTTTCTTTTCTTTTTAAATTTTAGGTTTCTGAGCTAAACTTTCTACCGATCACAGATACGACGTTTAAAATGACAATAAGGCTGATGCTTATATTCTAAAATGTGGTTCAAGAACTGGGAATATCACCTCTAACACCGCACCGCTACAATTCAGAAGATACGTTACGTGTTATAAGACTTAGTAAGAACAGCACAGAATGATTACAATTAATAAGCATACTACATATGTATGTAGATAGAAGAAGAACATGATAAATATAGGTAACGTAGGAAAATAGCATGATTAAACACTTAATAAAAGCTTTGTCACAAGTATATCTTTGATTTTAGCTTTAAATTTGTTTAAACAATTCTTTTGAATATACTTACCTGATTCGAATTTTATGAAATTTAAGAAATAAAGCATTATTTCTATACGAATATATTTATTGACAAAACTTTAGTCTTTCATTAATAAAATTAGAGGCTATGTAAGAATTGTAATGAGAAACGATGTAAGACACCATGATTCACACGTAAGTTTCTTTATTTCAAAGCAATGATCAGATAAAACGCTAAGAGCGTCCAACTAGTGGCGTGAGCGTCAACTGAGCGGTAACATTTACGGGTGCATTCGAATGCTAGATTGTTATTGTTAACAGATCAAAAGATTTTGCGATAATAAACGATATTTTTTAAACAATTTTTTATCAGTCCTCATAACTCTGTAACTCTTTGTCATAATGGCAGTATTTTGTAAAAATATTAATATTTATTAATTCAATGTTTGTTCTTGACAATTAAATATTGTGATAAGCCATGATAAGATATCATTTTTCTGTGTCATCATAAAAATACATCGAAATGGCCTACAAGAAAAATCTTTCAAGGTTTTTGTCCCGTTAAGGAAAGCACCGGTACGTGGAAGTACATTATTGAGATAAAATACATTCTTAAGTACATTTTCGTGTTTGATTTACACGTGCAATATATTACACGACAATCATTGAGTCTTAATGGAGCATGGTGGAGACATTACAGTTCAATGTACTGAAAACTTCAGGATATGCGCTTACAAAATTTATAGTTAGCGATATGAATCTGCATTTAACCTTACGACATTTTTATTTTAATTTAACCATTCGTATGCCGAAACTTATATTATTCAATAAGATATACATTTTTTAATATTTGTTTTTAATTACAACACTTGCAGTGTTTTTGGTGCAATTAAGCTATAATTAGCTACAGTAGTTAGTAAGTTTTATTTTAATAAATTTACTATACGACCTTCGTAGGCGAGTGAAGTGAGTGAGTGTACACCTCCTTCAAGAAGTCCTCATCTCTGAGGTCGCGGTGGGGGCAGATATTTGCAGATGGTAATTTTTTTTTAGGAATTAGAAGGGATGTTCCTATAAAAAAAGAAACAGACAAATATAAGGTGTTTTATTACTTACAATTATCATTGTGGTAACGGTAATCAACTTTAATTTTACAAAGTTCACTAATTATTAACTCACATTAGACACTAAAATACGAGACCACGTGGACTTACTATAAATCGCTTCGTCCAGCAGACAACTACCTCAAATGACCGCTGACGAGCAAATAGGCTGACTAACAGCCATCTACAGTATTTATATGGTAGTCTAGTGGAATAATAAATATTTCTGTGAAAAATATTTGTATATGACTAATATATGCACGTCTATCCGTTACCCTAGATCCAATAGCACAAGCCTTATAGTGCTTACTTTAGGCTAAGATATTTGGTGTAAGTGTTAGAAATATTTAATATAGTTTATTTACTATGTGCTCGAAACGCGAAAATCAAAGCAGAGACTCCACGTTTTAGCCCTATTTTACAATAAATCATAAATCATTTTGTTAGTGTGATTTTTGGTACATTAAATTGGTCTTAAATAAAAAAAAATGATCGCAAAAATCTACCACACGGGTGTACACATTAAAATTAAAATATATAAATACATAATAAAATAAAACAAATACGTAATAACAAACTTAATATAACAAACAAAAGCAACCCTATATTTTGTCTTCAAGAAACTGTTTCACATCATAATATGCCTTCTCTATTAAAAAACATTTTAATTTTTATTTGAAAATGTGCAAATTTTTACATTCAAGTATATGTAAGGGATATATACGTGGTGCCATGCATTTTATATTATTTTGCATATTTTGATTGTTCGTACATCTTCATTATACCATACAGTCATAATTCTGTTTGCAACCCTATTCATGGTCTCGGACATTACGTTCGTCCTATAATCTCAATTTTCAACTATTGACATCTCACTCTTTTCGACCTTTATCAGGCTATAGAAATATCTCTTTAAATGTATGAGAGAGAACGAAGCCTTATGAAAATCAGGTCTGACCCACTGTTTATCCATAAATCTTTACCATAGAACAGTTTCAGTATTTTTGTTTCAATTATTGGACCCTTATCTTATCTTAATTTTCTTTATGTACTTCTCGGGTTCAAATTTGCTTAGAGATAATACTTTTACTACCGCTGCCCGTGTCGTTCATTTCTTTAATTGCAAAAAATGAGTTTTCGTCTCTCTCTTAAATGATTCGTGTGGGGTTGTACATGATAGCGAATAATATGGCATATGCTCTAACCATTACAGTTCTGACATTAAACGATGCCATGAAGAAAAACAACAACTAGATAGGAGTACAAGTTGTTGTTTCTTAATTTATGTGATGCTGTTATGTTGAAGTTCATTCAGTATACCTATATAGATGTATATAATATACAAGTATCTGCGTGTCAAATAAATAACACACATATATCCTCTACAAAAATAAATAATCGCTACATAAATACAGCTTTTATATTTCACGGAAACCAATTTCGTCCGGGCATAATCAATAACAAACTGATGAAATTCCGGAGGCCGGAATCAAATTATTTTAAGGGGTCCCTTCATGTCCCTGATTTTTTTCTGGAAGCGAAAGATGTTAATACCTATCAACCCGCGTTATAGCTTCCTAAATTAACGAACAATCGCCTGAATACGAAACTAATGAAACAAGTTCATTTGGCAAACTCACATTCAATAAACTTTTTAGTGTATCGTTTTTTTCTGTAATTTGTCTTTATAGACATTAATTATCTACGATCTCTAAACTAATATTATAAGAAGATGCTTGTGAGTTGAGATGCTTCTACTGATTTTTATAAAATAATTTTAGGCAGATTTCATTGAAACAAAATTACCCAACAATCAACAACATATTTTTTAATGTTTCGAAACATCAATAAGTTCAAATTATACTACATACTTATAATATTTTGTTGGTATTGTAACGCTATTTATTATATCGATACATTTTAGCATAATATTAATTGTAATAGTATATTTAATGTTGTTTTCTCTGTATTTAGTATTTCTAGTTGTATTTTTTTTATATACCTCATTATTAAATGAATAACCAATAAACAGTACTTTACGAGGATTCATTTTTTATATATTTGATGCGATATGTTGACAAATAAACGTCCCCACCTGATAGTAAGTGGTATGTTGTTCCTATGAGATTCGCCACATATGTACAACTACCAACAAAATCATAGTGTGCGTTGCTAACACGTGAAATAAAATGTGAAGTCACAATACCCATTAATTTCACTGCATGACATCTTACCCTTCACGCCGGAACACAGCAGTACAAACACTGCTATTTCGCGACATCAATAGGAAACATTTCGCGAGTTATCTAAGTTTATTAGCTAATGCATTTGTTAGTTAACATAGTTGCAACTCTTTGGATAACTAGTTTTGCAAATTATTCTTTTAATGGACCATTTTTTGACTGTAAATTTCGAAATAAATATAAAAATCCATAATGTTTTTTATGTGTTTTTGGACCCACTAGTATGGCTGGCTGCAATTGATTATCTCCCCCTGAGGCAGTTGACGGCTCGCACAGGGAAGACATCGGCAACGTGTTTAGCTAATATTTTGATTTAATAATGTTTTTTAATAAACTGGTACCATTTCCACAGACGTACAAGAGCTGTCACCATAATCTAACATATAATGTAAAGTAAACATCGGTACAAATTGTAGAAAAGTATTTGAAAACTTTGGATTTCACTTGACTTCTTCTTTTATTCCACTTGTATTATTTTAGAATTTTGTATAATGCACTGAATTTCTCAGAAATGCAAATATCAAAAAGATTTAAATGAAATTTATAAAATGAAACATATATTGAATATTATCTGCTTTAAATACACGTTGCTGGTTTCCTGAGAAATAAATAAAATAAATATGGATTCCTAGGCATGATACTATGGATGCGACCCCGCATTGCGGATAGGGGAACGCTTTCCAAATATGGAGGGGCCGGCTTGCAGGTGCGGGTATAAACTGGCTAGGCCCCATGGAGGGGGTGGCGGATGGTCGGGCTCAATCTGGCGGCCCGCTTGAAGTGGCCAGTGGCGGACGGACGAAGCCCCCTTACTTCTTTAAGAGGGTGTGGTTCTCGTCCAGGGTACCCATTTTGGGTCAATGGATGGCCGGAGGTATCCGACAGCTGCCCTCGTGGTGGCTTGGAGTGAGTGCTTGTACGCCGACGAGGTCGTGGTTGTATCCGCAAGGGTTCCCATGGCCTCGTCAGGGCGCGATGCAGATCTCCTTCGGGATGACACGCTCGCGCCCAGGCGTAGTGAGGGAGATCGCTGAGGTTTTTAGTGGAAGTAGGTAGTGATATAACTTCTGGGGTTATGCAATTCAATGCATTTTCCTCAGAGGAACAAAAAAAGCATGATACTATGAGACAGAATTTAAAGATTTTCAAATCTAAAAATGTACAATCTTTGTTTCTATCACAATTTAATTTAATAACCATTTTACTATAATGGGCACAATTTTTTTGCACAGAAACGGCCACTTTTCATGGTATTTTACAATGCTCGCTATATATAATTAATGATGCATTTAAATAATTAATTGGCTTAATACAACATTACTCTGAAAATGTATAAGAATGACTTTTAAGCTGTGAGGAAACAGCAATATCTGTAACTGTTGCGCGAACTCCATCAAAAGACGAACAACATCAAAAACTGATAAGTTGTAACTTATCATCCAGGTCTCATTAATCATTTGCGTATTTTGAAATTATTAGACTAAGAAGCGAGTATTTATGTATGAAAATAAACCCCCTTTTGTTTAACAAAGTGTACTTATTTAGCTTTCAATATTTAAAGCCGTAATTTCAAATTAAGTTTGTTTCTTCAAATTTGAAACAAATTTGAAGAAACAATTTCCTTTTTTTTTCCATGTTTCAAAATAATAGCGCCAAGAGTCGCGGGAATTTTAAATATACTATTCCTAAAATTCTGCCTATTAAGACAGCACATTCTAAAACCACCTACTTTGAATTCTCTGCAATGGTAATTTACATTGAGTACATTACTGAAGAAAATTAACATTGTTAGGATTAATATTTCAGGTGCTTATTTAACTGCCTTGCATATTTAATTTTTATCTCTATTTTGGCATTATTAAGATTTTGGAAAATTTATTATTGTATTTATCTACAGTATAATCAATCGTATGAAAGTAATAATGTAGTAGAATGTAATAATGTATCTGTGATTAAAAATTTTAAAATACAGCGAAATGTTTTCGGTTACCAAAGATCTCTTAAAAATATAGTGAAATTAATCTTCAAAACAATCCAACCAATACACCGGTGTCTTCGCAGGCACCTGTTTCTACCCTTTTTTTTTCTTTTTTTTTATTGTTCCCCCTGAGGAGAATGCATTAAGTTGCATACCCCGGCTGTGGCGAGCCGGCGGTTATGTGAGGCTCTCCTCCCTAGAAGGGGGAGGTCTACCCAGAAAAACCTCAGGGATGGCCTTCCTCAGGCATAAAGGGAGCTCCCGGGAACGCTAAGCGACTTTCGGGATCCCCCAGCCTCCGCTTCTCTGCCGATACAGGGAAGCCCTCCTCGGGGGAGGCTACAATACCTCCCCCGATCTCCTCCACCGACGACGCCCCCCGGCCACGGGAGGGGCGTGGTCCCTCCCGGGTCGCCGTATCCGTGGGCATGACTTCCTCGTGCCCGCCGGCGACCCGCGGCGGCGCCACAGCTGTGCTACCGTAAGTTTAGTAAATCAAATTCATCTGGAAAGGTTAAATACTCTGTATTTTTTTACCGTTATATATTAAGAAAAATATGATAGTGTTAATGCAATTTACAGCCGCTATTATTAGTTCTTGTGGAATTGGCTGTAAATCTTTAATATCCTCAGCAATCAAATTAACCTTGTGAAGTTGAGGCGTAAGATCTAAAGTCATGAATACTGGTGATTTAACTTCCTATCGTACCCCTCGAAGTTCACAACAATACGAAAATTGCTTCGTCAGAAATAGGTAAGATCCAATCAAGCGGACAACCCGAGTAAAATTTGAACAAGTATTGATTATTATTTTCTTTAATAATGCCAATTGTATTTATATAGACGCCTTTGATGTGGAATTTAATTCGTCTGTTTATTCAACGTGTTTCGAGCGAGATGTTTTTGATGTGCAACCAATGTCCAAACAAAAGATGTTAACGCCTAATTAATGGATTCAGGTCTCGTAGATATCGCAGGAAGTGAGAATTCATTGTGTCGCTTGTTGTTTGGAAGTTTAATTAAGTGTACCGAAGTTTACGTCTGTGTATCAAGTAATCTCTTTTAAATAAATTTTCGCCTATTTATTTGGCAGGTGTGACCACTTTCTTCTATATACCTACAGTATTTTGCTTTTCAATGTCTTCCATGTCCCTTGGAAATGACTCTTTAAAAAAATAAATCTTATTTAAAAATATTTAAGAAATATTTGTCTACTGCACAACATTTTTTTTGTTATTCTAGCTATTCGAAAAGATTGACACCACTCAATTTATAAAGGATAACGTCTGATTATTTAACTGATGTTGGAAGAGCTTAAGTAGCTGAATGTTAAAAAAATCTTTTAATGCACTACGGACAATACGGTGAGAATTAAAAAAAATATTTTGTAGTGAATATTACTATTTTCCACAGGTAGTACTAAACCATAATTGAAACATTATGTACCTACCAAAAGTTTTATTAAACCAGTTTATTTCTATATAAATAATTAATTCTATAGTTATGTTTGTATAGTAATATCAAATATGAAAATATTATTTGACACATACTCATTTAGATTTAAGTAGTACTTATCAGTAACTTTAAATTCTCAATGGAGAAATCGGCTGTGATTATACCGTACTAAGTAACACTTTTTTCCCTTGTGAGTAGGCAGAGATCACAGCTTACCAATTGCTACGACTCAAACATACGAAAAAAAAATCTTACGTCCCTAGCTTCCTCAACTTAAAAAGCACGCTTGTCAAGTACATTTGCTTTATTTTTTTCACGCTGCTCATGACCTAACCTTCTTTCAATATACTATTATATATTATACAACCTTTGATTGGAGAAAAGTAAAAAATATAGTTACTATTTTATTGTAGCTTAATTCACGCGTCATTATAAGACACGGTCCTTTATAAAGCATACGCGGGGATACATATCCAACGAGTAGAGGCCTTTTAAGCAAAATTTTATGAAAGTGTGCGTGGAGTGTACCAATTGGATCCAATCTCTATCTGCAACATGAAAAATGCAGCTAAAGACTACGCCCAGTTAGATGCACAGAAATTGTTGTCATTTGTGGTCAAAAAGTTTGTTGACTATTGCATTTCGATTTCGGTGGTAATGAGAATCGGACTATGGAAGAGGCTCCGGTCACCTGCCTTCTCAAAGCCTCCTAATTGATTTTAAATATGGCAGGTGGTGACTCGCCACTCACTAAATGGGCCCCCCAAAAAAGCAGACCAATATTGGTGCGAAGAGAGCAATAGTTACTATTATTATTATGTTATTACTATTTTATCATAATAAAATAACATACTGTAACTTTCATAATTGATTTTAAAATTGGAATTGGTAACAATGATATTTAAACTTATCCTTGTTAGTTAAAAAACGACACGAAGAATATCTTTTAAATAGAAGTGATAGAAATCAAATTTGTCAATTACTCCAGAGACAAGAATTTTAAATTTAAACAAGGAAAGAAATAATATCAGGGTATGTTAGTAATTAGATAGACTTTCAATATATATACGTCTAATAAAACATTTCTTTAGAGAAATAAGGTTTCTTTCGTCGCCACATCTAGCAAACGCGACAGTTATACTTACATTAAGCGAAAAAAAACTGCTGGGTATTTATTGTCTTCGCCGTGTGAACTTGAAGTAATTTTGTCGCTTCAAAGTGTGAAAGCAATGTAGCGAGTTCTAAAAGTTCCGACGTTAAAATAGCTCTTCGCACGTTGACACTGAATAATTTACCCACTTTGTAAATAGCATCACAGCACCGCCGCTCTCACTTGATTTAGTTTATTAGAAACATAAAGATACCACTTTCTGTGAGATTTCTCTCGTGCGGTGGAAGGATCTATTAGGCGGGTACTTAAATTACATACTGGCAGTTTCTTACACAACATTTTGCTTGATGCTCGTAATTGCAAACGCTTTCAAGGCACGTCTGTCCACTGTTTATGACAGATGTTCCACATTTGCATCTTAAGCACGATCCCAAAATTAAGATGCATTTATTAATGTTTCTGTGAATATTTTTTTTAATGATACAAATATAAAAATAGTAGCATCTAAAGTATTTCAACGATTCCCAAATCAAGATTGGTATTATTAAGCGAAATGGCAAAGCCTTGAATATTGTAATAAGTGTAGAATATACAACTGCTGTTATTTGATTAGACATCACTCGAGATCTTAGATTGTTTATTATTCCTAAATAATAATAAAAAACTATTATTTATGTTACGCGGCATATTCTCGGCCCATCTACCGCAGTGCCTCAAGACGAAAGTCTTCGATTCGTGCGTGTTGCCAGTGATGACATACGGAACAGAAACCTGGCCACTCACAATGGGCCTTATAAGGCGGCTCAAAGTCACCCAGAGGGCAATGGAGAGGGCTATGCTCGGAGTTTCTCTGCGTGATCGAATCAGAAATGATGAAATCCGCAGAAGAACCAGGGTCACCGACATAGCCCAAAGAATTGCGAACCTTAAGTGGCAATGGGCGGGGCACATTACTAGCAGGACTGACGGCCGTTGGGGCGGAAAGGTTCTGGAGTGGCAGGCATATGCTGGACACCACAACGTTGGTAGGCCTTCCACAAGGTGGACCGACGATCTAATGAAGACCGCGGGAAGACGCTGGACGCTTGCAGTGCAGGACCGATCTGCGTGGAGATCCTTGGGGGAGGCCTATGTCCAACAGTGGGCGTCTATTGGCTGAAATGATGATGATGAAAGATTATTTATGTCCTCTTATTTTTTAAATTAAGTGAACTTCTTTCTCTTATTTCTCTTGCTCTGTTCCCATTTTTATTTGGGGACGGCGCAACGTGTCTTCCTCTTCCACCCTCCTCTATCACTCGCTATTTCGATACTCACTCCCTTCTTCAACATATTAACATTCACACAGTTCATCCATCGTTTCTTCGGTCATTCTCTCCTTATACGCCCATTCACTTTCATGTGCATAACTTTCCTAGTAACACGATCATTCCCTCTTTTTGATACGTGACCATACCAGGAAAGTCTCTTTTCTCTCTATTTTTCAACAATAGGGACTACTTTTAGACTTTCCGGGATATATTTATTATTCTTCACTACATTCTTGTTACTCCACACGTCCACACATACGCATATTTCAGCAATATGTAATCTTTGTTCCTCTAATCGCTTAACGGGATTATCATCCACTTATTAAATTACTGTACTTTGCATAGACTGTAACTTTGCGACTCATTGCGAAGCTGAACATAGCCATTTGAGGCTTCAGTATAGGTTCGTAAAAAAAATAGACTGTAGGTTCTATAAAAGTATTTTTACACCGTGCACAGATTTTAAGTTAACTATTTTGAATAAACTATTTAGGTTGTCTGCTTTGATTTATCCGGATTGCATCGTCCCTCTCCTGAGGGGCGGTCGCCCTCACGATTTGCCTATATGGTTTCTAGAACCTAGATCAGGCTGAGTTTAGTCGGTAGGTCACGTGGCCGGACCGTTCCGGTCGCATGGACATAACCTCCGTGACATTTGCCGTTGCGGGGATATCCTGGGTACGTTTCGTGCTCCTTGTGAGGATTCTCAGCCTTCCTATCTTGAGAAAAAAAATATCCAGATGATCATAAAAGCTATACTACCTTTACATGTCTATCTTCCTTATACATAAAAGATAGAGAGATAGTGGAATTAGTAGGTACTGTGATTTTACATATTATGAGACAAGTGGGTAGCGTATACTGTAGTTATTGTATATTGTAATAGGTCTTTTTAACATTTGCTGATATAATTAAAAAGAAGAAGAGAAAAAATTTACTAAGGTAAGAAAATAAATTATGCACCATTAAAATAATAAATATAATTAATCAGCAATTCAGGGGCCATGATGATACAGTATTTCAGAACCGATATGATATCGAAATCTCCATAAAAAGATGCATTTCAAAGGCAACGCATGTGTGACTCCTCTGGTGTTGCGGGTGTCCATGGGCAGCGATTAACGCTTACCATCAGGCGATCCGTCTGCACGTTTGCTGCCCTATCCTATAAAAAAAAGTCTTAATCGTTACTTTTAATCATCATGAAAGCAGATACTGTGTTGTAATATAATATCATTTTAATCAAAAGACAACACGGTCCGCATAATCGAAAAAGAATCGTGTAATAAACAATAAGACGTATAAAACCAGATAAAATTTAAATTTTAAACCTTACCTGTAAAATACATTTTAATAATGGCAGTAATAAATGATAAGTGTTGCTTGTTACATACAAATATCTAAAGTATTGTTAGATATAATTCACGAATCAGTAGTAGACTAGTTATCAAAGTTGTGTATTAAATATCAAAGTTATTCAACATTATTATTGTGATGAATGTGTAGAGAGACCAACGCTGACCTTTCTCTGAGTATGTGTAGATACATAATGGAAAGAAATACATGGCAAAGGCGGGATCGTCTCAGGGGAATATTTATCACCTCTCGAATGCCATCCCGCTTACCCTCTGACAAACTTACATGAAATACACGTTTCTGCATCAAATTTCGTCGCGTACCGGCTAGTTATTTCATTCGGATCTTTTTGTACCATCTTGATGGTTTGCTAGGTTTCTATATAATCTTAGTTGTCTTGTCTTGTCTTTTGATGCTTTATTTAAATAAATAAAACTTATATATATGAAATTTAAGTGAATCAATTTTCAGATTATACTTGCGTTTCTTATTTTATGTTAATTGATTTGTCTGACATTTCAAACACTTTACAGCATTTGTAGTTACCAGATAACGTTAACGAAACGTCGGAAAGGTATTTCCGAGCTGTAAAAATAATGAATAGTGTTGCTACATTATGTAATAAATAAAAACAGTAATTATTTTAAATATGCCAAGTTTTTAATATTTTTTGTATTTCATATCCTACTGTAAAGGAAAATATTATGCGGCAATCTGCTTACGCCTGAGAATACGCATGGCAATTAGCCAGCGTTGATCACTCAGGCTTAATCACCCTAACTTAGTTAGGGTTAGCTAACGCCTCGCTGATAAATCCTACTAATATTATAAACACGAAGATTTGTATGGATAAATGTTCCTTACTCTTTTTCGTAACAACTAATAAATAGATTTTAATGAAGTTTCATTAATAAGTAACAATAATATAACTTAATCATTAGAATAACACATATGGTATAATGAAACTTGTCGAATAGGACGGGAGGGATCGACACATTGCCACCACTGCGCATCCGACCTTGACTCGGCCCAGCACACGCTGGCGGAGTGCCCCGCGTGGGCCTCCGAGCGCCGAGTCTTGGTCGCAGAGATCGGGCGAGATCTGTCTGCGCCGGCATTGATTGCGGCAATGCTGGCGGACGAGGGAGGTTGGAGGGCTGTGGCCGCCTTCTGTGAAGCAATGATGCTCCAGAAGGAGGCCGCCGAGCGGGGTCGGGAGATGGCCGATCCCGCTCGAATAAGGCGGCGCCGGGCTCGGTAGCACAGCTGCGGCGCCGCCGCGGGTCGCCGGCGGGCGCGAGGAAGTCGCGACTGCTCCGGCGACCCGGGATGGACCACGCCCCTTCCGTGGACGGGGGGCGTCGTCGGTAGAGGAGACCGGGGGAGGTAGTGTAGCCTCCCCCGAGGAGGGCTCCCCTCTAGGCAGGGGAGCGGAGGCTGGGGGTTCCCGGAAGTCGCTTGATGTTCCCGGGGCCTCCCTACATGCCTGAGGAAGGCCATCCCTGAGGTTTTTAGTGGGTAGGCCTCCCCCTGGGTCGCCGGCGGGCGCGAGCAAGTCGCGACCGCTACGGCGACCCAGGATGGACCACGCCCCTTCCGTGGCCGGGGGGCGTCGTCGGTGGAGGGGACCGGGGGAGGTGGTAGCTTCCCCGAGGAGGGCTCCCCTCTAGAGAGGGGAGCGGAGGCTGGGGGTTCCCGGAAGTGGCCTTTGTGTTCCCGGGGGCTCCCTACATGCCTGAGGAAGGCCATCCCTGAGGTTTTTAGTGGGTAGGCCTCCCCCTTCTGGGGAGGAGAGCCCCACATAACCCCGGCTCGCCACAGCCGGGGTATGCAATTTAATGCATTTTCCTCAGGGGAACAAAAAAAAAAAAAACCTCCCCCTTCTGGGGAGGAGAGCCCCACATAACCGCCGGCTCGCCACAGCCGGGGTATGCAATTTAATGCATTTTCCTCAGGGGAAAAAAAAATGGTATAATGAAACTTATAAAGATATACGTCATGCTATAAGCTACTCGAAATCCTGCGCAGACGAAGTCGCGGGTACCAGCTAGTATTATTATGTTTCATCTAAAACAGTTATAATTCTTTTTATGCACTCAATATAGATCTACCAGAATTCAACCAGAAACTACTACAAAACATCAAATACGATCTGTTTAAGTCTTCTGAGTATATTCCTCCACGATCTTACACTTTTTGATAGTCATGATGATTTTCAACCTAAAGTATGTATATATGTACACTATCGCTCAAAAGTATTTTGCCACCTAGTAAAATATATTTTGTAAAAGTGTGATTAAATGAAACTAATTAATAAATATTTTAACTGCTTATTAGCATTTTTTTTGACATACTCGTAACAATAATACATTTTTTAAATTTTGGACTCATCACAATGAAACCTAATGTTTTTTTTTAATGTATTGTTTATAACTTATACAAAATGCAGATGGCCAAATACGTTTGAGCGGTAGTGTATATGTTACATGTATAGTATATGCTACTGTTACAAAACGAGTACATACTCATTCTAAAGGATAGTTAGTGTACGAAACCAATCCAAAGCTACTTATTATAACACACTTGATTTATTTACTTATGATTTATGAAACAAACAAAACAAATTCGCAACCCGGAAGTATAGCTAAAGTACGTGACAAAAATGCAGAAAAAGAACTCAATAATAGATCAAATACCTATTATTGAGTTATTTTTATTACACTACTTAGTTCTGTGAGTAAATAATTTTATTTATTTACCTTTGTACAATCAGAAACATGTCAAAACTTTATACTTGCAGTTCAAAAACTGTCGTTATAACGAGCGGCGTAATAGCTCTCCCACAAGTTTGAAGCGTTGCTATAATCATTTTCCCCATACAATTAATATTTGCGTAAACCTCCCATTCTTATCTGCCAGTTTTCATCGATTTATGTTTTGTTACAGCAAATTTGAGTGCAAGATGTGAGTCATCGATGCTATGGAGGAGGAGTGTAGCAACTGCAGCTTCTACGCTGACATCAATGAAAGCCTGTACCACTCCTCCGGCAATGGCTCCCACATCAATAAGTTTTATTTCTATCAGGTCAGTAACTTTCATAAAAATATTGAGATATAATTTAGTTATTTAAGTATTAATGATGAGCTTTAATAATTATATCTCTCAATTATGTCATGATTTTATTCTTGTTACGCGTTTTTAAATATTATTTCACAAAATATCCAATAATCATTTTTTTTAATGAAACCACAAAGAATGTTCTATATAGTCTATGACATTAAAGTACCTATATGCCACTCAGGTGCCGAAGAACAGTAAATGCAGTTACATAGATAGCTCAAAATCTGTAGATACTCATTTTCATTTCTTTATGTTCAGAGCAGCAAAGTTGTTGTTACCAATAAATACATTTAAAATACGACGTAATATAACAAAATAGGCTGATTATTAATATTAATTAGTATCACAGTAATTAATATATAATACAAAAGAACAGAATACAAAGGAGAAGGAACAATACAAAAGAAGTCTGATACGACCATTATGATCATTAATGATTATATCAACTGAAATATACTAGATAAAAAATTAAAACTTGCCGCTGCTATCCATTAACTAGACATCTCGTTGGCCGGAGATCGAACGTAAATATTTGAACCATAATATATTATTGATACTGGTATTATCCATCGATATTGCTCAAATTACGGTTAGACTAATAGTTATTACGTACATTAAATATTTGTACTACAAACGATAAAGCTTGACTTTTGAATCGTTCTTATATCATGTATGATAGCTGTAATGTTCGTAGTGCTAGTGAACAGCTTAACGTGATATTATGTGTACATTATAATTATATATTTATATATAAAAAAATGTTTTTCATGCGAATATAACCAAAACTAAAAGCTTTAGCTAAAAGCGTCTAAGTACTTGCCTACATTATTCTTGAGATTCATTTCGGAAAAGGATTTTTGTACCTTATTTTTAAGTTTATTTACAACATGCACTTTAAATAAATAATTTGTGTCTTCTAAAAGACATAAAATTTAAACTTTTAGTAAGTTTTATATATTTAAAATAGAAAAGTATACAAGAAATCGGCGAGGCTGCAGGTGAAACGCAAGATTACTATGAGATTACCGTGACGTTATTGAAGAAAAAAAATAACAATTGACTTCTAAAATAACAAAGCAGGTATATCACTATAGAAACTGTGATTAAATGGTTCCGAGAGCACCTAAATTAACAACGAACCGGGATGGAAACGATCTCGCTTTTCGTGTTTGCTGTTACGTATCCATACGTATGGAATAAGTAGAAAAACTGCGGGTCGTAAATATGAAATACAACATATAATATTAGAGATCGGATAATCGGATGCATATTTACCTAAAGTTAATTTTTGGCTCACAAATTATGGAAGCGGCTTTTTAAAATACATTTTGTTAAATAAAAATCCCGGGGAAATACGGGACTGCAAATTTAACGTAGTGATATTGTTTGAAAATTACTAAATTAGCACGTGGTATTTATTTTCAAAAGACCGAAACTCCGGGTTCATTTATACAACTATGCATACGTATTTACATGAAGTTTAGTTTCAGTTCCCCGTGCGATTTATGAATGTACGATTTATTACATGAAGAGTGTTATATGAAAGTAGTGAGCTAGTTTGACTAAAACAATAATCAATTAAATAATTGAATAAAAAAACAGAAATGGTAAAAAATTTTATTTAACAAAACAATAAAAAGCCGTTTCCATACTTTGTCTTAAACTAACTTTAGGTAAATATGCATCCGATTATCCGATCTCTAATAATAATACATCACTGGCGACGAGATATTGAGGCCTTTTAGACAAACGCCCGTGGGTTACTACGGGGTGGGGTGATAGTCGTGGTTTTCAACAACGACACTGTGACAGTCGTTGCGGGTAATCATGCGATAGATAACAGTCAGATAGCTGGTTTTGGTAGATCGTTTCACAACGGGGAAAAGATATAACATCTCACATTATACACACAGGATTAGGACCCAATAGTCATCATTACCAAGTGCACCTTCTAAGTAGAGGACCCGTTCTAGATGCAGCAAACATTGTAACTGGAACCTTAGTTTTTGAAACATGGGGTAACGTGACGAGATATATATTAAACATCATTCAATACAATGTATTAACTGATAAATAATACAAATTATTCATTAGCAGGTTTATATAATATTTTAATAATTTAGTAACTGTATACAAGGTATTATTTACCGAGATTCACGGTTGACCTTGTATTACAGTATGTATGGCTGACCGTTGCGCGACCGACCGGTGCGCTCCGTCCTCTATCTCGAAAAGGGTTGAGGGTATAGAAAAAAAGTTGAGACAAAAGTTGTGAAAATTTTTTTATCTTCCATTTTTATAATAGGTGTTGAAGAGATTAGAACCAGAGAAACGTGGATAATTGCAAAAAAACGATTTTCGTGACCTTTGACCAAAAATAACTTACGATGCAGATACGAGAGACTTTTGAAAGAACTTTCAGAACGCCAAAATAAAGATGTATACGAGTTTCCAGCTTATTATCTCAAATTCCGAGGTTGTCCCCTTTTTTTCCTAAAGTGTCTGGACTAATATTAAATTTTCAATACATGTTATCACTAATCTTTCTTATATTTTTGGTTCAGCTTCGTTCCATTATATGAAATATCATGAGAATTTATTCAATTCAACAAGAAATGGTCTCTTAACAAAAAGACAAACATATTTTTTTCTAGTATCGCATCATGAAGGGCATGATTATGTCTCAGATGCTGCGATGGGATTTAATTGTGCGAGGGGATTGTCTGTCTGAACTATGGGTCTAGACTCGCTTGGTGTATTCTAATCTCATCTTCGTATGTCTCAAGTTGCAAGCTATAGTTATCGTGCGGGGTAATTTATAATCACAGATTACATGTATTATTTAAACGAAGACACCACCGTCATTTCTAAAATATATTAGTTTATTGAATGTAACTAAGGTTAACTTCACATCTTTGTATATGTGTTTTGTGGCTCTGTTCCGCTGACTAATGAAATGCAATTAAACTACTGAGTGTGATTTTCATCTGTATGCGTTCTCCTATATGGTGCGAAGAGCAACAGCGACTTCACACGAGGACATGGATACAGCTCTTATCTTGATAGCGGTGGTTTTCGTATTGTAAACTTATAATTTGACGTATTGCTAACTGTACATGACGATTTGCAATTTTCCCGGGTCTCCTAATGCTCCCTACTTAGGAATAAGAGCTTCCTATTGTGAATATCCTCAATTGCTTGATTGAGAATTTGAGGGCTGATTACAGCAATAAATTTAAAGCCTTCTATTTAATCATGCTCCCTTATCTAATTTAACTTTTTCTATCTTCAGATCTCGCTATAATCTTACCTTTTAGAACCTTACACTCCATTAGCGGTGGTACGTTATTTAAATTCTTTGTGCTCGGACAGAATAACATTTATGGTCCCTCATTTAAATGGATTGTGTGTCACATTTTGCGCATTAGGAATTGAATTAGTAGACGCACATACGAGTAGATAGTTATTGCTGTTGTGATTGTGAATATTTTTAACTATAAATTGCAAACAAATCAGGAATGTACGAGCATATTAAGTAATTACTTCTGTAGTTTTTATTTATCTGGATTATCTGGACAGACAATAATTTGATAGTGATTTGTATTTTTTTTTTGTAATGTATGTTAAAGAATCACTTTGATCCATTTGAGACTGTATGTGTATGATAGATTCATGGATCTCTGGTTGTTTAGTAGTGATGTAAGCAGTTACAAATTACATAAAAATATCATAGTATCTTCCATGCAATCTCCCTTTAAATTCACAACATTACATGAAGGAAAATACAGATTCAAAAGTCATGCAACATAAATACGAGCACAAGAGGTTATATTAAAAAAATATTCGAAGCACGATATAAGGTAATCTGTCTTTAACCATACCCTACTATTTCTTAAACAGGTGAAATGTAATTTGGTTGCAATTTCAACGGATAAAAAGGGCAGGTAATAATTTAAGGGCTGCGAGCCACTGGTGGAAGTGCAGAATCACGGTTTTTGATTTGGATTCGACCCATATTTCTGACGTTTATGCTGATGTAATTTTCCATTATACATACATATATGCCACGCCTTGTTCCCAATGGAGTAGGCAGAGACCACCTCTCTCCACTTGCTACGATCCTGGCACACTTCTCTTGCTTCTCAACTTTCATGAGCGTCTTCATGCATGCTCGTCGGTTGCGAGTACTCTTGACCCGGCCTTTCTTTAGGACATCTTCGATCTGATCGAGATATGTCCGCCTAGGTCGACCTGCACCAATTCGTCCTATCATTCTTACCTTGTGTATCTCTTTCGTTAATCTTCCTTCATTCATTCTTTCAACATGGCCGAACCATCTAAGCATCCCTTTCTCTATCTTTGTCACTACATCTTCAACTACGCCGCATCTCTCCCTTATCACACTGTTCCTGACTTTGTCCTTCAGATTCACTCCAATTGTACTTCTCAAGCTTCTCATCTCCACAGCATTAATCCTACTTTCATGTTTCTTCTGCCACACCCAACATTCACTACCATACATCAATGTGGGGATCAACACGCCTCCATGCACAGCCAGTCGTGCTCTTTGTGATACGTTCTGGCTGTTCATGAAGTTATGAAGTGCCCCATTTACTTGATTCCCTTTCAAAACTCTTCATTCAATATCACCATCACACTTGCCATCTCTTGTAAACTGTGAACCCAAATATACCTGGCTTTATCTACAACAAATAAATAATAGTAATCTTATCTTACACAAAGCACTGATGTCGAATCACAGTGCTTTGTATACATTGGAACATTGGAATATATTTTATACACACAATATATTTTATATTAACGAATAAGCTCATAAATAGGCGTAATAAGTTCGTTACATGTATCGATATTAGATTATAACAAAATTTTCATAAACATCTTCATCATTTAATGACATCGTTATTATGGTACAATAGAATCAGAATCTCCATTTAATTTAAGTTTGACCATATACATATATGGAAACTTATATGGTAGCGTAGAGATTAAAGAGTTTATACATACATATTTCTTAATAACCTAAGGCAGGGTAGGCGTACCAATGGCACGCGTGTCATTGGTGGCACGCGATATACTATTTTGGACACGTCGCCTATTATAAAATCACGTCGCCTATCATAAAATGTAAAAATGTGTTAAGTAGGTATTTTATGACCATCGAATGCGAGTCACAACAGAAGTCGCACTAATTTTACAGTAATTTAATTTGTGCGTGTAATAAAAACATTCCGAAATGTACCTTTTTGTTTACTTTATTTCATAGAGTTTTGATAGTATTTATTACAATTATTTTCCAAATAATTTGAAAATCAAAATTATGTTATGGCACGGTAATGACCACATTAAACATTTTTTTAGAAAAAATGGCATATTGATACATAAAGGTTCGCCTACCCTGACCTAAGGGTTAATATTCCTAGTGGCTGTAATAATAACCTTCTGTCTCTAATGACCTTCTAAAATCTTTTAAGACAATCTTGGGAAATAAAACTTAGGATATTTAGGAAATAGGCCGCAGTACGTCATGGAATTTTTACATTATTGAAATTTAGACAATTAGTGTATCGAATTGCAGTACAATTATATATTTAGTATTATACCTTTATTATATGTCCATACATTTTAATTTTAAGTTTTGCGGTAGGTACATCTAACACATTGTGTATCTGTATTACAAGTAAGTTATTTGACTGGAAATGCTTCAGGCCGTTATCATTCAAAACAGTAATATTTTTACAGAAAGAACAAACAAAACTACTTTAAAATTCACAATTTTCAAACATTCAAGATCTGAAGTTGATTCAAATATTTTTTTTACAGACAGCGCAAGTTGCGGTTCTATGGATACTGCTTGTGGCCATCGTAGCTGGAAATGCGACGGTGATATTGGCCCTACTGCTGACCAAGTCTCGGAAAAGCAGAATGAACTTCTTCATTATGCAGTTAGCCATATCTGGTAAGATTGTTAATACGTTTATATTAACAGACCTGTCAATCCAATATTTCTGTCCTTAAAAAAGTTCTAGGCTTCTTAAAAAATTTTCAACCTAAACTGAAATTTCACAGGAAATTTAGCAAGTCGAAAGAGTGTTTATGAAATCCAATCAAAACCTTTATTCATTTATATATTTTATTTTATTATTTAGGACACAAACAGTTTTGATAATAGATACAAACTAAACAAACTTGCAAAACATAAAACAATAAAGCCTCCACAGAAACTTATTACATTAGATTCAGAGTCAAGCATCAAAATGAAACACATCTGGGCAACAGTCGAATATAAAACAATACATAAATATATCTCAACTTAATTATACTATTTGATTAAGTTTTCGAATTCATTTATACTTGAGAATTGAAATGAAATATATTACATTGAGATTTCTAGGCGAAAATACGTCTATCTGGCGCGCCCACATCCTAAAACATCCCGAGGTAACAGACATACACCTGACCAATCCACACTAGGCCCCCGGGGTGCATGGCAGTGGAGTCGCGAAGTGGATCGTGCCATGTGCCCCAGATGGGTCCAGAAAACACCGGGGGTTTTAGTGGATAGGCCGGTCTTCTCGGTCGGGGTCGGAGAGCCCCACACACGGCCGCACCTTGCCAGCGCGGCGTCATGGTGCATAAGGAGCATTTTCCCTCGCAAAAAAAAAGAAAGGCCTTCGTATTTGACTAAGGCCTAATTACATAACATAGAGTAAGCTCGTGCACCACCGTGGGGGTGGATATGATCTGTGATAAAGATGATGATGATCCTTATATCAAAAAGAAACTACTTACGCCTTGAGTAAAGAAAGTCCTCGATGGACATTGAAATATAAATCCCAAAATTTCGAATATAGCGAGTAAATTAAAACATTGAAACGTGTGCTCTAATGTTCAATTTAATTTATTACTCGACCCTCTGTTGGATGATGGATGAGGTAATGGCGAAAAGAATAAGTTCAACCCTTAGTAGCATATACTTACGGTTGCTACATACTTAAGCGGGTTAGTTTAATAATAGTTGCAACGATGTTTCACTGACAAATTGGTTGCAAGTGCTCGCTTATATACCAAAATACGATTTTCTTTTAAAAATCCTTAAAATTGCGGTTATTTGTAACGATGTTATATTTTTGTGGCCATTAATAACTTTTAAGAGGATATTTTATCCATAGAGTAATAATTATGTGGTCTCATAAACAAGCTGCATTTCGTTGTATTCCCAAAAAAATGTTAATGAAATGCAACGTAGTTGCGTCCAATGAATGACCTTGAAATACTCTTTACCTTGTCAATTAGAATAATGTCAATTTTTAACTTCCAGCGTGCTCTTTAATAAGTGTTAACAAAAAATAATAACAATAATTTCTCTAATGTTGACTAGAAACGTTGATCGAAGTAAGTCAGCTTTATTATCGAAACATTCGCTTTATAATTATTTTAATACATTTCAACCAACAATTCTACCAACTGTGCCCTTGATTGCCTGGCCGCGTGAGTGTGAACATTAATATTCGCGTATGAGCGTCCTCATTTGTTATAATAATACTGAGAGTGTCGTCATCTAAAAGATATAGCTTTGTTGAAAGTTTATTTTAAATGAAATTAATCTCAATTTAACATTGATTATATTAATTGGTAATAATTTATGATTATATAAAAACGTATAGACGTAATGCTTTATCACCATGTTTGAGAAAATTTTGTTATAAATTAAATAAAATTGAAATCCATTAATTTCAACAAACTAAGATTGAATGAAATTTTGTAAAACCAACGAAGGTGTTAGATGAATATGGATAAATTTCATAATAAATTGATTTTTCAATTTAAAATGGATTTTGAAGAAAACGAGTTAGCTACAATATTCAATTAATATCCACGTTGCGCGTTCACTTCCCGTTACTCTCTGCGCTAGTTTTGCGAAGTTGCGACAACCGCTAGTTGAGACCGCAGCACTAAACTATAAACCGGTTCAACACAAACTAACCGCTACACTTTTCGGACTCTAAACCCTGCAGAAACTTAGCGATTCTATTGATAGAGGCTTCGTTTTGTATATAAAGGATTTTATTCACGTGATGAGGCTTTTGTGATCAAATGAACTTTGGTGTCCTTCGTCTTCGACAGTAGGAAGTGATCGACAGTGAGATTACTTGGTTTACAAACCAAGTAGGACGACAGCTGGTGCAAGAACTAACATATAGTTACAGAAGTTTGACAGTTTTTGAAAGTTCGATAATTATCAAATTATCACATTATAGATAAAAACAAACCCGAAATAATGTTTTATGTCATCCGAATACGTAAAAAGAGGTCTAAAAAGGTGCAATAACAAAATAATACAGGTAAAGCCGTTGCGTGTTAATTATTCATTTTATACAACATTTTTTTGTAAGACCGCCGATCATTAAAACACACACCCGTTTACTTTATAGATTAGAGACTTCAAAAATATAATATTGACAACAATCCAAAAACAATATTCTATACTTCAAAGGCTAATTAATACCTACCTAAAAAAGAAAACTGTGTCAATATTAAAAAAAAGTAACCAGAATTCAATAATGTTGAGAGTAATGCTAATTTCCCACTTTCAAGTTGTCCATCTAAATATTTTCATTTAGTATGCTTTATTCAACGCAAACACGGTATTTTCAAGTGAAAATCCCCAGCAATTAGCTAGCTTAACTGCGTATGCACATACTTCCTAAGCACCAATTGGACCGGACTAATACCAGCTCCAATAACATATCCACCAAAACACTGTACAATTGACAATCTATCACTTTGAACTGTCAAAATATAAATGATGAATTTCAAAATGGCGGTTATATAGCACACTAAACGGTTTATCATATCTGGTTTCGTAGCATGACTAAGGGGGCAGACCTGGAGAATTATTTTTGAATTACGAATGCGACTTCGAAATCACCGATGTGACTAATAATCACCGATTTTCAATAAATCTTATTTTTTATATATATATATATATATATATATATATATATATATATATATATATAATATATATATATATATATATTATATATATATATATATAAAATATATGTATAACCATTATGGTTATATATATAATAACCATAATGGTTAAGCCGACAATAACCGGCAGCGACTACATTCTGCGTGGAACCGAACTCTTACATTTATGTGTGTACTTTATCTATGTTGGCAGCTCTGCGATCGACTTTCAAAAATTGGATGTTTAGGAATCCGTGACCTCAAAGTCACCGCTGACTATTTAGTCAGCGGTGATTTCGAAATCGCATTCGTAATTCAAAAATAGGTCTCCAGAAGGTTATAGAGCATACAATCCTGGTATCTTAAGTTTTTTTTATCGCAGAGTAGCAGTGTCCGCCTTGTAATATACTGGTTTGCAAGATATAATAGGCTGTAAAATCACTAACTACTGTGATATCTTATCTTAATTATTCGCAACATACGCTACGCTCTGTCTCACAAGAACCACCCAAATTTATTTTAAACAATTACAATCAATTACCATCAGATTAGCATTCAGTCTCTTTGTTAACATATAACTATAAAAAACGATCAAAATGCATGCCCATAAACATATATAGATGGAAAAAAATACATTAAAGCTATATAAAATTTCCGCTGGAACAAAAAGGTTTTCGAATGGCAGGCATAAGCCAGACACAGGTAGACGACTTGGTGAAGATCAAGAAAGCGTTGGATGATAACGGCACAGGACCGACCGATATGCAGATCCTTGGGAGAGGTCTATGTCCAGCAGTGGGCGTCTATTGGCTGAAATGATGATGATGATACATCAAATTAGTAAAAATAAAACTAATCTCTTCTTTGCAGATTTATTAGTTGGATTAATTAGTGTGTTGCCGGATCTAATCCATAGGATAACTATCACGTGGTTGGCGGGCTCAATAGCGTGCAAGCTAATGAAATATTTACAGGTAAGCTTTCATTGCTTTTTGTTGTACATGCCAGAAAAATTGTCTATTACAATGGGGTAGATGACTTTAACTGGATATGGCTAATTTTATACTATATTTATTTAATTTAAGCAATTTATATCTCATGAAAGTTTGTCAATATAGAAATTTCAGTTTATTTTGATATTAATATAGTTTTTAGATTTCTAAAATGTGTCTAAATATTTTTTACGTAATTCTAATGAAACGAACACATTTCTAGCAATCTCACATTATATGTAACGTTATTTTATATAGAAAGTATATCTATAAACCTACAAATAACAAAGTTATTTTGAATTTTGTTTATACGCTCATACAAATCAGGAGAGTTTACTGAATTATGACGTCAAGATTGCAGCGTTTTTAGTATGGAACATTATTGAGCATTCCGCAACAGCACTGCAATCATATCTTCAAAAGCAATAAGTGCAGATATACTGTTTGTTCTACGATATTTCTCAGTTAAAAGAGTTTGTTTGTTTGTTGTTGTTACAAGGAGGTCGTCATTTTTTATTCTACACACCACAGTTTTAAAGCGGCCGTGCGTCGTTTTATTAAATAGATGTATTTTTAATAGTGTTTATGTTTATATGCAATGTTTCGTTTGTGTTGGTCCCATTGTGTTTCGTATTTTTTGTATATATATATAATATTTTATATTTTGAGTGTGTGAATATTATGATTACTTGTTTGTATTTAATTATTTGTACATACATTTTAGGTTATGGTCTATATCTGAATGTTTGTATATGTTGTGTCATGTTCATTATAACTTGTAGTAAGTATTTAAATGAATAAGGGCCGTTTTCACCGGTTGCTGATAATTTCTTAGATAGTTGTCTGACATATAACGCTATCCGATAGATAAAGGTTACTGAATTTTTTTTTCGTTTCACCATCTAACTGACAGATAAAATAAATGATAGATAAATTTGCCGACAGGTTATTAAGTCACGAAACGGCAACGTCGCTTTTTAATGTTTCGATTCACTAACCTAATTACCGGCGTTTTCAAAAAACTAAATAAATATTAATACTTTAAACATATTGTTATCGAAATTAATAAATATGTGTTCTAGATTAGTCTTGTACTGTTATTGTGAATATTTACTGTGCTAATAAAATTCTAATTCGTAATATATTTTTATTCAAACTTTATTGAATAAGAACGAAACGCGCTATTGATGACATAAACTGTTGTCATTTCTGTGTTGGCGCCACTTTTCAATTCTTCTAATAGTAATTTACAAAGAATATAATGGCTTCTCCAAGAAATAAACGAGAGAGGAACATCAATTACTCGAGGGAGGAAATGGAGCTCCTGGTGTCCCTCGTGGAAGAAAAAAGCATGTAATAGAAAACAAAATAAGCGACGCTTCAACATGGCTTGCCAAAGAAAATGCATGGAAGGGCATTGAATTTGCATTCAATAGTTCTTCTGGGACTGTGTTTGACAGATCTTACAGATAACAACGCTATCAGCCAATTCATGTGACCATTAAGTTACAGGCAACTTTATATGTCAGATACCTCTATCCGAGACCTGTGAAACCGAAAATTGCATTTAATATTACAGATAAGAGAAAGTTATGCTATCAGAGACCTAATCAGCAACCGGTGAAACCAGCCCTAAATAAATAAACATATAAACGCTATTATCGAATATTTTACAAGGATTATTTAACAGTATTCTTGTTCCAGGGTGTAGTTACATATTCGTCTACGTACGTTCTGGTTGCGCTTAGTGTAGACAGATGTGATGCTATCACTCACCCAATGAATTTTACAGGCAGCTGTGAGTATTTATCCTATACTTATACTAAAGTAATTTTTTTTTACTATTACCTTTTCTTTCCATTTTGCTTTCTTACAATTCCTCGCTATCTTTATTACACGGAAAGATGACAGTGAGTCATTTTAAGAAGAATTAATTGAAGCCTCTTATTATATATTTGACTGATTTGGGTTATATCAGTCTCTTGTTAACTGCTTAAACATAAGCCATATTCACCGTATTATCAACCCAGTATGGCAACCTCGACCACGAGAGGGGGCGATGTAGCAGTATCAAGATGAGTAGGTATGCGCTTGAAGCAGATCAGGGACTGCAGTGGTTCCCCGTAACTGGTGGGTGCCTATTCAGTCCGCGAGGCTAGATATTACATGTTAACGTGTTAGAATCGGCCGATAGGACTTGTAACAAAATGTACAATGTTGTAATATCACAGCAACGTTCGCAATTCTGTGCCCCTAGTGAAAAAGGGTATAAGTCTGATTTTGGCCAAATTGAGATATAAACCGTAAATTTTATACAAAATCCAACAATACAACATAAAAGACAGCATTTTTAAATACGTAACTGCATTTAAACTTATATTTCATTTTTAGCCATTAAGTCACAGTGTGCTATAAAACATATTTCTTTTGTATTTTCGCTCTCCTGTAAAGTAGCAATTTTCGACTTGTATCGTTTTTCACTAGGGGCACAGAATTAAAAAAAAACTCTTTTTATCAAAATCAAAAAATCAAAATTAACTTTATTCAAATATGACTTTATAGAAAGCTCTTTTGAATCCAGTACCAATTTCCAGTACCACCGAAATGACTTTGAGATTAGGTTAAGAAAGGTGAAGCTTTTAAACATACAGTTTTCCAACATACGATATTTTTAATAACCTCAAACAATTCGCAAGACAAAGCTTGCTATTAAAAATTCTGATAACAAATGTTTCAACACTAACATAAATCAAAATCAAAATCGAAATTAACTTTATTCAAATATGACTTTATAGAAAGCTCTTTTGAATCGTCCAATTTTTTCCCTTCAATTCAGGACGTATTTTTAGCTGATAAGAAGAATAGGCGCAAGAAATTTATCAGCTTTATCAAAAGTAATAACAACATTTACAATAAATTATGTCGTTATCATACAATGTACATACATATGTATAATTTAAATTGGAAAACAAATATTTACAATTTAGAATGTAATATCGTCAAATCAACACCAAGCATTGGCATCATTTAAATAATATATCTTTCATAAATATAGATTACAATATTTGTTTGATAAAGTCGAGTTTAATCGTACCATGGAAATAATAATGCAACTCGAGTCTCATATGAATAGTATAATTTTTTCCATAGTCCACAATATCTGTTATGACGAAAATTACATTCTTACATGATTACAGGGCGGAGAGCGCGGGCGCTTATACTTGGAGCTTGGTTCATAAGTTTCCTCTTTTGTGTACCAATGTTAATTCTTTTCGATGAGGCTGACGTTGGTAAGTAAATTCTTTGAAACATTTGTAGTAATGATTTGAAAAAACTTTACCAGAGCCACCAAGCACTTCATTAATACGATTAAAAATTCAACGGCATTGTTCATTGTTTATTTTAGTTAGACAGTACTTTCTCTACTATTAATTACTACATAGCAACATTCACTACTACTTCGATTTTACAGTAAGTGAAATTATTTATAATTTATCTGCCTATTGTTTTATTGGTCGAAAATAATAAATTTAATGTCCTAGCGTTTAAATTAAGAACATAACAATATATTTGTGGTCGATCTCAATATGTATATAATCTATACAACCTCCTTGACTGAAAAAATATACAATACAATTTTCTTTCTCAAAGAAATCTCGACATACAATCTCCATCTACAAATAACTCATCAAAATTTGATTGGTCAATATTTTTAAAAACGAGCATAAAAATAAAATCTGTTTTGAAAATAATAGAATAAATAAATAGAAAAAAATTCATTTTAATTTAGTAATTGTTTTATTTATAATCATTTTTGTCTTTCTTTTTTTTTATTAAATATCTACTCTCAATTATTTTTTTTTTGTCGCAGTTTTTGTAAGTGTGTAAAGTATAGTATGCAACTCTTGAATAAAACGGATTTATTTCGAGGGCCATAAATATTGTTTCACGTCAACCTTTAAAAGAGGATAAATTCATATGTTTTACATATCTTCAAATTTCATAGTAACACTATACTACAATTACATTTGTTACTTCTGTAAAAAAAACAATATATTTACTTGATAGTGTACATATTATTACATTCGTTTAAACCTTTTTTTTCATCCTATCATATCTGAAGATTATGACTTTGACATCTTGTACTTAGAAATTATTTGTTTATACATGCATTTATATTTAGGTATGCTTCAGTGTTGGTCTAACCTAAGCAAGTTGCAATGGAGGATTTGGATGACAAGTGTCTTCGTATCTCTCTTCGTGATACCAGCTTTAACTATAGCCGCTTGTTACGGTGTAATAGTTGTCACCATACGACAGAAAAGTCAGAGGGTTCTGGGCAGGAGAGCTACAGCGACCAGGCAATGTAAGATGTATAACTATTACTATATACACCAATAATGTTTTACAATAATTACATTATACTGTGCGACATTAAAAAATTAACCCGCTTTTTATGTATTCTATGTTTCAAGAAATATTATTAAATGAAACAGATCGTATAGAAAGTACGGGGTGGAAAGAAATGGTGATGCGATAATTAAGCATAGAATTGGAACGAGGAACGACTTATTCACTATTTTACTACTACTATGCGACTACATCAAATTACACCAATGGCCCGGATTTATACGTCTCAGTAATAATGCATGCGCTAGTGGGATAACTAATACTTGTTTGTATAAAAAAGCATTGGTGTATATATACAGACATCATCATCATTACATCCAGCTCATATTATCCAACGAAGGGCTCGATCTACCCTTAACAGAGTTAAGGTTATGAGGCCTTGCTTAACTACGCTATTCCCAGTGTATATTGGTCGACTTCACATAAACTTAAATTTCATCGTATCCATAGAGGTTGCCCCACAATTTCCTTCAATGTAAGAGCATCAAAGATTTTTGACGTAGACGTTTGTTGTGTAAATCAAAACAAAGTAACGAATTTAGATAACAATAACTCATGTTGTTATTGTATAAAAAAGGTTATGTTTGGCAATTATAAATTTAAAATGGTATGTGATAAATGTTTAGTAGTTATGAATTTAAACTGATATGTGATAAATGTTTGGCAATTATGAATTTAAAATGATATGTGATTCGCTTAACCCACACTGAGACGGGATGGTTGACTAGTCTAATCGCCCTGACATAGTTAGGAAAGACTCTTGCCCATCAGTGTGGACGTATATGAGCTGTTATGATAATGTTATAAATAAAAAAAAACCAATTCAGTTGTTAAATGGCTAACCCGTTCGTTTCGTTTAACACCGCTAGATCATTATTTAAGCTGTTATGTTGAAGATACAGTCTATACGAAGACAGTCGAATCAATTACAGCCTTAAACGCGTACAAAAATTGTCTTCAACAGCAAGGTACTCGGTGATTCGTTAAATTACTGCGAAACTCATAGGTATCACAATGTACTCACGTAAGTCACTGTGATTGCGAGTACTTACCATCAATTGGTCAGTTTGCTTGTTTGTCAATAACTAGCAATGAAAAGTCTGCCCGCCTGCTGGTAAGTGATTACAATCACCGACCATATATATGTTGTTCTTATTGAATTGTACAAAAATCTACTATAATAAAAAGCTTGAGTTAGTAACATTACTACCAATCCAAAAGTCCGCTGCAGATTTATCATTGGACTGGGAAGTTCAATTGTTTCCCTGAATGGCAATTTGTTCCAGATTAAATTATTATATTATTATTATACTTACGTCATAACTAGAGATCGGATAATCGGATGCATATTTACCTAAAGTTAGTTTAAGACAAAGTATGGAAACGGCTTTTTATTGTTTTGTTAAATAAATTTTTTCACCATTTCTGTTTTTTTTATTCAATTATTTAATTGATTATTGTTTTAGTCAAACTAGCTCACTACTTTCGTATAACATTCTTCATGTAATAAATCGTACATTCATAAATCGCACGGGGAATTGAAACTAAACTTCATGTAAATACGTATGCATAGTTGTATAAATGAACCTAGAGTCTCGGTCTTTTGAAAATATATACCACGTGCTAATTTAGTAATTTTCAAACAATATCACTACGTTAAATTTGCAGTCCCGTATTTTCCCGGGATTTTTATTTAACAAAATGCATTTTAAAAAGCCGCTTCCATAATTTGTGAGCCAAAAATTAACTTTAGGTAAATATGCATCCGTTTATCTGATCTCTAGTCATAATTAAATATTTATTTCACTGTTGTTTAAATATTGGGTGTCGTAACGCAAAGTAATCTTTAAACAATATTTCATAACCACAGAAACGACACATACATTTTCATTTTCAATTCATTTCGTAACATATATGTATTTTCCATATTACTTTCGTAGCAAAAAGTTAGCACCACAGTAACAAATGAAATGATTACTTAGCAGAAAAGACTTTCGTTACGAAAATGTATCACAGTAGATTAATGATCTAGATCTCTGATGTCGACAGTATGTGAGCACAACCTACCAATTTCATTAGAGTTATTAATCTTTAGATGGTTTACGCCCCGAAGTAGATGACATGGACCATAAAAACAGACTTCCAAAGTGTCTACCCGATATTTATAACTGTCAAAGTAATAAGCGTTGGTGTCAATCAAGACTTTAAGAGGAAACAATTAAAAATAATCATTTAGAAAATCTATTATGGTGAGACCATAATAGATTTCCCCCCGCAATAGGAAAAGGAATAACGGCTGTTTGGACAGAATATACCTATGAATACGAGACAGAATCAACGTTTCTTAGTCCCTAGTTTGTTTTTCTGAAACTTATCCGATTTAAATACATACTTGGATAGAAAACGGAGATACGTATAGCCATATGTGTCTACTTTTACGTGAAATTTATTAGCTCACTGTCTGAACGCACCGAAAAATCTGGCTATTTTTAAACATTTTCATTTCTTTTACTAAATAATTTATTAAACAAAGGTAACATAGGGAAATATAGATAGAGATAGAATTAGGAAAGGAGAGAACCAGGAACTACATTTGTATGAAAAATAAACTGAGCAACTTAGTCTAAAAAATAGATAATGGATGTCCCTTAGGGAAGTACAAGCAGAAACTTATTGTAGCTATCATCCACATTCAGTCGCGTACTGCAATGGTTTTTTCCCATCGGAGATGGCAGAGAATCCTCATGGATACCACCATTGTTTTCATGGTTGATTGAAACGCTACCAGGAGCTCGGGTCCTGTTGGTTTTATAAACTTATAGGAATAACGGAACTGTTGGATTTGAGGTACCAAAATAATCTGATTCTAATGCATGTGCATTAGAAGTTGATCGAGAACATAAATTGAATCAAAAGTTTTAAGTGAAAAACCTAAGTGTAAGACAAAGTAATATAAGAAAAATAACCGTGTATTGGTTTGTTTAACATAAAAAATTAATTAATAAAATTTTTAATGAGACAACCATTCAACACCCGTTAGTGGGATCACATAAAAACGTTTCTAATTGGTCCATCCCAAATAAATACATTGAATTTTTTTTCAAGAGTGATTACGTGGGCTGGAAACGTACCGTAATTTTGTGCCAAATTATCTAGCTTATTTAAATCTTTAATTTTTAAATTCGGGAAGTCGACTGTCGGAAGCAGTGGGTTGTGACCGATAGGCGCATAAGAGCCTAAGGTTGGGTAGAGTCGGATGGGTTTCCTTTCGTTAGCCAATAAAGCAACCATCGCGTAATGTTTGTTTTTATTTCAATGTATCTTTGGAATTGACTTAATACTTAAAAATTAATATTGATTTACCAATTGTTACATTTTTTATTTTCAAATATTTATATAGTTTGCTTTTATTAGTTTTACGTCTAAATAAATATAGATGTTTTACAGTTAAATTTTTAAGCGTCTTGTTACCACAACTGAATATCATATTTATGAGATATGATAGTTAGGGATATAAATATATATTAAAAGAAAGTAACATATATATATATATATATATATATATATATATATATATATATATATATATATATATATATATATATATATATATATATATATATATATATATATATATACAAGGCGGCTGGGATATATATTAAGGCAAGAAGCATTAATATTTAGAAATCGATGACAGATTGTTACCATGCATCATGATACATAGTACTAACAAATATTTGAGGAAATACATTATTTAAAATATGTAATTCTTTCATAATTATTCAATACATATTCTAAGTACACGTCGTTAATATTTGTGTCTATACATATGAAGTAACTTGGTACTAGGTCAAAATCCATTATGTACCAATATATTTTGAGATTTTAATATGTACATATATTGAACACTCCTATAGCAGAAGAAAACATCCTGAGTTTTACACATACTCGTGAACCAACTGACTCTCACTGAATCAAGTGCGTTTGACTAATTTCTGGATACAAATGTTATATGTTAATCCATAACAATGGATACAAACAATAACTGTGAATTGTGAACAGATATGAATAAAGTTATTTTTTTAAATTGGATTGTATTTTGACGTGAAACGTCTTTAAAATCGCGCCGTAATATACGGGTACCAGGTTTAAAAAGTGGACCGTAACGAAAAGGTCTATATCATCGTACCATAATAATTAAAAAACTATTAGTCTTAGAAACAAAAATGTGGTGTGAATATTTCACGTATATAGTCAGCTCGCTGTTATAACATTGAGTTTTTTAATAAAATACTTAAAACACCATCAATCTTGTTTTTATTTCAATCTTTTACTTTAAAAGCGATTCCCTAACATAGACGTTTCACGTTAAACCCAACGGCCGTGTGCCCCGGCACAGCCCCACCCGATTTTGTTTTCTTTCTTTCGGAAGATAATCTCTCTAAATCTACATAGATTTAAAAAATATTTCCCTATATAGATTTAAATATAGGGAAAAAATCTTTGCACTACTTAATGAAGCTCAAATAAATAAATTGAAAAACTTATGTGAAATCACCAAGGTGGTTGACTAATATATATATGTGATTTATTATAAGAACATCTAGTTTTCTTCAGCGTCCTATTCTCTCTATTATATTTCGATTATATCCTACTGCACGAGAGATTGGCGCCCAACTTGGGGTCCGAACTTGAACTCCGTACATGCGTTATATATAGTTAGGTTAATAAAACAGTAGTGCAGAGGTATGCAAGACAGTCAAAGTAACTAAATATGTAATTAAAATTAAATTTTCAATTCAATTTTTACTTTGAACATGATGTTAAAAACTGATTATCAATTACCAATAGCCAAATTCATTACCATTGTTTTGCAGTCTTAGCTGATTCATTCCATTCCATTTACTGTTTTATTATTATACTAAGTGAACAATTCTCAAGTTTATTCAACTGTAGAAATAGATTAAAGTGATCTATGGCTTCCAGGCAGCGACGACTTGGACACCCGGCGGGCTAGCAGTAGAGGTATTATTCCCAAAGCTAAAATCAAGACAGTGAAAATGACTTTTGTCATAGTATTTGGTAAGTATTATATTTATCTCAAATATTTTATGGGTTGATTTGAAATGTTTGGCATTACTAAATACAGAAAATAAAACAGTATAAAATAGGCATTTCACAGTAAAGAACGTGCCAAGTATACGCCGCCATCGTCTGCATATTCTGATTAGAAATTCTGATGCAAAGGGTGAAAAACCTTTTCAAGTGTTATCAGAACTTTATAAAAAAGTTATTTAAATCAAACTAAATACTGAATTTATTTGTAATCAGGTGTAGCAATTATGATTAAATAATAATATGTGATAAATATTTACAACGATCACAGTCACAGATGTCGATTATATCATATAAATTAAAATAACTTTCGAACAAAATTAAAAAAATACCTTTTCAGGCGAAGCCCAATTTCATTTATCATTTAGTAGGTAATTTTTTTTTTAATTTGTTAACCCAATAATATTTTTAGCCTCCCGCGAATAGAACTTCGTCAGTAACTGTTCACTTACTCAAATAAACACGAGTACTCGTATAACTCACGCGAAAATTTGTTTTGAAATTTAAATGCGACCAGAATTACGTCAAATTTCACATCCTCTGTTTGCTTATGTCGTGGAGTCAACCAAGTTATGGAAATGGTAGTGATTCGTATACTCACTAATATGATCAAAATAAAAAAAAAATCTTTATTAAATATAGGCCTTTACAGGAAATTAATGACATCAAATAAATATAGAATTAAAATTAAAAAATAAAAAGCTTAAGAGTATATATAACCTTATAAGATCTTATACACAAGGAACAAATATTAACTCTACACCTACGATTGGGAGTCTGAAAATGAAGAAATTAAAGAAAGTAAAGATTGTAAGCTTGAATTCTAGGAGTAATCCCCGATACTTCTGATCCGATTTGTATATCCATGTATTTTTAGATCCTGCGAAGGACAAAGGATTCACCATAGTAAAATTTCTCTTTCGTGTACGAAAATCCGATATAACACGAACGAAACTTTTTATTGTTATGAAATCTTAGAGAAATCAAAAGTTAAGATCATGTAGATAATATAATTATGCAACAGTGCCCTAATTATTAATGCTTATATTTTTATTCTTTCCACTAAGGACTACACAATATTTCTATTTCATGCGAATATGTGCTTTATTAATATACGACTGTGACATAGAGTACGTTTTTGGAATTAATAAGTTCGTTAGGAACATATAAGCTGGACGTTAGTTAGCAATAGTTTCTTCTAATTCCCTAATCTCCTTAATAGTAATATAAATTCCACGAACAATTTTCTTATGGCGTCAAATTCAATATTAACATCAACATTAAATATAAAACAATCCTTTTCAAGTTAGCATCGCTTTACCAATTGTATTACCAACCAAAAAGCAACAAAACGAAATTGCCTACGCTCTGGCTGGCAACAAATTCCTAATACCAAATCGATTGGATTCCCAATCTTCGAAGTCGTTCATTTAAGATTGTTTATTACTTATTACTATTTCTTATCGAGACTTTGAATATTGAGTAGTGTTTTGAGGCAGACAATTTTTCGAGCGCTCACATGGAATGGTATGTTAAACAACCTTGTTTACGATTTCACTTATTTTCTCGGAGACTGTTATTTGGTACTGAAAAGCATTCTAAGAGCAAGCCTTGTCTGCCTTTTTATCGAAATTTTACGCTTCTGTCTGATGTACAACTTAGTTGCGACATAAACATATACGGGTGATGAATATTGGTCACTATAACCACCACCAATAATTCACCATTTCCACCACTAGTTCACTAGTCCACACCAATAGTTCATCAATAATTTTTACGTACTTTTCATCATTTTTTCAAATATTATTAAGTATGCAACTAGTTTTAAGATACTACACTCAACAGTGTCAATTTATTATGAATATTATAATAAAAGTAAGTGCTAATAATTTTACTTACTAATCATAAATAATAATTGACAAATCTTCAAATCGCATCTTCTTGAAACCAGCAAATGGTCATTGCAAGATTTTCAAGTTTCTTGGTTAGTTAGTAGTCTGATGTGAATACCTACGTGTCAAATGTGGGGAATTAAAAACGAACATGTTGAGAAACAGTGCGGAGGTAGGCTCAATAACCGAATAGTTAGGCTGTAAACGAACGATAACAGTTTATAAAAATAACAAACATCATTCATTCATTCCGAATAAATTGAAAAAGTTATACGTATTAATTCTTTACCAATAAAATTACTGTTTTCGATCGAGATTTTGAAAGTTATTGCCCTTTCCGTACGTTTTGATACGTTGAAAAATTATTAAATTACCATCCATCCATCCATTATGCATCACCATTTCTCAAAATGAATGAATCTTGTGAAAGCTAAGAAGTATCAAGACAGCAAACACCTTGATTTTGGGTCACAAGGTAATCACCATGTGGAATGCTTTTCGACAATCATTCGATTCGACAACAATTCGATAATCATTGTCTCGATAGTTGAACAAAATCTCAAGATTTTAGTTTAATAAGATGCTAAGGTAATCATCATCAATCATCATCAATACATAGTATAAAACAAAGTAGCTTTCGCTGTATGTCCGTATGTATGCTTAGATCTTTAAAACTACGCAACGGATTTTGACGCGGTTTTTTTTAATAGATAGAGTGATTCTTAAGGAAGGTTTGTATGTATAATAAATGCATAATATAGTAGAGAAACACTGATAAATTTAAAGGTTTCTAATGTGATGTCGTAAATAAGCACGTTTTTTTGCGCTTATATTGCAAACGCTGGCTGAACCCTACGAGATAGACCAAAATAATGTACTACAGTATTGTACAACTTACAAAAATCCACAAAAAAGTCTGCGATGGTATATGTCTATCTCTTAGGGATAACCCACCATAACCATTTTTTCACTGCACCCGTGCGAAGCCGGGGCGGGTCGGTAGTATATATATATATATATTACTGAGGACTCTTCAAACCTCTTTGTTAAATTATCTGACATTTCAGGCCAGATATTGTACAATTTTTTTGTTGCAGTATTCGTCCTGTGCTGGTCTCCATATATGATCTTCGACCTTCTCCAAGTGTATGGATACGTGCCGGACACGCAAGCCAACATCGCCATAGCCTCCCTGATCCAAAGCCTCGCACCTCTCAACTCCGCCGCCAACCCGGTCATCTACTTCATATTTTCCAACAGGATATTTGTCAGTCTTAGGTGAGTTAAGGTTTTTTACATTATATAAATGGAAACTTGAAAGGCAGTCTTATTTCAATAGAGTTTCACAAACTTTTTGATACATATAAAGTATAATAGATAAAGTAAGTAAAGTAAAAATATGTCTTTTGTTAATATTATCGTTTCACTTTCATTAAATTCCAGGCTAAAGTAGTACCAGTAAAAAAGCAAATAAAATAAATACAAATATTACAAACAAAATTAAATATCTAAAAAGATTTATCACCCACATATTAAAACATTTCGCTAACCCCTAATTGTGAACCCCGAAAAACGACCGGAGAACGCTTTCAATGTTAAATAAATAACATTCCTAAACTGGGGCCATTAAAATAAAATATATTCATGTAATTAACGCTAACGTAGAAGAGTGTGAAAGCGAAAAGCTTAAGCCCCGTCGTATTAGGAATGACCCTTTAATTAGAGTCTTGGGCATAATACGGGCGCTTGGATTACGGCTGCTGAAATGTGTGCGATTCCATTAGCTAGTTAATAATGATTGAAATCGACATTGTTGTCAAAGATTTACTATATATATTTATTCTTAAGCCATTTACATAGGACAGTGCTTTCTACAAAGCGTATAAAAATAGATATTTAGGTTTCAACCGAAGCATGGCTCACAGTGCATTTTAGTTGCTTCTACTTTTCCATAGACGAGTGGATAGTACACCGGTTTCAAGGTGTCGCCATCTCTGAGGTCCCGGGTTCGAATCCCGGTGGGGGTAGATGTTTGTGTGATGAATGCTAGCATTTGTACCTTAGTCATGGTTGATGATATATATTTGTATAAAAAATATTTATATACGTATAATATATGTATGTCTATCCGTTACCCTAGATCCCATAGCACAAGCCTTAAGGTATAAGGTATAAGGTCAAACGGGCTGGTTTCCGCAACTCGACGTCTAAGCGCCTATTTTGCGTGTGTGGGAATGATGTTACTATTCTTGCCAGCCTAGCTCGTTCAGAAATTTCAATAAGTTTTTTAACTTACCGAAAACCTCCGGCAGTGAGCTCGGCTGTCCGAGATGTCTTACCCGGTAGTCCACCACACCTGGACACTCCACGATCACATGTGCGGCCGTTTCTTCTGCCTCCAAACATGCTCTGCATATGGGGCTGTCAGTGAAACCTAGGTTGAAGAGGTGTTTGTTAAAAGGTCCGTGGCCAGTTATTGCCGCGGTTACCTGATTGAGTTGTTTCCTGTTTAGTTTAAGGATGTTCTTTGACAGTTTTGTGTTTATTTCTGGTAATGCAGCCTTTGTTTGCTTGCAGTCTTCAGTGTTTCTCCAGGTCTCGCTATGGAGCTGCTTAGTTTTGTTTCTTATTTGGTTTTTAGACCATTGTTTGGGGAGAGGCACTATTGGTTCCGGTCCGTAGACCTAGCACAAGCCTTATAGAGCTTAGTTTGGGCTAGGCTAATTGGTGTAAGTGTAAAAAAATATATATATATATATATATATAAGTTTAATTAAAACTACCCATAAATGACTTTGCTGGCAGCCATGTTCGATTCTCTTCGATGAGTAATCTCACAGAAAGAAGCCAGTAAGAGAAGTTGTTTTAATGGTTCAAGCTTCGACTAAAATCTAAATATCTGTTTTTATACCTTTTGGGGAAAAAGATTCTATTAGGTTCGAGTCCGCGCATTACCTGCCGCTTATAGACAGACGTACTATACTTACATATTCAAAAAATTCCAATTCGAGAGTGAAATAAAAATTTGCTGTCATAAAGATCATTTACGAGTTATTCAATGATTAAAGTTATAACGATACTGGGTGGAATAATTGCGCAACTTTACTTATGTTTGGAATTTCTTTGAAAAAAAAGATCTTTGATAACAAGATCTTTTGGTTCTTAATTTCTCCTCATTAGGATATTATTAAAATAATGTAGCTATATCGTCAAATATCTGAATTAACCCCTGATCTCCAGCTGGCATGCGATATTTTGCTGGTATCACGGAATAGTGTACCTAACTAACCATCCTGCAATAACTGGACGCAAGCTCGACAGGCCCACATGTATTAATGGACATGCTATTGAGTCAATCGCAAAAACCCTTCCATTAATCCAAATTGTTTATTTTTCATTGCATCCATAGCGAAATATGAAACTTTTACAGCTTGATTATAGATGTGTGATTATCTCAATTTTTAATCATACCTTCAGCATTATGGTATGGCCTGTTCTTTGTAATGGTCTTCAGGTCGTGGATCTTTTGACTAAAATATCTATTTAAAATTGTATCGTCTCCGTGCCTTGTCATTTTAATTGAAAAAAAAAAAAAGAATCCCTTCGCACCTTTGCGATCAGTTTCACAAAATTATAAATTATTTCTTCGTGTTGATAATGTGTTGTGAATAAATTTGTAAAATAATTAACAAAGAATATTTATTGTTAATGTAATAGTTTGAAATAATATGTAAAGACATAACGAATACAACGTATGTTATTAAAAAAGAGGTTTACATTTACAATTTAAAAACCTATTATGTCTAACTCCGACTATTACAAAACACTTTTCTTATTGTAGAAGTAGATGAATGATATTGTTGCGCATTCTTAAATGTTAAACGAGAATTATTGCTAGGGGCGAGAATAACTAACCTAATTGATATGCACATAAATCCTGAATACATCTAGGAAAGTATATAAAAATAAGTACTTAAAAGCAATCAAAACACAACTCAAATTCGATCATGATCAGGATTACGATAAACAAAACCAACAAGACCGAACGAAGCGAAACTAAGAGAACAGACAAATGACGCATTTTCGAATGCCACAAAGCTTGAAATAATGCTTGTTTTCAAACAAATCTCAGCATTTACAATCCTAACCGTCATCGTTAAAATAAGTTCCGCTCAAATGAAACATTGTGTTTATTTCCGCATTAATTAACCACATCGAGATCGGGATTTTCAATTTAACGAAACAGAAACGCGGCATGATGCTGAATCAGACTAATTGTGGAGATGAAAAAGTTTATTGACCATTTCCTTATAAAGACAGATTTATTTTGATTATTCCGTTTATTTTTAATTTAAGCTTCTTACTTGTATTATTTAGATAAATGTACAGTAAAAGTGTGGATGTTAAATACAGCGACTTGACTAGTAGAACACAGTAAGAAATGTACAATAAGAAAAGATTTTGGTAACACTTCTCAGGTAGGAAGTAAATCCACGTTAATTAAGGATTATAGAAAACAGGAATTTATGAACTGTATATTCTTATATTTTTAGAAAAAAAAAACTTTTGACTCTCTTCGTTTCTACTGGTAGGAGGCAGTGTGTTAAAATCGGATTAGTCAACACCAGTGCATCTTACCATGGTGACTATAATTGTATTTTACGAGTAAAATAGTATACTATATGTTTCCAAAATTTTTAATTTTAGAATGATTTTATTCCATTTATTTCTTTACTAGCTTTTGCCCGCGACTTCGTTCGCGTGGACTTCAGGTTCGTCCCGTCTAATCTGTAAGAAATACGGTAACTAAGCACTGCAGAGCCCTAATCATAGGCCTATAGGTAGCTACTGCAGTATGCTCCTATAAACTACATTTAACGATCTTTTTCCTTTTGTTATTCCTAAGAGATAAACATATACCATCACGGACTTTTTTGTAGATCTTTTTAAGTTGTACAATACTGTAGTAAATTTTTTGATCTATCTTGTAGGATTCAGTCAGCGTTTGTAATGTAAGCGCAGAAAATGTGTTGTTTTACGACCTCATAGAAACCTCAAAAATTGTAGGCTATGTGTTATTCTGATGTATAAGCTATATTGTGGTAAAGTTTCATACAAATCCATTCAGTAGTTTTTACGTGAAAGAGTAACAAACATCCATACTTACAAACTTTCGCCTTTATAATAGTAAAATAGGATTGCTTTATGCACGTAAAGTTTACTAAGACGGACTTATGCTGGTCTGCCGGTCGACCTTAGGATAGTTAAGAGTTACATGCAAACACAGTTAATTTTAATACAATAACAAACAAACATCTGAAATATTGAATATTTAATTATTTGAAACTAAATAAAACTGTTAACAAATATAATATACATAAATAGGTGGCGCTGTGGTCTCGGCACTGCTCTACGAATCAGATGATTCGGTAGGCTCGGGATCAATCTTAACTCACATTTCAAGGGTAAACTGGTAGAGATTAACTTAGGCTATAAATTTATTTTATGTACACCCAATTACATGCCCAACAAAAAGATAAAAACAAATAATTCCATTAAAACTTCGTAAGAAAAATTGCTTAGATAGCCACTTTCGTTTACCTAAAGTTATCTTATTATAAAGTAAGATCTTACCAAAACTAACAGACACAAAATTGAAATTTATAATTAATATAAACCTATCATAAATTACTCCTATCTATTTACTCAAGCTACCCAAAACTTTTATTAGTTACTTACCTTCTGTATATTTTTTAGAAAAATTGAATATGGTTCATAGTATTTTTGTATACAGGCACAGTGCACCCGAGAAGTCGATTAAATTACGCGAAGAAAGAATTTGTGTGAATGCTGTTCCTGATTGAAATTCCCCAAAATGATTCAGTAATTCGAGACCAATTTATGGAATTTTCCTATTTCCAGCTAAAACGTGATATGAATTGCCTGCCGACTTTTGGAATTATTTTGAAGCTTTCAAATTATGTTCAATAAGGTTGCTTCCAATAAATTATAATGGAATCTTTAAAGGGACTAAGTCTCTGTTATTCAATGATGTCTTAGTAATAATTCGCTGAGCACGGGTAGTGAACATCATTTGGGAAGAAACACTTTGAATTTTGACATTAATGCTGAACTGTATTAATCGATAAAATTTAGGCTCCGTCCAGAAACAATTTAGGTCCATCTGCATCCTTTTGTCCTCACAAAATCGCTTCGATTGCCTGGAGGCCTCCAAGGAATGACACGGTTATGGAAGCTATCTAGTACCAAGTTCAAATATTGTTCAGACAACAGCATACTAAGAAAATAGGCAATAACTCATTGCTGACAATAAGCAAGAATGACCATAAGTCATATAAGGAGGCTCAATGTTACCAAAAGGGCTATGGAGAGGAGTATGATCGGCATGATAAAATCCGCAGAAGAACAAGAGGGCTACCAATATAGCCCAAAGAATATATTATGTTGCAGATGATGAATTTAAGAGACTTAATTCTATGGTAATTTTGATCATGAATGTGAATACTTTTATTCTTCACATCTTTAAATTTTTAGTTCAATTTGTTACTTTGTAACTTGCAATTCAATTGTGTTCTTTTGTGTTAGATTCATTTTATATTCATTGCTCCAACCCTGCTTCATCCCTTCCGGGTCGCACAGCCTTGTCAATCTACTCGGACTGCGTGATTGATACCCATTCTATTACGCGTCCACAAAAATACGTGATTATTTTGTTACTTTTAACCAGATACCTAATCTAGTTAGATTTACAGGAGCATCAGTGACACTTGTCTTTGAAGGAATAAATAAAAACCACATGAGGAAAATATTTCTGCGCTGAGTATTGTGGTGTCAGAGTTGCTCCAATGGTCAAACATTGTTTTTCTCCTATTTAAGTAGGTATACGAGAAGAGGAAGGATTAGGTAGGTGCTAGCCAAAAAGTGTAAAGCGTAAATGTATGTCTTCGCATTGTCTACATAAAGGAGATGTCCTGTTATTACAAGGAGGTTGGTTTTTTTGTGATCAGCGTTAACTAACAAACACCAAACTACATTAAATTGAAAGCCGAAAAAATATGAAGTATGAAACAAATAAAAGAAATATTTTTACCACCCCCAATTATTTTTAAATAAATTAAACATGTTTATAAGAAATATTTCATTATGGCAACACCTTAATGATGTTTTTATTAATCTGTGACTACCGGTATCTTACTCTATGTTTGATATTTTCCGTTGAGTTGAATCATAGCATAGAATACATTTAATCTATGATTTTACTCGGTCTGATCATAATCATAAAATCAAAACTATGACATTGACAGCAGGTGCCTGACTTGTCAGTTGATTTCTTATTAATATTTTTTTCTGGCTCTAAATAACATACATTAAGTAACATAGCAGTCCCTATATTTTGTTAGTTAAAAACTTCTCAAAATTAGAAATATTCGGTTCATTAAAGCAATTATGTATGTATTTAGATTTTTAAAAGGCTTGTTGATATTTTTTTTTAAGCAATGTGTAATTATTGCATTAAAGATATTTCATTTTTTATTATACTAGAATACGAATTATTAAAAATCGGGGGTCTTGAAAATAATATGACTTACGGCGATTACTTTCTTTTAGAGCCTTCTATCCAAATATATCAAATTTACCCGAGTTAGTTACTATAAACCAATATGGGACATCTCCTTTCCGTTCATATCGCACACTTCCACCGCGGGATCACAAAAAACCGCAGAACGTTTTTCTCTACGTTGTTCGTTGTAAGGCGCGTGTATCTCAAACACTTTTTTGTTTTCCATCTATTTTCATTTTTATGAAATGTTGATACATAAATTAAACTTAAAATAAAATTGAAAAATATAAAAAATATATTATTTAAATAGGATTTTTACAATCACTTTTGCACGTCACAGATGCTACACCATTGGATCACAAGTCTACGGCGGGAGACCTTGTACTGGAAAGAACCAGCAAGGGTTATTTTTTTCCTGTATTTTTAAAGAGTCGTTAAAAGTCTGAATCCAAAAAAGTTAAAAAGCTTAAACAAGTTCACATTATGTCTATAAAAACTATAGTTTCATTAATCAAAGGAAAATGTTATTACTTGTTCAAGGATTAAACTGCTTTTATTGAACTTCATCATTGTTGATTTACTTTTTCGTTAACATATTAAAAATATCGTTAAATATACGTATACATGCGAATATATCATTTCCAGAGAAAAATTCCAGTTTCACCACGTGTATAAAATTGTATTGTTAATCAAACCCAAAGACAAAAGTTTTGTTATATTAGTTTATAGTTTTCATACCAAAATACTCTTCTGAACATTCTATACCACACATCAGGGCGAACTATTTATTAGTAATGGGTAACTCAACAAAAGCCACAAGGCAGATATGTATGGAGCACTCAGTACATACATCCAAAGGTTTGTCGATCTATAACATGCGTGATGTACTCTACATTGACCTTCTTCGCTAGTTTACGATTGACTGACCTAATCGGAGCTGTATCACGTGTGTGCCGCAGATTACAGAAAATATGTCTAAAATGAGTACTGTCACATTACTTATCCTGTGCCAGTAGCATGACCAGTGAAATGTGATATGATAAAGCAATTTATCACTTTGAACTTTCGAACAAAGGATAAGTTTAATAATGCTTATCATCGATAAACGTTTTATCATATCTTGTTTAATTGTTGTGAGTGAACTATGATTTGCAATATTTTGTGATTGAGTACTTAAGACTAATATATGAACCGGTTACAAGTACTTAAGAATAATATTTGAACCGGTGAGATGAATTATTTAAGTCTACTATTTATATTTACTGAAACAGGAACATTCCTCCATACAAATGGTTCTGGTGCTGGATGAAGTCGGCTGACAGTCCAGTGGGCAACGAGTCCCGGGCGCACACGGAACTGCTCACTTCGTCCCACAGGAGGACCAGGCGGGATTTTACAGTGAGGGTAAGTTCAGAGTCCTCAGGAGCCATTCAACTTATGAACCGATTATTATATTTTAAATAAATATTTCTTCTAACGTTTTATGTATTGTAAATGAATTATTATTACCAATTTTAATATAAAGATCTTAGCGATATATAGTTTGGTTATATCCTTAATTCGAACTTTCATTTTTTTTGATTTCGCTTTTTGAACACATTATTTGAGGGTCTATGCGTGATATTTTTTTATAAATAACTGTCGCCTATCTCCATATCTTTGTCAATACCAGACGTATATACCTGCAGATATATACAAACATGGCCATGATACCTTTTTATTTTATTTCTACTATAGATGAAAGAACAAGAGAGCCTGAAACTTCCCCAGCAGCGTGCCCACCAGTGCACCAGCAACAACTCCAAGAAAGTTCGCTTGCATGTCCCGGAAGAACTGCCTACTAATAACAACTGCCACCAGCTCCAAAGGCGGCGAGACGACACATTCTTGTAGTGACTAGTGGTTAAATAAATCATAATTAAGAAGTTGTGTTATTTTTTGGCATTAAAATATAATATTTAGTTAACTTCACACCACTTGTGGAGTGGAAATAGTGATTTTTTTTAGATTTAGTTTTTTAAAGTCTTTCTTTCTTTGTTTCTATTTCATGGCCGACTCATGTTTCATCAAGTCCGGTATGCCTGCATATAGGTAATTTTACAATAGACAGAAATATTTATATATAATTATTATCAGAACCAAAACTAAAATTAATTAAAATACATTATTTATGACTTTCATACTTCCATGTGAACGTTACCTACATTTCTTATTGACAATTTTTGAGCTACACGTAGATATTCGTACTAATAAATCCTTGAAACAAATTGGCTGGATTTTAAAATTTATGGCGTTAGGAACCCTCTTCAATATAAAATCGAAACTCTGTTCGCCAATTCATTGGGATTTCAAGTCTGCCGCTCATCTTTATTCGATTCGTGAAATCGTTGTCGTATTTCAAAACATTAAAGCCTCATTGATCAACATTTTTCACGCAAACGGTTTTGGTTTTCAAAGATCAATTTATTCGCTTCCGTCAGGGGGTTCTAATTAAAAATGTTCAACATGCTCGTTCTATCGCCCTACAAATTAATATAGCAGGAAACACTCCTGAGAATTTTCTATAATACATCAAACAAGCACGAATAATTAAAAACATGGTTGTGTACTTTAGCTAACTATTAGTTAGAAAATGTATTGTTCGAGTTCTAGAGGAATCTAATATTTTATTACAGTTCAATCACTTGTTTATTAATATGGTAACTGTATCGAAGATAGCTAAAAAAATTAACAATATCTTAATTGCTCCTCCTTACCTTATTAAGATCATAGTCTTTTGATTTCGCTTCGCGTTCCCGGGGGCTCCCTACATGCCTGAGAAAGGCCATCCCTGAGGTTTTTAGTGGGTAGGCCTCCCCCTTCTGGGGAGGAGAGCCCCCCATAACCGCCGGCTCGCCACAGCCGGGGTATGCAACTTAACGCATTTTCCTCAGGGGAACAAAAAAAAACGTTTTTTTGATTTACTGTAATAAAATAAAGTTTTGAATGAATAATTACTTCGACGACACGTTTAGCACAGTGGTCGAGTAATCGGCTTCTACGCAACGGGTCGCAGGTTCAATTACCGCACGGGACAGATATTTTGTATGACCTACAAAAATTTGTTCCGGTCTGGGTGTTTGTGCATGTGGGATTTCCATGTTTGTGACTGCACCCACGATACACGAGGATAAAAATCCTAGTATCAGGCGAAGTTTTTTTGTAAAAAGAAAGACTTCTCAAGTACTAGGGGGCGTTCAAGTATTACGTAACGTAATTGGGGGGGGGGGGTCTCGGTAAAATGTTACGATGCGTTATAGAGACAGGAGCGAGTCTTTCTTACAACACCGTATGTAACATTGTTTCTTTTTTTATAACAAATTGGCAACCCTTTTGGTTTACGTTTTACGGGGAATCCCTCGATTGTATTAGTCTGGTCGTCATTTTTAATGTTTTCACGCAAGTTGTTTAACGTTACGGTGCGTTACAGGGGGGGGGGGTCAAACATCTTCAACAATTGCGTTACGTAATACTTGAACGCTCCCCTAGTAACTTATTACTCTAGAGATTCAATGACTCAGACTCTAACTTCTCTCTAAAAAAATACAAGTATACATTTCGTATTACCATTGTAATCATATTTGCTGAAAATACTTTTTATAAAAATAATTGTTTTTGTGACATAAGACAGTCTCGTATTTTAATTTTCTATTTGATTTAAATACTTTGTATCATAGAATTAGAATAATACTTTTCTACGCTTCATATTTAAGGAAGGAAGTTTATTAGATTTTTATCCCATAGCATTGTCTTGTTATTTTTCTTATATTTCTTATCTTGTTATTTATTTATATATACAGATATTAATTAAACTCGAACAATGGAAGCTATTTGCATATTATTTGAAATAGAATAAGAGTAATCGAATACAGGGATATATAGAATTATGATACTGAATGATCTGAGACAATCGAGGTTGATTTTGTTGAAATGTTGGATATAAACCGTGTAAATTGTTATAAGTATGCCATACTTTTGTTTCTAATGGAAATAAAATGGAATCTAGTCCTACTTATTTTATTTGTTTGTAAATAATCTAGACAGTAATCAGAAAATATCCTATTCTAATAAGTTGTCTATTCTATAAGTTATCCAAGCCTAAGTTTTTTAAAGTAATTTTATTATAAGGTTATTCTAAATATTAAGCATATTTTCTAAAGACAGCTTTCAAATATTGTTAACTTAAGAATATTATTTTCTTTAATTGTAATGGTTTTAAATTCATTAAATCGACACCTGAGTCGTCAAAATATGTAAAGTACATTACTTTTAAGACAAAAGTAAGTTTGTAAATTTTAAGTGAATCCATTGTGTTTCTCGAAAGTTCGGGGCGTAGTTATGAATTAATGTATAATAATATCTAATCGTAAAATTTTCTACTTATTCGAAACAAAACCGTGTAAAAATAATTTGAATTGTATACTACTCATAGATTTTCCTAAAAATATATTAGTACTCAATCTAACCTAAGTAGTTTATTTAATTATATGATTTATAAGATTAGTTAAGTAAATGTGACTACGTATATATTTTAGTTAACGGTGCCAAAAAGACAGCGAGTCAAACTCTGATCGACTTAAGTATGAAATATGTATATGTATAAACTATCAACAGTTTATTTAAAAGTCAATATGTATTTCAATGAAATAAAATAAATGAGTGTATTTATGCTGTTTTTATTTTAAACCACACAATATGTTCGATAGAACATTTGCTTATTTTAATTCACATGTTCTTGTTATTTCTTGTGTGTTGGCACATTACTAAGGAAATGTATATTAAGGTCCGGCTGCCTGTACCATTCAGAATTAATGACATTATTTGGGCGATCTCAGAATGTTTTGGTTAATTATTCTGGTTTTTAGTCAGAATGGAAATATAACAAACGCTAAGTGGTGGTAACAACAAAAGGATACAACAAAAGGTTATTAACAAAAGGAATCATTCGTGCATTCATCTATGTGATAATTTTAACAACCTTAGTGCGTATTTCACTTGCATAGTTCTTTTTTTTATATTTGTTACACTTACACCACTTTGCCTAGCCCAAATTTAGCTAAAAGCTTGTGCTATGGGATCTAGGGTAAGGATAGACATACATATATATATATATATAATATATATATTATATATATATATATATATATATATATATATATATATATATATATATATAATACATATATAAATATTTTTTATAGAAATGTATATTAACAACCATGACTAAGGTACAAATGCTCGCATTCATCACACAACATCTGCCCCCAGCGGGACTCGAACCTGGGACCTCAGAGTTAGTTACGTGATCCAAGCGTCTGTGGCTATCTGGACTTCTCATATAATTAAAATAGGATTAGGTTCTCCACGCGACTTATGGCCGCCGCTGATGACAAACAGGTGCACCGTCTCTTTGCTCTTTTTACCAACCGGCGTTTTTGCTAAGTCGCTGCATGGAGACGATAATTACCTTTTAAATAATAACTATTTTAATTATTAAAATATAAATTACAAGTTCATCAATATAAACCGTTTATAATTAAATTTAAAACAATGTAATATTAATATGACCTAAATTCTCAGTGCCCACTCTATTTGGGACTATAAGTACTACAATTTATTATGAGGAGTCACCTGTGTCGAGAAGGGAACTGCACCTTATTCTTCTATTACATCATCAACGGCTCATGTGTCCTCATTGCGGGACGAAACATATAGTATGTACATGGGCTTGGCTAGGTCAAACTCAGCCCTGCCTTTTGCCAGCACCAATAAATAAAGACTATTCCGCTTTATTACAAAGATATAGTGTTTCAGAGACACATTTTAGCAACCCTTTACTTTAATATGTTTTGAAATATAGTTTCACTTAAAAAGCACTATCTCTTTTTCACATAGGGGAAAAATTATATATTAATTAATTATAACTCGCGACTTCGTCTGCGAAGGATTAGTATTTCGAGTAACTTCTATGGCGTATAATTTTACAAATTATAGAATATAGAAAGAAAGAAAGAGGAAAGAAAAAAAACTGTTTATTCCAGTAACACATAAAATACATACTTACTCTACTTAATAACAAAAAATAAATAAATAAAATACGTGTCACGGAAAGGGATATCTACTCACAGACCTCCCAACGCTGGTCTTCCGTAGATATCCCTCAACAGCGACTGCTATAGCACAGCAATAAAACAATTAAAGTCTAAAACCTCGTCGTTTATATATAGATCTGGTCACATTGTTTAAAATTATTAATTCCCTAATTGACTCTCCCCCTATTTTATCGTCAATAAGCATTAACATCAAACCTAGGGCGCGAAACGGCTTTACAAACGTTTTCTTACTACAAGTATTCAAAAACAATACTTCCTTTTACAGTCCAATTGTCAGGATGTGTCGCCAATACAATGATGTCTCAAAGAATCATCACGAGACAATAGACATATTTGGTCAAAGTCTCACAAAATTTAAAAAGAGCGTGATGAACATATTGTGTTATACGTGACTAGCATTCTGCCCGCGGCTTCGCCTGCGTGGATTTCGGGATTGGGTCTAAGAGGATTAAGGGTCATAGCTTTTGCCCACGGCTACATATGCGCGGAAGTCGGTTTATGGCGCGAAGGTTTTATCTCGCTTGCCGTGGGACTATCCGTTTTTCCGAGATAAAAAATACCGCAAAACCTTGCTCAAGAATTACTCTATCTATTGATGAAAACCGCATGAAAATCTGTGCAGTAGTTTTTTGAGCGAAGCCTTTATTGCGCATCCCGTGGGATCTGTCGATTTTTCCGGAATAAAAAATAGCCTATGTTACTCGGGGATAATGTAGCTTTCCGAAGGTGAAAGAATTTTTGAAATCGATCCAGTAGTTTCGGAGCCTATTCATTACAAACAAACAAACAAATCTTTCCTCTTTATAATATTAGTATAGATTATGATTAAAGTAATTATAAGTAAGTAAAGTAAATTTAAGTTTTATATTACCATATATATGTACTACTCTAGTTATGTGTCGTTCATGTTGTACACACATACCTAGGAATACAATCTGGTCTACAATATTATATTTAAAAAAATGTATCAATAATCGATTGTATTCTGTTTTGTGTGTCAAATAAATAAATAAAAATAAAAATAAAATTAAACATTAGTAACTATAAAATAAACAAAATAATAATAATAAAATCAGATAAATAATTCGAAGAGATTACATATTCATTACATTGGTACATTACCTACATTTAATTACAAATTACACACACAATATGAGCTGTTCTTATGTATAAGCTATATTTTTCATTGTTTAGCATTGTAAAAAAGATTCATTAAAATCCATTCAGTTGTTATTACGTGAAAGAGTCACAAAAATATATACTTTCGCATTTATAATGTTAGAATACAAAGTGTGTAAAATCGTAATCCATAATTCAAACACTGACATCCATACTTGTCAGATATTTTCACTATGCAGAATAATCTCTTTCCTTGTATTAATAATTCATACACTGACATCCATACCTGTCAAAAATTTTCACTATGCAGAATAATCTCTTTCCTTGTATTAAAGTTTGTAGATGATATGTCAAATTGAATGAATTTGACATTCATTCTAGTTGTATGATTTTATCATTTTTTTATGTATTAATAACTTGGCTAAATAGCCTATGCCTTAACATTCTATACAAAATTGTAGAAATTGTAGAGAATGTACAGACATATAATAGTTATAGGTTCATATTTTAGAATGGTGTCATTAGTATTAATAATCAGTCAGTTGCTTTCTTACCCTGCATAAAACGATAGTGCTTCATATAAATTCACAAGAAAAATAATGTAATGATATAATATTCAAAGGAAGTGACAAGTACAGATGGTCTATTTCAGGATCATGAAAATTTTACGTTCCAATTTCACATTAAGCTTCTCTTTGTCTGTGTTGAAGACGAATGCTTAGTAAGAACTAAGCACTTACATTTTTTTTATAGGATAGGGCAGTAAACGAGCAAACGGATCGCATGATGGTAAGCGATAACCGTTGCAACACCAGAGGAGTCACAGGTGCGTTGCCGGCCTTTTAAAAGGGAATAAGGGGGTAGGGGAGGTTGGACCTCCGGTACCCTCACTCACTCGGCGAAACACAGCGCAATCGCTATTTTACGCCGGCTTTCTGTGAGGCCGTGGTATCACTCCGGTCGAGCCGGCCCAATTCGTGCCGAAGCATGGCTCTCCCACGGTATATAATACATACTTATTTTTGCTGCAAAGCAGTAGTGTTCGCATTGCTAACAAGCAGTATTACTTTGACTTTACATCTTATTTCATATTATAGTTATAATAGTAAAAACAAACATCCACGGATGCAAATTTTCTGCGAATCTCACAGAAACCACATATTAATAGCGACAGTACCTACTTATCATCAAGTAGGATGTCTGTTTGTTTGTCAATATACAGCCATTATAAGAAAAAATATATTCTATAGGAGGTAAGTATATTTTTGTCAGCATATTCTTATATTTTTCTCAAAAAAGTGATATTAGTATCTATTCATTAATTAGACTATATTGATATCCAGATGTTCGCCTATTTATACTATTTACATATAAATATATCACTATTGAAATTTTTAAGCTCTACGCCAAACTAAACGGAACCCGTATAGAATCTCTATGTTCGCTTGTCTATGCGTCTGGCAACACCACTTTTCCTATGAACACGTGAAGGCATCATGATGAAAATAATATTAAGCCCTGAGGTCTGTGATCCCTTGTGGCGCTAGTGTGTTTCTTTGAGTATTTTTCCAGAGAGTATAGATGAAAGATGAGATTCTTCAAGAAGACAGTAAATAGGTTATTGAAGTATCAGGACTACAGTTGCGCTGCCCCAGGTGTTGCAGGCGTTCGTGGTGGTTATCCGAAAGGGTTTCCATGGCCTCGCCAAGGCGCGATGCTGCTCGACTCAGGAATGATGCGCTCACGTCGAGGTGCGATGTTGTTCTCCTTCGGGATCGATGCACTCTTCCCCGGCTCAGCTTGATTCAGCTCACCTTGGGGATTAGCGCTCGCGTCAAAGGCGTGTATTCTGTTGGATCGGTGGGTTTTTTAGTGGGCAGGTCTACCCCCTTCTGGGGAGGAGAGCCCCACATAACTCGACTCGCGGGTATGCAATTCAATGCATTTTTTACCCCACTTTAAATAAATAAAAGGCTGCTGTGCGCGGAATCTGCAAAAAACAATATGCGCGGAATCAGCAAAAAACAATATCCTTTGTAATAAATAAAAGGTGTTGCAGGCGTCCATAGGCCACGGTGACTGCTTACCGGCAGGCAGGTCGTGGTATAAAACAATCAATCATAATTTTATATAATTAACTAAAGCTTTCTTATTATATTTAATTACCCATCAAAATGTTGCTCGTTTGTTTAATGTCTATTGGGGTGTGTTCAAAAGATTCAAAAACTTTTCTTTCATAATCGTTTGGAAAAAACCTATAGATAGTGAAACTCTAAACAATCTCACAGCAATATCAGAAGAATTAGAGGCCTAATATTAGTTTGATGTTTATCTTACAAGTAAATATAGCTCGATTTATTGAGACTCCACTTATAAAATTTGTAATATTATAAGCAACAAAGCAATTTGTACTCCTCCTTGAGACTGTTCACGATTTCCTCAAATCGGTTACTTACAAATATTACATACCGAACTGAAATATTTTATTGAATGGTTTCCAATACATGCTTTGTTTCTGAAGTGTTTACATATGGAATTCTCGTAAAATATATATAAATCGTAAATATATATTCTGAGACTGGATATATCTGTACTTTTTTTAGAATATCGGCGATATTCTAAAATAGCATATTCTCAAGCTGAAATATGTGATGTAAAAATATCTAATCATCCACTGAGCTTGTGAGAGTGCGAATCATATTTAAACTGGTGAATGTACAAAAATTTGAGACGTAGATACTCGTAGAACATACACAAAATGAAAAGTATTTTATAGGAAAAAATCTGTTTTAAGCGTATAATAAATATAGAATTGAAAAAAAAAAAAATCATACAATTATAAACTTAGTTTTTATGCATAATGAAAAAATAAGAATTATAATTTCATCACATCATCGGAAATAGCCGATTTATTAACAAATTGAAATTTATCTCCGCCAATAATAGCAATATTGGGCAAAACAAACAATAACACGTTGTTAAGAGGAAACCGGTATATTTTCTGTATAAATTATTTAGTAAAAATATGTTCAAAAATTTATAAATTTATAAAAAAATACAAGATTTTCGGCCCAGTAAATAAATTTCACGTGAAAATTTAATAAAAGAAAATCTCAGGGACATAGCTAAAGCTTTTCTCCGTTTCATATTGAAACTGAACCGTATTTAATACTTATTAAAAACGGTTCAGTTTTCGATTGTTAGAGGAACAAATAGAGGAATAAACAGGATTGACGACGAAACGTTGATTTTGCTTTCAATTCGCTAATATTTTCAATTCGAGCTTTAATTGTCCCTATAGGCGGAACAGCAATAGATTTTATAAATATATATTTCTTAATTATCGCCACTTTGATGTTATATCTTAAAATATTAGCTTCGAAAATTCGCTATCTTTCGTAGTTGACAAACTACATTACTGTAATTGACTGTGGCAGTACTATGAACATACAAAGGGTAAAAAACTTTGTATGTCCTTTGTATAGTTTTGAATGATTAAAGAATAAGCCGCAAAAAGTCAGCATATCAAAACAGACAAAATATCTGCCTATATTATATTATAGACCTATTCACATTACTTTGTGGCATGAAGGTGGTAAAAGGTGCTTAATCTTATGTATATTGGCAACTATACTATGGTTTTAATGGGAATTGCAGATATACTGAGAATCTCAGTGCTCCTATATTATCATATTATAGCTTTACTGATCAGAATATACTCGTATATACGGCTTCTATTTGATCACTGGGCATCACTGATGATGATAATTTTTAACTGTTCAAACTTAAGAATAAAACTTCGATAAAATCATAAAAGCAGTGAAAAAACAATTTCGAAATATTTCGAATTATTGTTTACGGATATAATAAAAAATAATCCCAAAGAGTTTCTTATTTACCTATCTAAGAAAATACCTAGCTAAAATTTTCTACCAGCGAAATTTAATATTGAAATAGACACAATGAAGGTAAAATTCTCTTCAACAATTATTTTATTGTTTCTACTCACTGAATACCAATCTCAATTGAGTTGTTCTGGAAAAATCGTTGGGTCAAATCAACTCAATTCTAGATTGGCTGCCTGTTTTGTCTCTGAAAAACTTTGTTTTAACACGCTTTTAAAAGCTTAAATTTATTCAAATTCAACAACAAAATTTAATTTAAATATCTTCCAGGTGGTCGTATGAACTTCAAATTCCATCAATACAATGTTATGATAACACAGTACAGGTCCAGCTTAACGGTGTATTCTTAGTAAGATTAACCTTAAAACCTTAGTGGAAAAGCTCTAAGTGCTTGCATCAGATTCATCGAACCTACATTACCTATTAAATTACAATAAATTAATAGGCTGCATCTTTATTTCAGTGATTTCTCCATTTGTGGGCATGCCTCATTCATCTTTAAAGGATATAGGTGCACGCGAGTAACTTTCCGCCCCAACGGCCATCATTCCTACGAGAAATGTGTTCTGACCGCTTAAGGTTTGCAATGCTATGGCCTATGTCAGTGACTCTATTCCTTATTTTTATTTTGTTTTCTTTTTTAAACATCGCCCCAGACTAGGACTATTATCCAGTGTCGTGGGTGCAGTCACAAACATAGAAATCTCACATAGAAATCTCACATAGAAATCTCACATAGAAATCTCACATGCACAAACACCCAAACCGGAACAAAATTTTGTAGGTCATACAAAATGTAGAAGAATTGCGTAGAAGCCGATTACTTGACCACTGCGCTAAACGTTTCGTCAATTCTTTTACTATTCTATTCTTTTATTATTTCTCTATTTTATTTTTTGTGATTCCCTAGCCATTGTGTTTTAGGTGACTTTGAACCTCCTTATGAAGCCAATTGTAAAGAATCAGGCTTAGGTACCATATAAAATTTTAATCACTAGAAACTAACACGAATCGAAGACTTTCGTTCTAAGACACTGAGGGAATTAGAACATGGCTGAGAATATGCCTCGTAATTTATTTCACGCAGTCCAGCCGAGTTGAATACGTCGATCGCCATCTTTCTGTAAGTTATACATATTGGTGGTAGATTCTGTACGAGGATTATGTGCTTGAGTACATCAGTCCGTTCGTCTTAACTGCTTATGGTTGGTATTGAAGTTTCAAAAGAGGTTTGACTTGACATTAAGTGTTAAGTCAAACATTAGCAAGAAACACAAGAAATATACGTACTATAGGCGCCTATAGTTAATATTAATAATAATAATTCTTTATTTACCAATTTTCACCTATACATTTATATGATGTGGCAAAAACTCCTACATTAGGTGAAAACCGTTAGGAACTTTCTATAAGCAGAAATAATACGTATAACATAAGGAATATGCATATAGGAAGGAAAAATATAAATATAGGAAGTTTAATATTATAACATTTTACATAAATTTTTATTTGCCATTAATACTCTGTCTTAACTCATGATCATAGCATTGTCAAAACAAAACTTGATAGTAATGAACCAAGTCTCAAAAATTTATTATGAAGGACTTTTACTATGATCTGTATTTATAATTGCCGAAACGCGGATATTAAAAGCCCCTCAGGATATAGCCGTGATAATATTAGTTTCTTGTTTCATACAAACAACCTATCCTAATTGTTTACAAGCAAGTTTGAGGTATCCAATACTGGATTATCTGAAACATGATAACGATTCAACTACGCTGTAGACGATAGACGATAAATTACAAAGATAAAGTAGATTTAGTACTTACCTCCAATTTATGGACTGTCGACAGTCTAGAACATAATTTAAAATGAGTTCATTTCAATATATACGTATCTAGATAAAAAAAAATAGAAACTAGTTTGTTTCGATGGAAATTCACGCGAATAGAATTAAAACTATTTCGAATTCAATGTTATATATAATGTCGTTTTATGTATATTCAAATGTTGATTTCACTATTTACATCATATTCCACAGTGTCAATATTATGCCAGGTCATAAAACTCTCCCTGTTGGTGGAGTGATCAAGTTCAATCACTTCCTATACATAAATTCGTAGCTAAAATAGCTTCCCTTAACAGTTCAATCACTATACCCATCACCTTTGATTGGAAGAGATTGCTGTTTGGCGATAAGGCGACTAATGTTGTATTTTTATTAAAGTATTTTTGTTAAATATTGTATTTCTCTTCATGTTTTTCAGTGTGCAAAAACCACTTATAATATAAACATTAATTTAAAAAACTATGACTGATATGCTTAATTATAACAATCACGTTTTGACTACCTCATCTGAATTAATTAAAAGTCGTTCTTACTAGTATTTAATAATGATATCTTTAATATAATTAATACATACATATATTTAGACATTCATATATACACATACTCATACAATTATAGATACATCTACCTACACACGTCTACCTACATATATACATGCATGCATCAAAATCTTTATATACGAGTATATAAATCTTCTGTACGTGTGTTAGTCATTGAACTCCTCCTAAACGGCTGGACCGATCTTGATGAAATTTTTTGTGTGTATTCCAGGGGGTTTGAGGATGGTTTAGATTCACAATACGGTCATCTAGATATTGTTTGTTTAGCTAAATTATTTATTTAAAACCATTTGAGACGTGGGCAAGACAACGTCTGTCGGGTCAGCTAGTATTATAATATAATTTAAATCTGAATGGTAAAGCATAGTTCTTTCAATGAGCTCATCCAGTGAACAAGCAAAGACATTAATTATATATATTATTTAGTATATGTAGGGTTCTAGTCAGCGGTGCTATTATTGTGTAGATTCCCTTTAAGCAGTTGTACCTTTTTAAACATAATATCGCTTACCAACTTGATCACATTTTCAGGTCTTAAAGCTATCAATGTTAGAAAAAATATTTTGCTGAATAATTCCAATTATTTCCGTAAGCCGACTTAGATTTAAAGAGGAGGTTGGGTTTAATAAAATTACCCGAATTCCTACAAGGATCGCTGACGTTAAATTGCCGGAAATATCTGACGTTTTATTTTTCCTACTTCTAACTGTGAAATTTAAGTAATTGAAATGAAAGTTGTCTTAATTTGATGAGCTCTGGTAGAAAGGTTTTTAATTTTTCATCTTTCTAAAAAATATGCTTTATTTACAAAATTCATTTACGTCGGTTTAATTAAATAATTAATGTGATTTGTAATAGTAATGTTATATGTCACGTTATTATAATTATTAAATATATATTTATAAATTTTTAGTATTTTAGTAAAGTAATTTATAGTTTTAATAAGATATGTAACCGGTTTTATAATTAACTTATTGAATGAGACAAATTGATCAAATTTTTCAATGATATCAAAAAATTGTCTAATCTCTAATGTTTGACTAAAGATATATAATTGTTTTTTATTATTTCCAACATCAGATTAATTAACTACATCTTAACGCACACTAGATCGCTTTCGTAATCCGGTCATAGCTAAAGAACGATATCCTGACATGTGCTACTTCGACAGATAACCACTTCGAATCCGAATTAAAATTTAGTTTTTTCGAAGATTGATAACAAATGAATTACTAATGCATTTTCTGAATAAACGAGAAACTCGTAAGGCCTAATTTTCAATTCCTCTATTCGGTTATCAATAAAACTATAAATTCATGTCATAAAAAACCATCTGAAACAATTATTTATTTAACTCAATTTCAATAAATAATATAATGATAGAAATTAATATTTTACGTTACGATTACACGAGTAATAAACAAAATTTCTTCAATTTCTGTGCGTAGCAAATAGCATATAAGATCGCAGAAAAACTTTTCTGTCTTATTTTCACCAAGAATCTTCGGCATACCACATTAATAGCTAACAGATGCTTTGTAAAGGAGTCTTCAGAAATTATATTGCCTATATAAACTTGTAAGCTGTAACGCGTAATATCAAAATCAGAATCAAAATAATTTTCATCATCAGACATCAAACAAATATAAAATTGGAAGGACACAAGGAGCTTTAGTGCTTCATAACCATATAACGTAACCATATAGCACATGAAAAAATTCTACACTTATATGTCCTACAAAGAGGTTGTTGCAAATACCTGAAACTTTTTACATAGTTGTCATTTAAGAAACTACACGAAGAATTATAACTCCGTGATTATTATGCAGATTTCTAAGCCAAATAGCACCTACAAATAAGTGATAGCTGGAAAATCGAAAAAAAAAACGATTGACGCAGCGGGTAAAAAGGTAAATTTCTATCAAACATTTAAATTGCGAAGCCCTATACACGCGGGTCCAAATCAATCAATCGTTCAAATTTTAAATAAAAATAATTATATTAATATTTTTCTGCGATATCAAACAAGACATAATTATTATTATTCTCCTGTACAGAACCGTCTCCCTGGTGGTAGGGTGTTGTAAATAAAAAAGGGCCAAATGACCTATTACATTTTGTGACTCTTCGCAAAATGTAATAGTAAACGCACACACGCACACTGTTTTGATAGATATGATTGAATGTCCACTTTATATAGCGTTAATAAAGCGCAAATTTAGTATTTGATGTAAGGAACACACCTACATTGCTTAGACAACAGTGAGTGCTTGCAATATGAATTATGCAATATATATATGAATTTATGCAATAACAATAAAGCTCAAATTGACTGTACGTTTTAGTTAGAAAACGTTTGTATGGGGAAAAAAGGGCTGTTTTAGGGTGTTTTCGATAATTATTCGAGTTTTTCTCGTCCCTGAACCACCATCCTTGAACTTCGCCGAACATTTTATAAAAAGAATTGGCCAAACTGGTCCAGGCGTTATTGAGTTATGCGCTTACCAATACATTTTGCGATTCATTTTATATATAAGATAAATATTATTATATATAGATATTATTTTGCCAGATATATGTATGTCTGATATATTTACTGTGTTGATGTAAATGTAACAATATTATTTAATAATTTTGAAAAGAGGAGATAAAATTAGCCTTTAAAGTTTTTTGCCTGTTTTTCTGTAGAACATGCAATTAATCGATTCATAAGTCATCTCACAACATGACTGTCATCCCTCCTCTTCACATTTTCGTAGCACATTCTTATCTTTTCTGTCAGAGGATTTTTCATTTTTTTTTACTTTATTTCCATATAATCATTTCTTGTCCATTCCAGTCATTACACCTTTTTTTTTTTGTTCCCCCTGAGGAAAATGCATTAAGTTGCATACCCCGGCTGTGGCGAGCCGGCGGTTATGTGGGGCTCTCCTCCCCAGAAGGGGGAGGCCTACCCACTAAAAACCTCAGGGATGGCCTTCCTCAGGCATGTAGGGAGCCCCCGGGAACGCCAAGCTACTTCCGGGAATCCCCAGCCTCCGCTCCACCGCCGATACAGGAGCCCTCCTCGGGGAAGCTACAATACCTCCCCAATCTCCACCACCTAGGACGCCCCCCGGCCGCGGAAAGGGCGTGGTCCCTCTTGGGTCGCCGTATCTGCCGGCGACCCGCGGCGGCGCCGCAGCTGTGCCCGGCGCTGCCTCCTTCGAGCGAGATCGGCCATCTCCCGACCCGTTCAGCGGCCTCCTTCTGGAGCATCACTGCTTCACAGAAGGAGGCCACAGCCCTCCAACCTCCCTCGTCCGCCAGCATTGCCGCAATCAATGCCGGCAGAGACCGATCTCGCCCGATCTCTGTGACCAAGACTCGGCGCTCGGAGGCCCACGCGGGGCACTCCGCCAGGGTGTGCTGGACCGAGTCGAGGTCGGATGCGCAGTGGTGGCAATGTGTCGATCCCTCCCGTCCTATTCGACAAAGATACTCACCGAAGCAGCCGTGCCTGGTGAGTATCTGAATCAATCGGTAGGTGACCTCCTCCTTCCCGTGGAGCTAAGCTTCGAGGTGCGGGAATACGGCACCGACGGCCCGCTAACGCGTGCAGATCCGTAATTCCAGCTGCGCACGCCAAGCGGCCACAATCCGTCGGTGCCACTCCCGCTTAGGCACTTCGTGCGTGGGTTCCAGGGCGCTCCCCCCATCGCTCCCACGGTGGACATGCCGCGACGTATACGTCGCCGCGTACATGTCGGCCAGAATGTCGAATGGAGGGGAGCGTCCCAGAACCGTCGCCGCCTCGTACGAGATGGTACGGTAGCCTCGTACGATCCGTATGCCGCTGCAGGCTCCGTAGCAGAGCTTTGCAGCGGGGGGACCTCGCGCAGTCTTGCTACTACACGGGAGCCCCACACATGGTCACGGATTACACGACACCCTCGTACAGGTGGCGAACTCCATCCCTCGGTCCCTCGAGATTGAGCAGCAGGCGATGCAATGCGCCCGCCACCCTTTTGGCTCGGGGGACCAACCGCACGAAACGCGTGGTATACAAGCGCTTCCCTAGTGGCCTGAAAGGGGAGGGTGCCGAAGGCGTTGACAATGTCTAACGACACCGCCAACGCCACCTCCCCCGACCGGACTGCGGACTCCGACAGGGAACGAACACGCTGGACGGCGTCCAGCGTTGATCGCCCCCGCCGGAATCCAAATTGGCAGTCCGATAGGTCGGGACCTACGCGGACAGGTGCTCGCTGATACGAGCGGAGATAACCCTCTCGAAGAGTTTCCCCACCTCGTTCAGCAAGCAGATCGGATGGAACGAAGACGGAACGTCGCCGGTCCTTCGGTCGTCGCCAGACAGCTCGTCGAAGAGCTGCCTAACCGTGCTCCCGAACGCCCTGAGCGCCAGCGCTAGCACCTTTTCCGGGACCCCATCCGCTCCCGGAGCACATTGAGAAAAATAATGGCTAACAAAGTATCCATAAAAGCCTTGTTGAATAATTACAGTAACTGCAACAAAATACTTGACACACAATAACAAAGGTCTCATCGTGCCCTCTGCAATTTTTTTATTGTTAGAGATTTATTGTTCCCGTGGCTTCGGAAATCTGAACCAAGTAACAATGTTTATTAACGTTGTTAAGACAGCAACCGCGACTGTTGTTCGAATATTAACTTTAGTGTTTATAGTATGACAAAATAATCTGTAACAAAACCAAATTTGTTGTCATGTTTATTTATTACGATGCTGGATGAACAATAGTCAAAACTAACAAAATTTAAGATTGTTCGCTTAGCAAATAAATTAGTATTATGTGACAACTTTCGAGTAGTTGTTTCGTTTTTATATACGCAGGACTCGGCTCGGCTCGTCCATTTCTCCATTTCCTTCGCGAATGTTCGACCGAGCGGGCGCGTATTGTGTCGGTGTAGCACAATGGCGGAATAAACTTTAAATCACGGTTATGAACACTAAATACTTCTGCTCTATTATTTAATGTGAATTTTAAAGCAAGACAATTTACAACTAGTGCTTAGATTTAAGAACGGACATGAAGCAGGTTGGGTGAATCGTTGGGGTTACCTACGAAAAATATCGAATTCCAAATGATCGAATATCGAAATACACTGATAATATTTTGATATTCGATCATTTGGAATACGATATTCGTAGGTAACCCCAACGATTCACCCAACCTGCTTCATGTCCGTTCTTAATCATGACAAAACGGGAATATTTAGGTGACAAAGCTAAATTGTTGGAGTTACTAATATGGGTTGTGATATGGCACAAGATCACAATTGTTTTTTTAGCAACATAATATTGTTGCCGAATCTACCTAATTGTCGATTTCATTTGACAATAAAAACATTGTTATGGTAGCAATTCACTATGAACGGCTCTCCCGGATTAACTTTTTGTTGTTAATTTAGCAGGATTTTTTTCTCAGTGCAGTGTTGCGCGCAAAGAGCCGCGAAATGGCCCCGGCGAGCTCGCTCTCCGTTACCCGGAGGTCGTCCGACCAAGGACCGGACGACGGGGTGGCGGGGGGTCTGTCCCGGATCCTCGGGAAGAGCGTATCCACCGCTCTTCCAAACGACGAGAGGGTCCAGGGTCTCCGTCAGCAGAGGGACCCACGGTCGGAGCTTACCCAGTACCATCCGGTACGGGCGCCATCATGGGCCCCTCTCCAGTTCCCCCAGCAGCTCGCACCAGGACCGCGCCTTGGCTTCGGCGATGGCGACGCCGAGCGCCTTGGTCGCGGCTCCGTACGCGCTTCTGGCGCTCAGGGCTTCGTCGACTGAGGCTTGCCGTCTTCGACGGGCTCTAAGGTACTGGCGGCGAGTGGCTACTACAACGACCCGTAGCCACGCGATCTCCTCGTTCCAGCAGTACGCAGAGCGCCGCCCGGGCGGCCTGACTCGGGGCATAGAGACGTCGCAGATCGACGTCATCGTGTCCCGGAGCCAGGCGCATGCACATCGAGATCGGGCGAAATCGGGAGGTTGGGCGACCCCCCCCCCCCCTCCAGTCATTCCACCTATTCATCATAACATCCTTATCGAATCAATAACGTAAAACAGTAAGCCCACATTGGGTTTTAATGATAATAAATCAAATTGTAAAAATAATAATTACATTGGAATCTGATATTGTCAAAAAATATTTTGTCTACCAATGGATATACTATTTCCAATATTGATCTTCATTTCGCCAAACAGTACGACGACTACCCACGCTAGGCAAACAAGGGATGTTAGAGTTTGTAGGGTTGCCGACTATGGAAAACAGTTGTCAATCGATGATACGATTAAACATGGCGCACGAATCACAATGCCTCCGAGGATAAGACGCACAGATTTATAGCCTATTCAAGTATTTATTTTAGTATTATTACTTAATAAATCCCAAGAAAATCTCTTGCATCCTCTTTTTCATTCTATTGTTTTTTCGTATGGAGATTGGTTCGTCTTTTCATAGACATGGGAGTTTTTATACTCGATGTATTTGGTGGTATAAATTGTACACAGAATAACAATTTAGAGTTGTGTTCTAATAATAGGGAATATACACCCTATGACTTAAATTACAAAATATATTTCTTAAAACGCTTACTTAAAATATATGTATATTAATAATGTTTAATACAATTTACTTTTAAGAGAAATTCAATTATTGAAAAGCGTAAAAACTTATAGGAAACTTAAAACTTTGGAAAAGTTGTGGAAACAGTTGTAACGTATAAGTCTGCAGTAACTCAATTTAAATAAGTAATATTTCCACAATTTATTTTAATATTAATAAAATAGAAAGCAAGTGATTAGATATCAGGTTTTAGAGTATTGTGTTCTGTGTTTCAGTTTTTGTGATTCAATTGCATATTTAGAAATAAATTTCGGTTTGTCATAATACAAAAAACATTTTCAATCCAGCTCCAATCAATCAAACTCGGTGCTTATTTTGTTTGTATTTATAAATTTTGAAATTGCATATAGCGTCATACATTTGTAATTTCAGGTGATTATTTTTAACACTTTTTTATAATGTTATAAGTATTTTCTGGGAATGTTTGTTTCAAGTGAAAATATAAAAAAAACATGTACGTTTATAGAGAGATAAGATATCGAATTCCAGGAGTCGAACATTTTAGCCATCATTATCTTATCATTATCATCCTATGGTATGTTACCTATTGATAGACGAGTTTCCTGAAAATCTGGGTGGGAACCCTAGATGCTACCAATAACATTCCTAGTTCCACGTTTAAGCAACACTTGATATACGGCCGGAGTGGATGCGGGTACATTGAGGCGGAGTGATTAAGTGGCACAAACAACTGAGGAATTATCTTAGTTTGGCTTGCAATTTGAAATCGCATGTAAATAGTTTTAATTGATTTATTTATCCAGTCATTAAGTTAAGGAACAGTGGGAAGTATGCTGTGAGGGTAGTTGCTATAACTACCTTCACAGCATACTTCCCATATCTGGACTCAGTATGAGTTAATCTTTTGTTTTTAGTTGACTGGTCATTGCATAGTGTCTTTGAAGTAATATATATATACCCAACATTTTCGAGATATTGTATTATATTTTGTATGTTAAAGGAGGCAAACGAGTAAAAGGATCATGTGTTAGTAAGTGCTTTCTGTCACCTATACTCAAAACACTAGAGAAGTTACAGATGCATTGCCCTCTTTTAAATGGGAATTCACTCTTTTTTTAAGATTTGGATATGGCATCGGTTCAGGTATATCATAAATGACGCTTCATACCTCTATCGAACTGCAGAAGTGTAACTTATTAGTCGTACTATCGTACGAAGCTAAAAATTATTGATAAATTGTACTGTTATGGACTGCCAGCCTCATCACCTAGACGGTGATGAGGGTGTTTTTGTCACATAGAATGATGGCAGAAATTGGCGATAAGGATCAATCCGAACAATTCCTCGGATACGTTGCATAATGAATATTACTATCAATCCTAAAGTTCAAGACGATATGAAATATCCAGGCATTCGATGATTTAAGTTACTCTTCGAATGTCCACAGAAGTGTACTTCGCTCGATATGTCTTTACCTACAATTCCAGTACTGACTGACATAGTTGACGGAGCTCTCTCAAATCAAGGAGGTGCACTAAAGTGCACACACAAGTCTTTTAGAAATTAAAATGGTTAAATGGTCCCCCGTACAGTGCGGTTTCAGAGGAATTTCCTACCGCGTACACTTCGTTTGTGGTATGAGTTCCCTGCCTAAGTTGCCGGAAGTGTATAGAGATCTTCAAAATGGGATTAAATAGGTTTTTAAAGAGTCTGCAACACGCGAGTGACACCCCTGGTGTTGCAAGCAACCATTGGCTACGGAAACTTCAGGCGGGCCGTAGGCCTGTTTGCCACCATCGCGGTATTTAAAAGAAAATTACGATCCTAAAACAAATATAAATTTTTGAAAAAAAAAAAAACAATTTATAGAAGAATTTCATAAATTCATCTAATAACCAATTCAATAACAGTATCAATATATTGTATAGATTATTATTATTTAAATATTATTCCTTATTTCCAAATATGGAGATACACTTCCGTACTGTCTTATCATGTCCAAAGCTATTTTAGCTCGTTTGACAAAAAAAGAAAACAAAAAAAAATAAACTGGAATATTATTCTTCCCAAAAATTTGAATTAGTTATGCTTTGGTTACTATATATAAAATAAACTTCTGCTAATATATAAAATTTAAACGAAAAGGACGAAATTGGTATAGATTTTTACTACTGCGATTAACTTTCAACGCTTTGCTAGCGATCTTTGCACGTACGGGTTCGTCCACCGGGATACCACAGCTTTATACCCAAAGGGATCCGAGAAAATTCAACAGTTCATCAGAAGTCCCTTTATGTGAAAGTATATTATAGTAAGTATAATCAAGAGCTTTTCTGGTTACCATATCGTGTCATGTATTCTCAGACAGATTTCACTCTGTTACAAAGAATTAAAATTTAATAGGACCATAATAATAAAGATTTTTAAGTTTAGCTAGTTTCGATTGACTAACAATCTCATTCCGTATTTCAATAAATATTATTAGTTAGAAAGCTTTAACTAAAGCTGTACTTAATTTTATTAATACGGTCCTAGTGCAAAAAAAATGGCGAAATTTAAAATAACGTCCAATGACCTCGATTCATGAGGTATATTCACGAATACTTCCTACGATCCAAATATACATCTCTAGTTTCCTCGACTTTCATGAATACTGACATTTTGAAAGATAAAGTATAGGGATGACACCTTTTTTTTTGTTCCCCTGATGAAAATGCATTAAATTGCATACCCCAGCTGTGGCGAGCCGGCGATTATGTGCAACTATCCTCCCCAGAAGGGGGAGGAGAGCCCCACATAACCGCCTCAGGAATGTAAGGAGCCCCCGGAACACCAAGCGACTTCCGGGAACCCCCAGCCAACGCTCTCCCGGGCGCATTGTAGCCTCCCCCGAGGAGGGCTCTCCTGTATCGGCGGGGGAGCGGAGGCTGGGGGTTCCCGGAAGTAGCTTGGCGTTCCCGGGGGCTCCCTACATGCCTGAGGAAGACCATCCCTGTGGTTTTTAGTGGGTAGGCCTCCCCCTTCTGGGGAGGAGATCCCCACATAACTACCGGCTCGCCACAGCCGGAGTATGCAACTTAAAAAAAAGGCACTTGACCTGAAAACTGAAACTGAAAGCTGAAGATGCTCAACAGAATGTTGTATAGTATTTCTCATATGCTAAGGTAGGATTGTCGAAACTTATATTTTATTCAAAATATTTTCTTTATTTATAAAGAAAATGTCTAACTTGATTAGCGCTAATAATTTTTATACTAAACCTCCACTTCTGATGGATACACTCCACCAAATATTATTTCGTTAACCCTAAAACACCTGTATATTGTGAACTGTGTAGCTACCATGAGTTTACATACAACAGCATAAATTTTTGTATGAAAACTTTGTACAGCGCCCCTAGCGGAACGTAATTGTACTATTCGTTCATATAAAATTGACATAAGTTTTGTATTTTACTATACGTAAATTCCTATCGAAAACGATAACAAACTTATGCTAGAGTCATTGCAATTATCCTTCACTCGGTGAAAATTGTTTAATCAGTTCGGTTGTGTATCGGTAAATTAAATATATCTTTTTATTTATTTTTACTAACACTTTATGTACAATGTGTACAAAGGCGGACTTAATGCCTGATAATATATATAATATCTCCCTGAGTGTGGAGGATAAATTTTTGTTTAAATGCCATAGGGGAAAACCAGCTCATGAATTTTGACCTAATTTCCATATTCATTTCGGTGAGCTATAGATTAAAGTATTTGAGATTCCCCAACCCATCATAGAAAACATAACACGTTGTTTTCAGTATTGGGTGTGAGTGAGATATGACAATGTAATTATCAGATTTAGCCTAACTCAAACGGATGGTAAAGCCTTTTCTTTTTGACAGTAGGCTTCATATCCATGTTAAATTGTTAACATAAAATAATTGTGCTCTTTATTATTTTGAAGCATATAACATTATATGTTTACTGTTGAATTTTTTGCACCCACCGTTTTATAGGTAGCAACTTATTAGTATAAATATTTATACTGGTATTCATATTGACCTATATTTTTCATATAAGTAGCAAATCTTTTGAAATAGCCAAATAATTATCCTGTATGGGAACCGACACAATATTGACATGTTCGTGTTTTTGACAAGTTTATATGTAAGGGAACTCAAAGAATTCTTCAAAGAAGGTATTATATAGTACAAAAAGGGGACGACAGGAATATTGTTCATTGGGTGTACGTTAGCCCAGATTCTTTTAAAATAAATACCTTCGAATATTTATTTAAACGTTACAGACAAAAAGGTTTTCAGATTCAGTATTTGTCCAATACATTTTTAATATTTGTCCATAGGACAAAATATGTATTTCAAAAATCGAAGCCTGTTTGAAACCAATTTAATTGACATTAAAACTTGATGGAAAACGGTAAATGACAACCCATATAAATATACTAAAACAAAAATAATAAAAAGTAATCTTAAACAAAATGATTTAAAATAATAAAAAACTTGAAATAAATAAAAACGAAAACTCATCAACAAAACCAAAATCTTTAATACACTCTATCATAAGGAAAAAAAACGAAAATGTTACGCATTAACTCATCAATTCTAAACACTGGTGACAAACCTCTCGGTAAGAACATAACTTAAATTAAAAAGTTATCTCGCTGTCAGTCAATTGTCAATTCAGAAACTTCACTGTTAAATAATTTGGAAATTCGTATTTGAATTTAACGAATTGAAAAATCCTGTTGTATCAAAATGCGTCTACTTAGTTCATGTCGACTTGCTATAAATAATTACTGAAAAAAAAAGTATTTGTAACATTAAAAAAAATATCAAAGAAAGAGAATGAAAATGTTTATTACTTAAAGTGAATATATTGAAAATGAATGCAAACTTAACAACAAGAAGTCAATTGGGTATCACAGCTACTCTGGATTATTTTCAGCACTCTGGTATTTTAAGGAACGATGCTTACTTCTTCAATCCAAATTCTTGCCGAGCTGTTAAAATCTACACAGAATTGTCGATAACAATGTGAAACTGGGGAGCATAGGGTGACCATACTTCAAACATTAAAAACGGGTACATATGAAATAAATAACTACTCTTAAGGACATTCGCCCAATGACTACAGAATTTGTAGGCCTACCATAATCGCTTAAATCCGGAATAAAACAGCAATGTAAACAAGATGGTGGTAAACGCTGCAATAGCGACTTCTCTGTTTCTATATTGTTTTATCATTACTCTAAGCGGTAAAGTCACTGGTATCAATATAAATTCTTTTGTGTTATGATGATATATATGGGATCGGATATCTCTCGATCTCACTCGGCGACCACCTTCTGAAGCATCACCGCTTCACTGAAGGATGCCTCCCTCCTCTGCCCTCCAACCTTTTATTTACCAGCATTGTCGCAATCAACGCTAGTGGGGACAGATCTTGCCCAATCTCTTCGACCAAGACTCGGCGTTCGGAGTCTCAAGCGGGGCACTCCGTCAGCGTGTGCTGGGCCGAGTCGTGGTCGGATGCGCAATGGTGGCTTCGTGTCGAGTTCTTCCTCCCTATTCGACTCAGATACTCACCGAAACAACCATGTCCGGTGAGTATCTGAGTCAAGCGGTACCTAACCTAACCTTACCGCCGTCCTCTATAAGTCCTGTCTATCATGAACTAGAGCTTGTGAATGTCCTTTGGTGGCATAGCCCTATAGTTAGCCGGTAACAGTAATCAAATAGTAATTTAGACGATTGAAGAATAATTATGTTTGTCCAGAACTGACTTAAAAAGTGGGCATCTTAGCGAAGATATGCGAAAGGAATTGGTATGGATACTATAGCCAATAGCGAATATTTGTCGTTAGTATTGTCGGACGCTGATAATGTGCGCTATTCCGCTAATACCTCCATATAAAAAAATAGTATAAGTAAATAGCAATAATCCTATTGATCCTTATAAAATCCTTGAAAGGATTAGATCCTTGAAAAATTGCCCTCAATTCAATCCTTTTACAATTTCATTCTGTGATACATAACAGCACCAATTTTAAGCGATAATAAATTCTAATTACAGTCTTTATCTTTTTGTGTAGCGTGGTCGTTAATTCATTTTGATATTTTGTGAATATTCGTCGTCTACAGTATTTTATGTATAATAACGTGGTCCTGGTTTCCTTTGTAGTACTAAATACATTCAACAAAAAATTATACAAACTCCCGAAAATGTGAAACAATAGTACGAGTAAGTAGCTGCAGTTTAATGTTAGGAATTCTGTCACAATGACGACAGCGAAGTGATCAGTCACTTGGAGAGAGTGTGCGAACGAAGCTAAAAACATGGAACAGTAGAGTGATCAGATCCTGACCAGAGCTTATAGCTGAGATCGAACGTTTCTATGGACAGCTTTACGTGACTACGTACTACCACCTGTTCTTGAAACCTCAGAACTTAGAGCTAAATTGAACCAGACATTATACTATTATCCTGATTGAAATTAATACGATTCTTAAACAGCTAAAAACAACAAAGCGCTGTGTGATAAATGAGTTACGGCCGAAGTTCTGAAGGAGGGTGGACTACCAATCCGAAAGGCCCTCCAGAAGTTCTTCAACTCCTGTCATACTCAAAGGCAAAACAATAACAACTATCATGCTTCTATTCTCAAAAGTCATCATGAATCATCTCGCACGAAGATTTAAAGCAGCAGCTCCCGAACAAGCTAGATTCCAAGAAGACTACATTACCATAGATCACATACATATGCTGCGAAAGATTATACCAAAGACCGAAGGGTGCGCTGCTACTGAGTACAGTAAGCTAAGTATAGCATAGCTATGTGCGTGAAAAGTTAATCTTATTTATGATTCAGTTACGAAAGTGCAGGCAAAATCAAGGCAGCTAAACATGCGATTGTTTTGTAGACAACGGTACTAATTTTCATGGCGCTGCTAATCAATTAAAGGCATTAGATTGGAAAGAGATAACTTCCTACTCAAGCATTCGTAAGATTAAATGGCGGTTCAATCCACCAGCCGCGCCTTGGTGGGGTGGATGGTGGGAGCGATTGGTACGTTCTGTGAAAGAACTTCTTCGTCGTAACCTGGGGCAGAGGACAGTGTCTTATGACGAACTCTTTACTATACTCTGTGATACGGAATCGATAATTAATGCTCGGCCTTTGACGTACATTGCAGATGATACTGAGAATTTGAAAGTACTCACACCAGCTTGTTTTTTGAAACCACTACCAAACAGCGATGTCAGTGACCTCGATCAAATAGACAACAAATCACTGAACAGGCGGTTGCGATACGTTCAGAAGCTCAGGGACGGCTTACGAGAGCGTTTCCGGAAAGAATATTTGGCAATGCTTATACAGAAGGGCAGGGAAAAGGACAACAACTTAAAGGTAGGTGACGTGGTATTAGTAGAGACAGAAGATAAGCGTATTAAGTGGCCTTTAGGTGTTGTGGTGGAAGTTTTCATAGGACGAGATGGTCATCCCAGAGTTGCTAAAGTCAAGACGAGCGCTGGGGAATTAACTCGACCATATCGTCGTTTATATCCACTAGAAGTGACTAGTGTTCTGTAAATAAGTGGTTTGCGTCTTCCGACACAAACGGTGGGAGGATGTTGCGAATCTCTTTTGATAAACTTTTTACAGTGTTAGTTTTTTGACGTTTATGTTTTAAAAGATTGACACATTCTTTGATTTTGTTTTTTACTTCTCAATAATTGTAATTTCGTTTCAAAAGTAATAAAAATTGGTTTGTGATAATATACAGTGCTTTCCTTATAATAACCAACCTGAACAACAAGAACACTCCTCATGGTTTACCTTGGGCAACGTTGCGGTCGGCGAAGCCCCTGTTCTTCTTTAAGAGGGGGCGATTATCGTCCAGGATACCCAATTTGGATCGGAGGATGGCCGGAGATATCCGGCGGCCACCTTCGTGGTGGCTCCGTATGGGCGCTAGTCGCCATACGCCGACGGGGTCGTGGTAGTTCCCACAGGGTTCTTATGGCCTCATCAGGGTGCAGCTTTCCTTCGGGATGACGCGCCCACACGCACAAGCGTAGTGGGGGGGATCGCGGGAGCCGCCGATGAATTACAGTTGCATTGGTGAAAAGCACGAAGTAACATGACTCCGTTTAGAAATTTACATTAAACTAAATGGAATTTGAATCGCTTAAAATCTGATGGAGTGTTTGAAAATTAATTTAATGAACCTCGTACATTAAAATTACACAATGTCAAAACACTATGGAATATTGAGATTTTTCATTTCAATCTTTTATATATTTTCGAGTAGGAGTCGATAATAAATAATAAATATTTCTTACATTTACACCAATTAGGCTCAAAGTGAGCTCTGTAAAGCCTTGTGTTATGGGATCTAAGGCAACGGATTGAGGATACATATATTATACATATATAAAATATTTTTAATAGGATTATACATATATTAACATCCATGACTAAGGTACAAATGCTCGCATTCATCTCATAAACATCTGCCCCCACCGGGATTTGAACCTGGGACCTCAGAGATAGCGAAACCTTGATACTGGTGTACTATCTATTCGACTTCGGTCATCGTTAAAACAATTTAATGAAATCAATAACAAAGATAATAAATGTTCTTAATAAATTAAAACCTCAATAGTTTAGTAAAACGACGATTCATAGATCAAAGATTACGATCAGGACACGAATTTTTGAAACAATAGAAAACCAATTCGCATTCGAAATCGAGAGATTCGTATACGAATTACCGAATTCACTATTTCTGAACTTTCATTTCGTAGAAATCAAAAACGAGTGGTTCAACCCACTCGTATTTGATTTCTACTAGTAGAATGTCCAACGCTGAAGTGACCTTGACAGTGATCCGTTTCACTTGTGGTCATCGGCGGTTTTTTGTTTTAAATGTTGTGATTTTGAATTTTTCTGCGTGAAACGGAATTCAATTAAGAATTTGTTCTTAATGACAACACTGAATTCGAATGATTCAAAAATCTATAAAATTTTAAGCAGTAGAAAATAATTTCGTGCACGATTTGCATTCGTATTCAAATTCCGATTGAGTCGCGCCTAATGATTCAAAAATACGTTTCCAGGTCATTCACCAAACATTACAGAATTCCTATTATGTATATTCATTACAGAAAACGATTATTGAGCTAGTCACAGATTCTACGACTTATGCTGCCACTACAGTCGTGTAATTCAGTATCTTCTTCACGATTGGGTTCTCAATTATGCATATTAAAATAAGTTTCCTTTTGTATTTGCAAAATAAGTAAAGACTGCAGGAATATTTCGCACGAATGCCTGTAGCAGCAATAATGAATATTAATGATGAGTTGATAAGAAAAGTTTCTTTTTTACCTCCTAAGATCAAGACAGAGTTATAATGAAGCGCATTATTTTGACTTTGGCTTAAAGATATTTAATGGCATTGATCATTTAGATAATGTCTTACACCTGCGGTTTTGTCGCTTTCTTTTCGGTGTCGTAATGGCTCCATTTGATTTTGGTTTGAATTAAAATGCTATGATGAGATTCCTGTTTTATTTAATTCGGTTACTAACTATGGCTACAGTTATAATATACATATACATATATATATATATGCCTTTACCTATTTGGCTAATTTTGATCTTGAATTATTCGTGGAAGTCCAGAAAAGGTTTGTACGTAGAGAAAATTTAAAGAAAAGTCTTGAAAAAGTGTAAAATCAACATCTTTCTACACTCCCATATACAAACAATTTGTATTTATACTTAAAAGCCAATTTGAACCTTTGGCGAAAAAATCATTTCATTTTTCATTATATGTCATTTCATATTTTTCAGCGATAATTATTGCTTTGTTGTGTTTTTATTTTCCAAAATATTGTTGAGTTGTTAAGTGAAGGTAAAATGCCGCGAGCAAGACGACCAAACATAGGCCGGCAAACGCGGAATGCATATCAAATCGTAATGTATATGCGTGGGACAGGACAACGTCTATCGGCTCAGCTAGTATATATATATATATATATATAATATATATATATATAATATATATATATATATATATATTATATATATATATATATATATATATATATATATATTATATATATATATATATATATATATATATATATATATATCATATACTCCCAAGTTGTGACGTGACGTTTCTGTGGTTCCGACCCCGCCCCTTCCATATACTTTTTTATCATTTAGAGTGAAGGTGAAGAAAAGACTACTTGAATCGCACCTTCGAAGTCTCGATCCTAGTGCTAATCCGCAAGTCAAAACATTATTATTTGTGGTTATGTTAGAATGCCCTCATAGATTTGAATGGAATACAACAAATCTATCGCACTTCTGTCTGTACAGAGGAGCTATTCCGTGTCGAGCTATAAAGCCGGCAGGACTGTCATAACGCATATCCAATAGGTTGTCTCTATCAATTCAAAGTGATCTGTACTGAAGACCAGCACTCTTCCTCCGATCAACTTGCTGCCAACTCATTAATCAAAAGACGCTTTGAAGCCGCTTATCAGGATATAAGACCGATATTACCAGGACCGATAACCGATCAAATAGTTCTTATTTTTCTCTCAAGAGTGCCTCTATACAATTCGTTATTTGGTCCGATAGTTCCTTTGCCTTTATTAATTTCAAAATTTTTGAGGAGCTATGTAATCTTCCTTCTTAGGCAGCACTTCATTTATCTACCTAGTTGCCTACTTACCCCATGGTTATGAGATCCTGGTTCCAGTTACATTTTTCACCTTGGCTGTATCAGACAATGCTTTTGTTATTGGTTGTTTTAGTGAAGTAAAGTATGTAGAGAACAATACAGGACTAGATATGAACAGGACAGGCTACTGAAGTAGTCTACAGCTATTAAAGTTGTCGTAGTATTGATAAATACCAGACCAACTAACAACAGTAGATGTTGAATTAGTACATGTATTAACTCAGATTTACAACCTTCAGTCGATGAATGACAATTCAAATCTTAGTGAGTATCTTTTAAGAGTCGGCTATAATCTACCCGCAAGTGATAGATCAATATTTTTGTTTAGTTTAGATTACACAGTACTCAATTTAACAATTAGTATAACAAATCAATTACAATAGTAATTTAATAAAATAAATCGTTTTCAAGATAGAATCCGGACATAAGAGGAAATCCATCCATACTAATATGTAAAAGTACAAAGTGAATTTATGTACCATCTGTACTTCATAAAATCCATACAAAAATATAAGAAATGAAATGAAATAAAAAAGTTATTCCCTACTTTTTCCACTAATAAGTCTTCGGTTTTTTAAAGTTTTGTTTTTTTTTTTATATTTGATATTATTTTTAATTTGCATGAACATAAATTTACATAAATTTTCGTAATTTGAAAAGTGGAAACACTTTTTACTTAGAATACAAATTGTTGCTGATAATTATAAATTCAAGCTTCAAAAATGCTTAAACATTTTTACATTCTCACGAGAACTTTTACAATTTTTCATTACTTTTGTACTAGGTACAAAATTAATGAAAAATATATGTTTCAAACAACCCACTTAGAAATGAAAGATCGCAATAAAATCTATGCATAAATTTTATTTAGTATTTTCCGTGCATCATTGGTAACGTTACACACGCCAATGAAGATATCGCTCGTAATAACTGAACAAGTAATTTGTCGATACATCGGCGCCCGTCCAAGCGGGTCTGATTTATTCCCTCGTGATTCTACGTGATGTTGTTCTTCAGTTCCCTTATGATCGCAATATTTATTAGGAGCTATTAGTAGCTGGCGTTTGCTATTTTGTTGGTCCGTTTGCGTTTTGTTACACAAATACATCGTCATATGTGAGAGGGATACATTGTGATATCTATCTGTAAATCATAAGCACTATTATTTTTTTTTCATTGTATTCATTGTGTTCTATCCATTGGTGTAAAATATAACCTTCTGTGGATAGGCTTTGTTGTACCTATACACTTAGGCTGAAGACCGAAACATGCTTCACCTGTGAATTTATCATGATTTTGTTATCTCATAGGTGTTTGACGTATAGCAAAATACAAAACTCATGTAAAACTAATATACGAATATACAATCAGAGCTCATTATATTTCCGCTAGGGTCGCTATACAAAGTTTCCATACAAGAATGAATGTAAATGCATGGTATTGTTCAAGGAGTTTCCAGTATTTAAAATAGGCATCTTACCTGCCATTTCATGCCATGTCATTTATTTCATGTGTCAAATCAAATATGTTTAATTGGATATAGTTGCACGAAAGGGATCGAGTCCACAATATGATCAAAAATTATGAACTTCTAAATTTCTGACACTGATATATAGAAAGTGTATTTGTGTAGACTGGATCCTTTTCATGTAAGTACATCCATTTTATATTCTAAGTCAAAGCTATAAATTTTAACTCCATATTCTTCAAACTTTGTTATTTAATTATATAACAATATAAAAACGTATAACTAATTAATTTGATTTATTCTACTACAGGAATTGAATTGAATTGAAATTAATTACAAACGTCGATATATTGGACTTTCACAATTAAATGTAAGCTGCTCAGTTTATTCATGAGTTCACAAATCTAGGTTGAACCCTGTAGTGTTTCTAAGGGTCATTTGTTAATATAAAAAAAATATAAGATGGTTCAAAACGAAGAAAGTGGAAGAGAAAAAAAAAGATTTTTACTATTTCGATGCTTAGGATCACAAAATAATATATTTTTTCTCAAACATGCTTGGAAATTTGACCACATATTTTCAACCTTTTTCTAGATAAATCAAAATTATTGTACAGGCTAAAAATACAAGTGAGCAAAAGCAAAAAAGCAAAAGTTGCTTTAAAGGCCAAATAAATAAACTATTAGTATATAAAATCATTTTTTAAAAGTAAACAATTTCTTACTCCAAAAAGTAGCAATAAAAAAGGTAACTCATCAGAGTTTTATTAAAATTAAGAACCGGCTTGCAAAAAGGAACCTTTTTTATGTAACTTCACATGAACCATCTACTGTCCATCATCTAATAGTCCGAACAAAGCCTAAACATTTGGTTTGGATAGGTGAACCAGTTCTTGAGTTATAAAATTACAACGAAAAATGGTATTGATTTTTATATATACAGATTAAAAAAAATAAGGGCCTAGAAGAAGACCATTATGTATGCACAGCATCAACAACTGTCCTAAAGTCTTATCCACATAAAAAGGGTTAGTCTCGGTCAAAAAAGGCCGTAAAGCATATTCGGTCTACTGAAGGTTTTGTAACATTTATTTTATGACTTTTGTACTTTATGTTGGCGAAAAATATTAAGGAGTTTGTTTACTTGTTTTATACTTACTTAGCGACCTTTTTTGGGGAGCGACGGAATGTCAACATATTATTGTCCCGTGGGAACAGTAACATAGAGACTCTGTTTATAAATACACCGAAAATTCCATGGAATTGAAAACATCGCTAACCCGTAGTCAAGTTTTTGCAAATATTAATAAAAATAACTATCGTTAGCTGGTATCCTCAATGCGGAGCGACAATTTGTTTTGTCGTAAATTCATGAGAGAATTAATTTATTGTAGGTAGGTAACCGAACACAAACACATTCTGTAGGTGACGACGGTGATCAAATATTTTTATTCATCACTATTTTATTTTATTAATTTTCTCAACAGCGCCCAATTGTACTTGTTAGCGTGGGTTTTTTTATGTAGCACAAGTAGTTTTTTTTTTCCTCGCGGAGGCAGTGAATCCTCATAGGGGGCGCGCCACCACAGTGGTCGCTATGACAACCCCCTGGTGCTCGGACGACCTTGCGCCGGATACCACCCGCACCCGGTCTACGGCGGGTGGTTATGTTCGACTCTGACAGAAGGCCAGCCTACCAACTAAACACTGCCTAATGCCTTTGGCCGGGCAGAAAGCCTGGGGCCCTATCGGCTTTATCTGAGCGCTCGCCCTCTCAGGAGAGGGGGCGAGGCAGACAAGTAGTATGTGCATTTATCTCAAAAGGAATATTTTTTGTACAGTCCATCTGATGGTGTACTGTCAGATTCGCAATAAATTCATAGCCGCCACAAAAATCGCTGTATACATTGCTACTTAGTACTTCAATTCTGTTGTTTTATTATATTATAGACTATATAATATATATATATTTTTTTTAACTATATATATATATATATATATATATATATATATATAATATATATATATATATTATATATATATATAATATTATATATATATATATATATATATATATATATATAATATATATATTTCTGACGACCTCCATAGTCGAGTGGATAGTAACAACGGTTTCAAGGTGTCGCCATCTCTGGGGTCCCGGGTTCGAACCCCGGGGCAGATGTTTGTGTGATCTGTGATGAGCATTTGTACCTTAGTCATGGTTGTTGATATATATTTCAATAGTAATCTAGTACTAAATATAGCCTATGTTACTCAGTGATAATGTAGCTTTCTAATGAAAAAAGAATTATTAAAATTGGTCCAGTACTTTTTGAGTTTATTCGTTACATACAAAAATACAAATCTTTCCTCTTTATAATATTATATTTATATATTTTATAGGCTTCCTGGCTTCTTGGCTAGCTATAACTAACTATTTATGATACTACAACAACTTTTAACTATCCCCCGAGGAGGGCTCCCCTGTATCAGCAGGGGAGCGGAGGCTGGGGGTTCCCGGATGTCGCTTGGCGTTCCCGGGGGCTCCCTATATGGCTCTGAGGTTTTTAATGAGTAGGCCTCCCCCTTTTGGGGAGGAGAGCCCCATATAACCGCCGCGCCGGCTCGCCGCAGCCGGGGTATGCAACTTAACGCATTTTCCTCAGGGGAAAAAAAAAAGAATTGAGGGACACAAGGCGGTCGAATGCGAGGCGGCACATAAATTTACCGTCTGCACGGATGCCAGGTGTCCCGCGAACTATTGGATGGGGGGAGTTAACTGAAACGCCTCTCCGGTTCGGGGACGCTTGATGCCGATCGAGACGGCACAACCTAGTGCTGCCGCAAAGGGGACGAGACTCGGCCGATCAGTGCCTCACTACCTGGGAGATTGTCCAAGTATTCTCGGATAATCTCCACTCTTGGCGGTCCACCTATAGGTCGAGCCGGCCCGTGGGCGCTGTGGCGGTGGAATCGCGATAGCGCACCCCACCACTTGCACCCCGATATAGGCCCAGAGAACACCAGAGGGTTTTAGTGGGTAGGCCGGTCGTCGCAAACTTTTTTTTTTTTTTTCCTCAGGGGAGGAAGGCTAAGAATCCTCACAAGGAGCACGAAACGTACCCAGGATACCCCCGCAACGGCAAGTGTCACGGAGGTTATGTTGGACTCCACGCGACCGGAACGGTCCAGCCACGTGACCTACCGACTAAACTCAGCCTGGCCCAGGTTCTAAAACCATATAGGCAAATCGTAAGGGCGACCGCCCCGGAGAACCCCACACACGGCCGCGCCTAGCCAGCGCGGTGTCACGGTGCATAAGGGGCATTTCCCCTCGAAAAAAAGGAGCCATCATAGCATAGCCGGCAGAGCAGTCATTGCAAACAAAAACTTTTTTAATACAACACTTACACTTGAAAAAATGAAAACTAACTAAGATCGATTTTCTCTTAGTTAACCTTAAATTAAATTAATAATATATGATAATAATAAAATCAAACTAAAATTTAACTAAGAAGAGAGAGAAGAGACGGTTAGTTAAATCAAAAGGTGGACCTGTGATTCAACTGAACATAAAGAGTATTTATTAATTCTAATAGGCACAATCGTCTGGAATCAAGAGGCTTAATCGAAATAATCACATTCTTGTTAGGACCTTTTTTTTTACTGTGCAAATGTATGAAACTTAAATTGAATCAAACAACACTTTTGTTCCCTTTTTCTTATTTATAGATTGTACTACACATTATGTACGCTGAAGTAAAAAAAAAACAACCTTATTTGTTGTGACAACATCAACTTACTTGGAAATACTGATTACATTACACGTATCTTTGAGTGAAATATATTATGCGGTTCTCACAAAAACCGAACACCTTCCAATTCCGTTCATCCTTTATTCGTTCCATCACATAGCACCTATCGGTCGTTCACAAAAGACCTCGCTATAAATCTAGTCAAAATTTACCTCCAGTTCATATCCAACATAATTCTTGGAGAGATATGTTACAGGAAATAGATTGATGGCCCAATTCGGGCAACTTTGAGCTAGTAAATTACTTCATTACCTAGATACTGCGAACTTAAGATTAATCCTTTATTATTAATGTCTCGAATACGTTATCCAATTTCATAGTCTCTCAGTTTTCCGGATACATAAAATAATAATAAACTTTTGTATTCTGTCACAGAATTCTTTTCCGTATTTAAAAGATGAACAACAAAATCTTACCTCTTGGTATTTGTTACGGACTGTAATTGTCACCTTTGGTTCAGGTAATTTTGGTTAATTTTAGAAATAAAATGTTAGGCTGCTTGGCATTGATTTTTAATGACAATTAACTTTTTGACAGAACAAAACAAAATCAAAGAAAAAGGTGACAAAATTGATAAAAAAAAGTATAAACAAATACAATATGTATATAAAAAAGGTACTAATAGTAGCTGTTGGTAACAGTATTGATACGAATTATATTTACAATACTTAGTTAGGCCATAAATTCTATTTCAAATTGAATATTTATTTGAATAGTAATTATATAGTCATTCTTGTATGTTGTTACTTAATCAACATATTACTTAATCAAAAATGGTCCTGTCAGCAAGACTCAGCACCGAGTCATAAAACTCGATCTATCCAAGCTTGGTTGGAAACGAACGTTCTGGTCTTCATTAGAGCTATAGACTGGCCGTCATTTAGTACCGTTCTTAATTTAACCTCACATCCTATCTGGTGACCCTAAATATGTATGTGTTCTATGGTAGTTTTTGAGTTTATTTATTAAAAACAATAAACTGCAATCTTTCCTATTAATAATATTGCTATACGTAAAAGAAAACAGGTACATTTTAAATATATACCTAATATCGTTGATACTATTAACATAAATACCGTTGCAATGAATTATTCACCCATTTTACCTATCTAATGGCTTATGAAATAAAGATTATAAGAAAGGAAAAGACATTTTGCGAGCTGAAGCGTGAGTAGTAATGAGGTTCGTTAATATATTCATTGAATCGTAACGATACGTTCACTGTCGCACGCCATTCAAATGATGTATCAATATGTGCGTGAATTTGTCTCAGATAGGTATTCATCGAGTCGTTAAGTGGGATGTACCATTTTATTTTAGCGTGTGGCACAGCAACGAAGTCAAAATGTAAGTGAAACGTTTTTCACATGAGAACCTATTTACATACATACATAATATTCACACTTCGTTCCAATTAGGGCAGGCAGAGATCACACTTTTGCACTTCTACGATCTAAACATAATTCCCTAGCTTCATCGATTTTCATTAATACTTTGATGCACGCTCGTCCGTTAGTCTTGTCTTGGCCTTCTTTGAATATATCACCTATTTGGCCCAAGTTAATTCGTCTAGATCGCCCCCTATTAACTGGTTCATTCATATTTGCTTTATCAATTTCTTTTCTCAGTCGTCTTTAGGAAACACTAGGAAACGACACAGAAATTTTACCGTAAGAAATATATCGTGCCCATGGGAAAATCCTATAAAGCGTCTGAACTGATTCTGAAATCATCTACTCCTATGGGTATTTCTGCAAATCGACTACTATACGTTTGTTCTGTGTCAGAGGATTTACATTCCTGATTCAGATAGAAAAATTCCTGATGTTCGCCAAGGACATCAAGGATTATTCATAATCCTGGCGTACCTAGTTTATATAACCCTGTGTGCATCACAATATAGGGTTCATATTTCAATTCTTTGTTATCGCTTTAGTTTATGTGAAGAGGAGGAGGAAATTAAGTTTGTTCCCCCCCCCCCCCCCCCCACTTGTTCACTTGTATTGGCGATTGAAAATTATAACCCCTATCATCTGTAAATGCTTAGCAGTATACATTTCTCATGTGTAATTGTTTGAGCAGAAACCCTAGGGCAGAGCAGAATTGAGCAGAATTCCAAGTAATCTTAAAAATACATTTTTACATAAGTTCCAACATACCACCACAACGCCCCCGGTACTTTAACATAATACTCTTCAATAGATAGGTTAAAAATAAATTATTTGTTTATTCATACGTGTTATTGATTTATGGCACGAAAAAGGGCTATTATAGGAAATAACATTATAATAAAATACTAATATAAATATATATTTAATAAATATTACAAAGCCACGTAATAGAGATAAAGAGAGCTAAGCTCGGGGCTTATTTGAGTAAGTGAATTTAAAATGAATTCGAAGTGAAATAAGAATCAAAGACATTCCGAAGCTGACGATCACTGGGGCGGAAATATCTTATGCCGGGCTTATGCCGGAAAATGCAACGTTAGTAGGTCTCGTACAAGTTGATCAATTAATTAATGAGGATTGCTGGACTTATAGATGTGGAGATGTTTGGGGAATGTCTATGTCCAGCAAATGGGTGTCTCTCGGCTGAAATGATAACAGATTTATTATTTATTTATTATAGTTACATTAACAGATTACAATAATCACTTAACTCTATATAACATAATAACTAGACTAGATTGTAACCCAATACAAATGTAAACAGCATGATTGATAGTGTTGTGTTGAGATGTCTGCAGTGTTTATTTTATTATAGGACATATCCAGGTAAATAAATACCTGGTTACATAAGTTTAGTTAACCTAAAACTAAATGAAATTAAATTCGTAAATACCACGGTGCTAAAAACGTTTGGCCTTCAAAAGGTCACTGACCATCCTTTTGAACTTACCAGAAAACTTAACAGATTAATTTATTAATACCCACAATAAAGATAAGAGAAAAATTGAGAGTACTCAATTTTTCTCTTATCCTTAGTGTGGGTATTAATAAATTAATCTTTAATTTTACTAAAATAACCTTACAATATGTATATATAAAATAATAATTAGGAAATCAGTATAACTGATTATAACTGAAAATAATGGAAATTGGAAATTTATGGAGGTTTCTCATAAATACAAAATAAGTCTTTTTATCTTTGACTCCGATATATTCAGCAGAAACGAAAACGGACTTACATACACTTTTTGCATTATACGCACCGCAATTAGGAGACGGAAACCCGTTTTATATTATTGTACTGTAATGAGGTTTTGATAGAATTTGTCTTTGAAAAATTACTCAGGTCCCTGTCTATACCCTTTAATCAAAGGAAAATGTACGCGACGTTCACCTTTTGGGAATAAAATGACAAAAGAAAGTTCTGGTTCAGAAGTTATTTTGTATTACTAATTAATATAATTTCCTTTTTCTTGAAATTCGTTGCTTTGTAAATGATTGAGCGAAACAGGATGTTGACAAATGTGAAAATACAAAGGGGCATTTTTCAACATCAAATGAAAAATAATAAATTAATTAAAATTCATTTATTGCATCGTTTTACATTAGGTTCAACTAAAAGGTGCGGGCCGTGGTTGAGGACTATCTGCGCGACAGGACGATCGGCGTGATGGGACGGGATGGAAACGTCGAGGAGGGTCGAATGCGGCGTTCCGCAGGGGTCGGTGTTGGGACCCCTGCTATGACTGCGCGAGATCCCCCCGCTGCAGAGCTCTGCTACGGAGCCTGCAGCGGATAATGGCCATACGGATCGTACGAGGCTACTGTACAATCTCGTACGAGGCGGCGACGGTTCTGGGACGCTCCCCCCTTTTCGACATCCTGGCCGACATGTACGTGGCGACGTATGCGTCGCGGTGTGTCGACCGGGGGAGCGATGGGGGGAGCGGCCTGGAACCGCGCACGAAGTGCCTAAGCGGGAGTGGCACCGACGGATTGTGGCGGCCTGGCGTGCGCAGCTCGAATTACGGTTCTGCGCGTACTCCCGCACCTCGAAGCTTGGCTCCACGGGAAGGAGGAGGTCACCTACCGATTGACTCAGATACTCACCGGGCACGGCTGCTTCGGTGAGTATCTGTGTCGAATAGGACGGGAGGGATCGACCACATTGCCACCATTGCGCATCCGACCTCGACTCGGCCCAGCACACGCTGGCGGAGTACCCCGCGTGGGCCTCCGAGCGCCGAGTCTTGGTCGCAGAGATCGGGCGAGATCTGTCTTCCCCGGCATTGATAGCGGCAATGCTGGCGGACGAGGGAGGTTGGAGGGCTGTGGCCTCCTTCTGTGAAGCAGTGATGCTCCAGAAGGAGGCCGCCGAGCGGGGTCGGGAGATGGCCGATCCCGCTCGAAGAAGGCGGCGCCGGGCTTGGTAGCACAGCCGCGGCGCCGCCGCGGGTCGCCGGCGGGCGCGAAGAAGTCGCGACTGCTACGGCGACCCGGGATGGACCACGCCCCTTCCGTGGCCGGGGGGCGTCGTCGGTGGAGGAAACCGGGGGAGGTAGTGTAGCCTCCCCCGAGGAGGGCTCCCCTCTAGGAAAGGGAGCGGAGGCTGCGGATTCCCGGAAGTGGCTTGATGTTCCCGGGGGCTCCCTACATGCCTGAGGAAGGCTATCCCTGCGGTTTTTAGTGGGTAGGCCTCCCCCTTCTGGGGAGGAGAGCCCCACATAACCGCCGGCTCGCCACAGCCGGGGTATGCAATTTAATGCATTTTCCTCAAGGGAACAAAAAAAAAAAAGGTACAACTAAAAGGTAGTTTAGTACAACTAAATATTAGGTATATGAAAATAGCGTTTTGTCCTACTGACCACTTTGATCTGAAATATCTCCTGTTTGCGTTTAACAACAGTAAAGTGTATTTGTAGAAGGTACGAGAACTGAAGGTTTTGCACCTTGCCTGTTAGCGGACGCGCGGTTCCGGGCGGTTAGGGTCGAACTAAAAAGAGAGTTGACGCAAATTAGCGCACGCCGTGTCGTGGGAGTCAGAATAAATTCAAATCTTTCTCGGTACGTAATAACAAAAGCAAACACAAGCATTTTATAATCGCTTTTGACCTTTCCAAAGCGAACGTTTGACTTCAGACTGATGAAGTAGCTAAAGTATTTGAAAGAAGATAAAACCAGTGGATCGGCAAACAGTAATTGCAGTTCTTCTATTAGTTATGGTCATATTTAATTGTTTTTTAGTTTAAGGAAGGCATATTTAAATGTAGCATTCGCATGCTCCTCATTTGTTCTCCATCTAAGAGCAATGTTAATTTTTTTGCGTAAATTACAAAGAATATCTTTTGTAAAGTTATTAATACAGATCTCTTTGCAGTCAAGGATTTTCTTGGTTTGGTATCTATTTCCCCTAGTTAATGTCTACGATTTAATCGAAGTTAAGGCTAAGTATTCTTATTACAATTACCTATTGATTAATCTAACCAGCTTGATGTGTAGTAAAACCCATGTGACACATAAAATCCCAAATATTCGAAACAATATTCTTACATATACTCACGCATCTTTCCCGTGGGGGTAGACAGAGATCACAGTTTTCAACTGATTACGATCCAGAGATATTTCCCTAGCTTCCTCGATTTTTATTAATACTTTCATGTAAGCTCGTCGGTTACGGGTACTCTTGAAATAACGATTTATAAAAATGTACATATTCTAAAGAATATTCATTCTATATTCCATATTAACTTTTGAATAATAACTGTAGTTGCATACAACATAATATTTAAGTAGAATAATAATAAGTTGTGCAATAATACTAAAACCTAAACTCCTTATATCAAATGTCAAAATCAATTATTTAAACTTTCAAACGTGACATGGAAATTAAATTCTATGATTGTGCAGTTATTTTCATAGGTACTTTCACGCAGATGTAACAAAATTACAAAAAAAAAGATATTCACGTACACGCAGAAAAATTGAAAACAAATACATTCTAATAATAATTTAAAAGATTAAAATGACGCTATAAACAAACACAAACAAAAAATGGAGAACCACAAATGTAAGTGCTATATCTTGGTATTTATCTAGCGGCCATATGCGTCGATTTGTTCTGGATTTAATATAGTCAATATAATAATTATATGAAATTCATTAAATTTGTCTTAGGTTCTATAACTGATTGAGAGTAGGTGACACTCCTACAAAACTATCAAAATCTATTGCTTTGCATGTTATTTTACAGGCCACTGTGCCACCTTCAAAGAATAATATCGCAACCTGTAAACCTGTGTATAAAGATTATTGTTATAACTAGAGATCGGATAATCGGATGCATATTTACCTAAAGTTAATTTTTGGCTCACAAATTATGGAAGCGGCTTTTTAAAATACATTTTGTTAAATAAAAATCCCGGGAAAATACGGGACTGCAAATTTAACGTAGTGATATTGTTTGAAAATTACTAAATTAGCACGTGGTATTTATTTTCAAAAGACCGAGACTCCGGGTTCATTTATACAACTTTATTTAAGCAACATGTTCTACAGTACCGGAATTCCGGGATTTTTATTTATGGAAATAAAATAAGAAGACAATTCCATACTTTGTCAAAAACTAAATTAGGTAAATAAATAAACATCCAGCTATCCAATTCCGCGATCCCGGGATTTTATAATAAAAGCCGGGATAAAAAGCCGTTTCCATACTTTGTCTTAAACTAACTTTAGGTAAATATGCATCCGATTATCCGATCTCTAATTATAATCGTCATTATACGCTAAATGAATATCAGACTTGGACATTATATATATATTTTAATTATGAGATCATTCTAAATGTTATTTTTACCGATGTTCTAATTTATAATCCGCTGGCCACTTCGCCTAGTTATATATTAAAAACTTGTTACATATTAAAAAGAATAACTGCATGATTTAAGAAGTATTTTATATAGATGCTGATATTGAAGATATTCTGGACCTAACTGATTCTGATGAGTCTACTTCCACATCCAATTCCGGTATATTTGAATCTAACCCTATAACATTAGACCTGCACAATATAGATAGGAATTCACCAACACCACCACATCACTTGGTGTCAAGAGTCAAGAAGTATAAAAGAAAGATAAGAAGTAAATCAGCAGGCCGTAAAAATGACGCCGAATCTCTATCCAATGACTCTAATGCAACTAAGGCACGGAGCCTTAGTATTGAAAAACAAAGCAAAGAAGAATTTTATGATGCTAGAGAGAGCTATCATGGCATGGCAGGTAAACTTGATGAAGATGAGACGTGTACTCTTAATTTATCACCACACAATTATTTATTAACTATAATAGGGGCAATCAACCACTATGTTTCTCATTTTCCTATGCTCTTATCCCCCACTAAGTGGAATAGACACAGCTAAATTCTTCATTCACTTTTTTCTATCTATTGTCACTTCTGTAACTTTCATGTGCATATAATTTTCAGGTTTTCCTCCTCCTTTCTCGTCATCCAAATTAGTACTTAATACTCATCTTGTAAAGTGGTCTCCATGTGATGTAATAACCAGATAAATAAAATATTAATCACTCTTATAATAATTATATTACTTTTATAATAATTACATTACATAATCTTAATACACTTGTATATTAACTTAATAAAATATAATATTTCACTCTGAAAATCTTGTGACTTGACAAAATTAAAACATGAAGATTTACTTTTTATTTAATCTACGTTTCGTCATAATGGAAAAAAAACCAATGAGAAAACGCTTTGACGTAATTTGTTACAGCCAACGAATCGTGAATAGATTTGGATCAAGTAGGTGCTCGAGGCGAATATTTGTGGTGCGATTTGAAATAAGCTCGATATTGACAAAACTCATTTCATGCGAACACAAATATAACGGGAAGCTACTTCACAATGCGTGCGTGTGTTGGGTTCCTGTTAACATTGTGAACAGTTAAATGTTGTGTGACATTGAGTTATCGTGTCGTTACAAATGGTCGCGTTGACAGCAATATACCTTTATTCACGTCTTTTCATTTCGAAGACGATTTACCGTATCATGTTTATATATTGTTTCCTATTGATTTCATCAATTCATATATTACACATGCTTACGTTAAAGCGGCTATTTTACAACTAAATCGGTTCACGTATTCAATTATTTGTAGATTTTAATTATACTACTATCTATTTTATTTCCCTCACTTTTTCTTCATTTTGACATCGTTTATGGAACTCCGTCTCCGAAAGAATTTAAGAAAACACGAAAGTTAATCATTTGTACAAAAGTTTTATATATTATTCTGTACGTAGTTATTTTCAGTCCTCGATTTCCTAATTTTTGCGAATTTTTCGAACATTCCTCATAGTGCTGTACCCTTTTTTTTTTTTTGTTCCCCTGAGGAAAATGCATTAAATTGCATACCCCGGCTGTGGCGAGCCGGGGTTATGTGGGGCTCTCCTCCCCAGAAGGGGGAGGCCTACCCACTAAAAACCTCAGGGATGGCCTTCCTCAGGCATGTAGGGAGCCCCCGGGAACACAAAGGCCACTTCCGGGAACCCCAGCCTCCGCTCCCCTCTCTAGAGGGGAGCCCTCTCGAAGGAAGCTCGGGGAAGCTACACCTCCCCCGGTCCCCTCCACCGACGAGCCCCCCCCGGCCACGGAAGGGGCGTGGTCCATCCCGTGTCCCTGTACCCCTGTACTGTTTGTTTATTTCTTTCCCGAGATAGACTGGATGAGTTTGCTATTTTTATTAGGGTCGCATTAAATGTATATAATCATTATTATGTTATATTTCTATTATGTTATTCTTTATATAAATGTTATGTAATCGAACAATATTGTTTAGTATATGCAAGTTCATTTTGTTCAGCTAACTACTTTGTAGCCATCTATTTTTAAATCATCAAAAAATTGCTCAGATTCAAATCCATACATACATTCATATGATTCTCTATATCGCAAGAAATATGTAACAAAATTTTACAGAGCACCGAGCTGCTAGCTCTCAACCCGCTGTCTTGCAGGCCGTTTTAGAAGATGTGTCAAAAACAGCACCAGTACCTCAAAACGAACAAATCTCTTTAGTTCTATCGGTAATTAAATACATTTTTCACTTACTATATATCATTTCTATTATTATCACAACCAAATACCACTGTTGACCATCATGAATATAGGATTCGCTTCGTCTTCTAGCTAGTTTAACACCAGTGAGATGCTATACATAGTTACATAAATCATGGTTTGATAAATTGTTATGTTTATTGATAAGGTTATTCAAATTTTGGTATACTAAATTGTTTAATTTCTTTTTACTTGTAGAAGCCGACCAGTGATCGAAAATAAAATGTGCAGAACAAATTACACAACCAATAACAATAAGGTATTTACTGTATTTAGCAGTACGTAACATAACAATATAATTACTTTAAGTTCTTTAGATTTTCACTTTGTGGAATAGTCGTATTAAGCCATCTTTTGTACAACTACTGTTAATATTTTGACAACATTTGTGGTAAATAGCTACAGTCGCCTATACCACATGGGATTGTTGGAAGAATTGCAGCAAATCCGCATCATCCTAATTTGAGATACAAAGTTATGGTAATAGTCGTTAATATATATTCAACTTCATTCTCAATCCATATTGTGCATGGAGTTTCATATTAAAGTTTGTGCTATATTTTTTCATAATAAAAAAAGTAGCTAACAATTTTCGGACATACCTTTCTTATAAAGCTAACTAGCGACCCGCCCCGGCTTCGCACGGGTGCAGTGAAAAAATGGTTATGGTGGGTTATCCCTAAAGATAGACATATACCATCGCGGACTTTTTTGAGGATTTTTGTAAGTTGTACAATACTGTAGTACATTAGTTTGGTCTATCTCGTAGGGTTCAGCCAGCGTTTGCAATATAAGCGCAAAAAAACGTGCTTATTTACGACATCACATTAGAAACCTTTAAATTTATCAGTGGTTTCTCTACTATATTATGCATTTATTATACATACAAACCTTCCTTAAGAATCACTCTATCTATTAAAAAAACCGCGTCAAAATCCGTTGCGTAGTTTTAAAGATCTAAGCGTAACATACGGACATACAGGAAAGCGACTTTGTTTTATACTATGTATTGATGTCTGTATTGTTCGAAATTAACGTTTTTTAATATAGCATTTTATATTTCGACATTGTAAATCACACAAGAAAGCAATACTATATGCCGAGTGTAATACATATATTAAAAATTGAGAGGAAAATATCCCCATGTTGCTCGGTAGCGTGTTGCCCATTAGGGGTTCGTAACAAAATACGCGCAGATTTTTTCGGAGAATGAGAGAATGGCAAAATTTATGGCTTTCCGCTTCGTCCACTTTGGATTAAGTTTGATGCAGGGTGACCAAAGTATTAACCGGAACCAGATTATGGAAATTTTACGTATTTGGTTAATTTTATATTCAAGCAAGTAATCAAGTTAATGCTATACTGGTCAATAAAAAATATATAAACCAATAAAGTGAATGTAAAGTTCGGATTATTTGGGAATCATTAATAAAACTATCTGTATTACAAAGGGTATTTTATGTTTGCTGATTCCGCGCAGTTCGTGAGACACCGAGCGGGCAACAATTCCTGAAGATGTCTCGCTGAGAGACGAAACACGTGTCGACCTTGTCTGCTTATTGAACAAGTCATCATCAACTGCGCGGAATCAGCAAACATAATCAATATCCTTTGTAATACAATGGACTTCCGCAAAATAACACCTGCTACAATAGAGTACTATCTGTATTATAATGTTACTCTGTGCCCGTGATTTCACCCTCTTGATGGTAGAACGCAAGTAAATGCATATTGCGTAAATATGAATCGTTTATGCTTATCGTTATATTGTGAAGCGTTTACGCAGCACTCCCAACAAAAGCTCTCAAATAGAAATATTTGTTCCAGTAACATTTTCTATTATTATTGATGCTCCACCCCTGATAATTGCAACGTATATTCAGATGGTCTAATTTAATTACTATATTTGTATATTTTATTCATTTTTATATTTTTATTTATATAAAATTCAAGGACATCTACAGAATTATAATAATAAATTTTCACGTATAACAAAATAGCTTGTATTTATTTTATACATGTTTGTCTGGCACATTACACACAAACTCACATTCACACGCGCACACATATATGCCTAACTTCATTTCTGGCTGACGGCTAAAAAATCGGTGTTCTTGTCGTCAGACCATCATACACCGAGCCTAGACTCGAATCGGATTATTAATCTGTTCTTTATTACAATACTTAATCAAGCTTTCTTTCTTTGCAGATTCTACAATCTTATCAGCGTAGGACAATTTGTTTGAAGTACCAGTTCAGAAACAATTGATAAAAAATAAATATTGTTGTTCCCAATTTTTGTTTTCATTGCTGTCATCTCTCAGTTCAAATTTCAACTATTTTCGACCTAATTGCAAAAATAAGTTAATAAAATAATAAATACCTATCTAAATGTATTGTTAAAAGTTGAAATAATATCATTTTTTCCATTTACTTCATCAAAATAAAATTATTACAATCAATCAATACAAAGTACAAACGAGGTTTCATGTGGAATATACCTAGCAGCTATCGCTCCCTGTGACTGTACAGCTAACTGGATTATAACTTAAGTAATTGACAATTGAATTCTATTATAAGTTGTCGGCTATTGTTATTGCAACTTAAGTAAAATATCGGACATTCCTGAAATTAAAAAAAATATATATCTTACACTCACGCTATTAGCCTAGCCCAAACTAAGCACTATAAGGCTATTATTATGGGATCCAGAATAACGGATAGACTTACATATACTAAGATAAATATTTTGACGTGACAACGTCTTAAATTAGGTTGCGGCTGGGAGTCACTTATGAAAAAGTGTAACGCTCGGTAACGTTACGATGAGTCACCGAACGAGAGAGAGGCCCGCCGAATGCCTTGCGTCTCTCTCCCACTCAACTATGATCGGTCTGCCGCGCGCGCAGCACTAGAGAATTAGGCGCATTGAATCGGCGCATGCTTGTGTCTCTGTCTTTGTCTTTCTCGAACGTTCTTGGCGTTGGAAAAACAAGAAAGCGTCATAATACAAGTTCACACGTGTGGTTAAAGTATCGTCAGCTGTGTCTGTAGTGAAAATGTGGAGTGCTTAGATTCGTCATTTACAACAACTACAACAATAAAGGTAAATAATTGTACACTGATATTTCATTATCGTAAACTATGATTGATTGATTAATTGTTAGATTGACACAAAAGTTGAGAAACTGAGTTTATAGGTTATGTCATACTATTGATAAATGTTGATAGTGTTAAGTAAATTATTAGTTTAAAATTAATTAATTAATTAATTATTATTTTACAAATTTTCATTAATTTCAAATTTATTTAGCAAAAATTTGAACCTTCAATCTGAATAAATGTTTTGATTTTCGAATTGATTCTTTAAAATTACAAATATTAAGAAAAAGTGGCAGATATAAGAAAACTTGATTTAAACTGTGTTGAGCAAGAATATATAGAATATATTTCTATAGTTAAAATTTGTGCAATTCTTATTTTCATTCAATTCCTTGTTCCTATTGTGCAATTTAATTATATTCATATCAATAAATATTCTACCGAGAAAAAGACGTTGTCACGTAAAATCTTCGCCCGTAAAACCGACTTTACAGGCAACCATTTTTTTTTTCATATAAATATATATTAACGATCATGACTAAGGCATAAATGCTCACATTCCTCACATGAGCACGTGACCCCACCGGGACTCGACCTCATAAATGGTGACACCATGAAACCGCTGTACTAACTACAACACTGGGCTGGATGTTCGGAGGTTTTTTAAACTTTGGGAATAGCTCGTACTTCAATAAAAGCGTGTAATTATTTCAGACTTTCCTTGAGCTGAGCTTTGACTGGCTCGAAGACCGTAGAATCTGAGACCCAACGAAGTTCCTCACATACGCTATCCAAACTTCACATCCACATATCACACGCGAACACTTCCATCACAGTTTTATCCTTGTCATCGATGGTGGTCATACCGAGAAGGGATGTGTTGCTACCGGACAAGGTCATGAAAGCATTTGCGAACACATCTACGAACTAGAGCCGAGGGCAAACCCCTTTCAGTCCCTTAAAATCGATAACCTGGCAATGCAGGACCCGGGATTCTCGGGAGTTATTTACTTTCTCAACCAAGGTCGTTTCTGTCAACCTAGCTGAGAATCCTGCTCGGGTCTCTTTATTAATTATTTTCTATCACAACTTCAAGCTATCACAACCACTTGGCTCGTGATCCTGAGCCCACGCTAACATGCGCAAAACACGGAAATATACCGAAAATAATATTCGTGTGCCATTACAATGTGCAATTAATAATGCACAATAATTAATACAAATAACTTAAAAATCTTAACATTGGAAAAAAAATCTGACGTGTTATATGTGGACATTTCTTTATGAAACTTCACGTTCTACAAGAATTGAATAATCATAAAATTATAGTTATTAATTAATTCAAGTTCAGGCTTATATAAAATCTCGCCAATCTCTACTCTTATTTGAAAGATATTTTTAAGTATCGCGAGTATCTCCGATATTTCAGAAAGTGCTGTAGTTTTTTTTTTTATTCCATACGCTGGCAGACGAGCAAATGGCCCACCTGATGGTAAGTGGTAGCTGAGCCGCTGCCTACCTGAAGTTTTTGGGAAAGGGTCAAATGTGGGGAGGGTCCGGGCGGTAGACAAAGAAAGGGCAGATTACAGTAAACACTCCGCCGGCCTCGAATACCGCCGAGATTCCTCACCACAAGAGGTATAGGAGGGACGCATGAAGGAGCGGCTGTTTCTACCTTTCAATCGAAACGCGTGTTTGCTTCACGACCGAAATGGGCAGAATGGTGGTACCAACCCGCACAGACCCGGAAATTATAAGGCTATCCTTATTAGAGCCGAGCCTTACCACAACTATAATAGGAGAGGAGGAGGAAGGAGAGGACATCGATGCCACGGAGGTTAGGGGCAAATGGCATCGAAGGCTCGAGAAGTCGGGGTCACGTACCCGAGCTGTATATAGAGCAACCGGACAGGTTACAATTAGACAACCTCTCTGACTTAATGTTTTTATGAGAGATCAGTGCTCTAGTATTTACCCGTAGATCAATTATATACTGAGTCTAATAAACTAAATCTATGATTTTACCCATAGATTGGATACTAGTTACTGTGAATTTGAAAGCTAAGTTGACATTTTGTTCATCCGCTGCAGACTTTTCAATAGAGCAATGACAGTTTACAATTTATGTCAGTAAAATGTTAGCGCGTTATAAATAATACACAAATTTTTGTTTGTATATTTTGTTCAGTTCTCCGGATGACCTGATTATTCGGGCTTCGTGAAAATTACACAATATTATACTAATCAGCAAAAGGTGATGTGATAGAAGAATGAAAAAAATCTTGATAATTGGCAAAGAAAAGGTAACCAGAGTCATGCATTCAGCTTTAAGTTACGATACTTAAATCATAATTATACAAATAATATATATTTTTTTGTAAAATGATTTATGTACCAAATAATAATTTGTTAAGTCATTTGACTATCATTATAATTTTGAAGGTACAGTGTCTAAAGGTTGTATTGTAATATATAACTTTAACTTTACTAGTACTACTAGTGTGTAAGTATCATAAATGTGTATTCAGATTGAATAGGACTTATTAATTTATGTATAGTAGATAAGTATATCCACCTAGTAGTAGTAGTATAGTATATACACCTAGTAAGGTGTAATTATTATTATTGTGATGAATCAAAAAACTACTGAATCATGTTCTTTTTATAATTAGTAAAATAATTTCTGGCAAGAGAAAAAAAAAAACAGATTAATTAAGCCAGGTTTAAAATAACTTTTTTAGTATGGGATTAAATGATAGTTTAAGAAATAATTAATTAAAAATATTAAGCCTTTCATTTTTAATTAAAAAGAAGGGGAAAATATTGTATATAGATGAAATATGAAGTAATGAGGGTAAAGCTAACAAGGGTAATTTGATATTAATTTCATACTCATAAAAATATTGAATACCAATGGGTAACCGAAAATAGCACTAGTGAAACTGGGAGCGGAATTTTGTATTATAAAATAATCTATTTTTCTTCCACAGCGATGGAACAAAAACCATATTCTAAAACAAAAAACAAAAAAACTGTAGCGAAAACAAAAACGCCAAAGAAACGAAAAAGCGAAGGTAATCCAAGTTTTATTTTTTTAATATCAAAGCCAAAGGCGTCAATGCTTTTCACTTAAAAAATAATCTTCAGATATTGTATGGACCTATTTTAGGACCAACGTGCTCGATGTTTCTCGTGGAGCTTTCGAAAAAGTTGGTCGCTAAAAAGCGAGCTGAAGCGGAAGCACCCAAAAATGTCGTTCGTAAGTAAAAGGTTCAATATCTTACACCAATAAGGAAGTTATTGTAATTGTACCTGTAAACCCTAATTAATGCAAAAATACTATAGTTATAAACTCTTCTGGAGATTTGAGGATAAAGCCAGAACAACTTATGTCTAATATCCATGCCAAAGGAATATCAAAGTCGAAGAAAAACTTCAAATTCGAATCAGATGCTCTAAACTAAGCAAATACTTTTTATATAACATATATTCTTATTTACAGAAATGATAATTGATAGTATCACAAATGCTTTGCCAATAAAATTTTGCCGAAAATCACCACCAAAAAAGGAGTCGCCTATGAAAACGGAGAATTTGCATACTTTGGCCCCAGAATTGTTACCTAATGACACGTTAGAGATTTTGCCACCACATAATTTTGAAGAAGATATACAACCTTCAATAAAACTCGCTACATCGCGATCTGTTTTTAAGATGCCAAAAATGCCCGTTATTAGTAGCACAGTTTTAAAACTGGCAGCTGAAAGAAGGAGAAAAGTGCCCACTGTGGATGTAGCGGTTAACACAAGTAGAGAGCGTGACCTTGCAAATGAAATCGCTAGACATGTCAGTACTCTTAAGAAGATATCGTTGATAGCGGAAGAATTTAATCAAAAAACAGGTAAGTACCCATATATCATTTTTAAAATAATTTTCTATCTCAAATATATTAACTATTGAATAAACAAATCTTTTTATTACTCTTCTAAGGTTACATTATATTTTTTCAGCTAAAAATTTAAAAGAAATTGTAGATAGCGTGCGTGAAGATCTAATCAAAAAATTAGATGAGGTTCAAGCTGAAAAGGAATTATCCCAAAGCCCACATACAATACACATAGACGAACTCCCCGAAGTTATAGAAGAACAAGCTTAGAAATACAATCAGTCAGTTTGACAATTTCGTATTTGTCTACGACATATATCAAAATTGCAAATGATGTGATATCACATTGTACAAAATTATTTTCAAAATATAAAAAAAAAATTCATTATAAATGTGGTATTTGTGATTGCTTATTCTTTATTTCTAATATACATATTTAATGCGTACAAATAGTGCAACTTTTTTGTAAAACAATGATACAAATAAAACCGCCAGAAAAACTGCCTGAGACTAGCAATAAGTTAAATTGTAGCGATAAATTGCAAATTGACAAAGGTACGAAAATACAGTTTACTTTGTTTCACAAAAATAATACTTTGAATATTATAAATAATAACTCGCAATTTTTTTTTCCAATATTGAATACTAAACGCAGATCGTAAGGAAAATAAATTATATCAAAAGAGAAACATAGTTACCGTGCTGCCTAGAGAGACTACAGCGAGAGTAAATGCTTCTCAAAAAAAATATAATGATTCAGGTAAAGCTTTTGCCAAAACGTCTTTATTAATTATAATCTCACAAATAACACATGGAGAGCCACTGACATATAAGTAATAACTATGGAAGTAAATTTTACAAAACTACCTGTGCGGCTGAGCAATCATATACGCCGCACCTTCCATCATCGTCACAGCTCATATACATCCCCACCGTGGGGCTCGAGCCTACCCTAACTACGTTAGGGTAGGCACCTTCCATAATAATGGCTAATTGGTTTATAATATACTAGCTTTCCGCCTGCAGGTTCGCCTGATTTATATCATATTTGTTCTTCCTCTCTAGCCATCTCTATAACAAATTACATCAGAACCTGATCAGCTGTTTTAATAGATTATCCCGCAGTTAATTATATTTTCCCTAGCCTGGGTTTCAAATTATACCAAGTTGCATCAAAATCGGTTCAAGTATTCCGAGCCTATCCAAATTTTTATCTAATATTGTTCTTTTAATTTATTTACATCAATGATAAATTTATTTATATACAATAAGTTTCAAATTCCTAGTTTTAAAAATCATTTAATATCCTTACATACATTCATCCCCTATTTCAACAGTTTACAACCTTTTTTTATGTTATATAGTACCTATGACACTAGACTATCTCGGTAACATATATCATTCAGACAGACAGATATTTTCGCATTTATAATATTTATTAGCAAGAATAATGTGTAATCTGGTGTACTGGTTCCAACTCTATTATAATACACAACTATGTGGACGAACATGCAGACTATCCACCTGCTGGTAGATGGCTACAATCGCTTTATAGTCAACAGCCAGCAACCCACAAGCTTTACACTACAAAATCCTTCACTTGTACGAGCGCTGTAAGCCATTGTGTAAAGTGTTTTTAGTATATGCGGTTCTTGTGTGACTTGCAACAAATATGCAACAGTCGTCTGACATAAATTCTATGTGAATATTCTAAGGTCACAGTATTCAGAAATTTCAGTGTTATAATTTATCCTTCAAGCCGAAATACACCAAAACAAATGCCTATGTGCATTGTGATAGAAACAAGTTCGTTGGAGGCGTTTTAGGAGGAAAGGAGGCGAAACCGATTAGTACAATAATGCTGTATACTCAACATGTATTTCAAAAGAACCTACTACTTATTCTCAAAACGACTTGTCTTGAAAAACCTTTACTTCCATTAGTTTTGTCGTAAAATTTCTATTGCGATTTGTTCAATCTATCAGGAGTTTTGTTTAACAGTTTTAATACTTTAACAGTTCAACTGTTAATGTGATTTCCATGGCTTTTGTCGTTTTACAGAAACAGTATTTTTTTACATAGCTCTTCACAAAGATATCACAACGTCTCAATTGATAAGATTGTGATTTTTGTCTCCTTTGCATTGATCTGCTTTTTTGAGGTCCTGAGGGGCAAATCACCATCTTTAATTCATTTTTATATTTAATCCATAGCCCATCTCATGCCATCAAATTAAAAATACAATAACTCACAAGTTTTCAAATCATTAGTCATTTCCTGTGCATCTGCCTTATAGTCTTTAGCTACACATTTAAATATGTCAATACAGATTAGGGAATAGACTTTATTGATTCCTACCACGAAGATTCATCAAATTCGCTGAAATAACCTCTACGTGTTGGATTTATATCCTTACGTACGATCTATAAAATATCAGGTCTTTGGACGCGTGATAAGGAACGTAATATAGTAATTAATAATAGTATAGTCAATAAAAGTACAATATTAAAGATAAAAATTGAGTCTTAACTAGGACAGTTACATAATTTACGAAAATGGACTACACTTGCAGTTTGTGCAAACGACTAGCACTTGGCTTAGAGTTTGATTGTAGTCGTCCCAAGTGTATTCAAACTGTATCGGAACAACAATTTGACAGTCCAATTGCAGTCCGGTCTATATAAAGCTTATGCGTTGAATGTTATTTGAGATGTGAATATTATTAATAATTGTCTTATGGTTAAGGTTTAACAGTTGTTATATAATAGGATAGTCCAGAAACAATGATACCTTTAGCCTCACTTTTCTCTTTAGAGCTCTTTCAGTCGTCATTAATAATGTTTTAGTGGTTCCTCCCCATGAATAAGAAATTACAGTAATGGGTCCTTTTAGGACTCAGTGTCCAACTGCGAAATATCGCATTATAGCACTTATCTGGTAATATAAAGTTTTCTTCCGGTAAATTTTTGCCATTATTGTCTTGGTCCACTAGTAGCTAATTGGTTTCTTAATACATACAATAATGACATCGACATTTTTGGCGATTCGCCTTTCTCAAGTCTCGCTTTGCTCGAGTAGTTGTTGCGTTATTTAATTACTAAAATTATACTCATTTATTGTTCTTTTTTATGACGATACTTGTTTGTTAATAGTGTTGTGCGTATCTATAAAGATATATCTTATACTCATGTTTTGAATGTTTTTTCTTGTCAAGTGTACTGATATTGTCGATGGTGTATCTTACGTAAGAAATTAAATAAAATTTAGAAAATGTAAACTACACCATCCTTAGATATAACCAACTGGTTTACTATTTTATATCTTTTAACCATGCACTTTTTCCACATAACATGAAAACAATGACGAAAAAATTAGGGGTTAGTGTATCAGGAAACTAAAAGTTTACAAATAGAAATATTTATATATGTTAAGAATGAAGTTTACTGGTTTCTCTGCCACGTTTGATCCTCTTTAAAATTATTTGATTGGCACCTTTTCTTAAGCATCCCATTCCTACCCTTCTTATTAAAAGATTTCTCTATAAACTTATGTTTATATACTAACTTAGACAATGGCGGTTTTGGCAATGAAATAAGCTCACACATCAACTAGGACAAATCCCAATTAGCTGATTTATGACAGATAATATAAGGATTAATAAAATAATGTTTTATTTAAAATAACAGGTAGCAGAGTTACGTCTGCTGTACAACAAATGCACAAAAAACCTACACGTAAGTGATTTTATTGTTATTTCTATTTTATAGTGCGCCGAAAACTGAGCTGAGCTGAAAGTCGTAGATGTAAACTCATGTAGGAAGTGGTATGTCAAAAAACTAAATGTTTCCTATGAAGGACTTTTTTATGAAAGATTTTTTTTAAATCTACCCTGCTTTTTATATTATAAGAAATATGGCAACAACAATAATTTTTCATTTTAATGATCTTAATTTTTTCTACGCAAAAATTATACTTTTGTATCAATTTAGCTGTGAGCTAAGTTCAGGAATTGTTCTAATATTCGTTCACAATATTATAAAATTTTCAGGTACCTCAGGTTTAAGGCCGAGCCAAATACCGCAAAGAAAAATAAATAACAATATTGGATTAAAAGAGAGAAAAAAAACGGAAGAAAATACAATCCATGAAAAACGACTTTGTGTACAACGTTTATCTAATTTAGTTCCAGGTAATTTATAAATGATATCCAAGATTTTACACAAACACAATAAATTACTGGTAATTTTTGGCCACACTTAATATTTAAAAAATGTAAAATTACATTAACGTTGCTATAATAACTTTACTCTGATGTCAAAACAATACTTTTTAGAGCAAACGAACACCACGTTTCTGCATTCGACAAGGCCAATACCAGTTCCGGGAGAAATGTGTGAAGATAACAATACTGTAATAAATGAAGAGAGAACATACGGTATAGTAAACATTTAGAACCCCGTAAATATCACTTAGTAGGAAGACAGGTATATTATCTATATAAGTAAATCAAGCATAATAAGTATGATAGTTATAATTTGTTCCTACCATATCTACTAATAATATAAAATCTATTCCAATGTACTCGCAGAATTGCCGGAGGAAAATGAACCACATTTGGGAATCAAAATGAAATAAATTGTTTTGTTGTTATTTTGCACAACAGCATTATCCATAGAGCTATACTTGTAGTTTCTCCTCTTGATCAAATCAGAAATATTGAAGTATACAGCTGAAACTAGGGTCACTAACACAGCTCAAACGAACTATCGGGCAAAGCACATGATAACAGCGTAAGACTGATCAGTGTGGAGACACTTAGTTAAAACTTTTGTCCAGCAGTAAGCGTTGAAATAGTATGCTATATACATTATGGTATATGGCATACATAGGGGATGCATGTTTTGGTAATATTTGTCACATAAAGTCATTGTTAATGAAACCCTTTTAAATGTAAATAGGGGATTTATTAAAGAGAGTATTAAACTTACAAGGTTAGAAGTAAATAAAATATAAGCTTATATACGAGTATTGGACGTTGAGTAGGCAAACGCTTGCAAACCCTCCTCATTAATATTTACACTCAGTTCCCGGCCAGCTTTGAACAAGCTTTGATCGATAGTTAATTCCAGATTGGTTTATGGAACCCAACACGTTGGCGAATTCATTAGATCCCAATATGACGGACACAGAGATAAGGCCGACCGCTGACTGCACAGATCAAAGTATTGTCGAGATAGCTGGTAAGATAAATTTCCTCGCAATAAATTAGGTCGAAGTAGTATCGGGCATAGCTTAAAACTCTGGCATCATCTTTAACTTAGAATCCGTTCTCGTACTTAACGAACTTAAGGTACTAACGTAACTTAAGGTAGTAAACTATTTCAAATACATGGACTCCTGTCTAATTTTCTAACACACTAGGAATGCGTATTTTTTGCCACAAACAGTTAAAACTGGACCCTTTTTAAGAATTTGTACACATTTGTTTTTAAGAAACAAGTTGTTATTTGTTGCAAAGTTGTTCCTAAGAAATATGATTCTTGTGCAGTGACAATTTTATTATAAGGCCTCTGTTGCAAGAAGCATGTTCTTGCAACAGAGACCACTTACAAGTTTCATATATATTTTATTACATTTTCCCGCAGGAAATATATTTTTTCCAGTTATATAAATTTATCTATGTCCTTATCCGGATTGTATACATACTTATATCACCTTTTATCATAATCAGTCCAGTAGTATACTTACTTTTACAAACGTTTATTTTTTTTGTGTTTACCGAACAGTATAAGCGGCGACCTTGCAACCTATTTCAAATAACTTAGATTTTTAAACTTGTGATACCTTTCAAACGGAATGTCCAAATTAAATAATTAAAAAAGTAGTATAAAGGTATTGAATCAGACTTAAATATGAAGTCATTTATTTTATAAAAAAAATGATAAAGATTAACTCCAATTATAAGTAAAGGAGCTTTATAGCTGTGACATTTATATATATATTGTAAAATGTAAAAACTCTTATTGTGACATAACTATAATAGACTTATGCTGTCGCGATATTTCTCATCGATAATTATGTTCTGCAATGATGTAGTACATTATTTTGTTCTATAATCAATTCTATTCCATTATAATACAAAATATTTTATTATTAGATTTAATTAATTATAATGTTTCCTAATTAAAATGGGATCCCTAAAATGAAAAAAAAAACGGAATTTCAAGACAGAGAATCATTAACTTCTTACCAAGCTAATGCTAAGTTATTTCATTAGAATAATGCAGAGCTTATAATAATTGAAGACTCAAATTTAAATAAACTTAAAGTTCGTTAGTTCAGTTTTTGAATATTAATACGTATTTAAATTATTTGAATAAATAATTTATTTAATTTTAATAGTACACTAAATATACTTAGCGAATTCATTTATAATGCTTAAAAAGTAAAGGAATTATTTTTATATTCTTATAAGTTTAAGTAATAGGTACTACTTATGCGATGCAATATATTCCATATATTAAGTTTTAACAATATAAAAATTATTTCTTGAAGAAAATTAATACATATTGGTGTACTAACGATTGTTTAAATCAAGGCTGATTGGCTTCAACTAATTATGAATTTAGTAAGCCCATAGCTTTAATTCTACGTTATCTCTTGTAACCACAAACCTATAATAATTAACTGTATCCAAGGTTCATCTTCATCACAGCTCATATACGTCCCCACCGAGGGGCTCGAGCCTACCCTAACTACGTTAGGGCGATTAGGCCTAGTCAACCACGCTGGCCAGTGCGGGTTGGTTGACTACGTACACCTTTGAATCGCTCGCAGATGTACGCAGGTTTCCTCACGATGTTTTCCTTCCCGTAGGAGCGTCGGATAAATGTACATATGAAATTCGGAAACGAAAAAACCATTGGTACACGGTGGGGATTAGACCGCGGGCCTCCCGATTCTATGCGGCGCACGAACCAGTGCCGAGACCACAGCGCCACCGACGCTCTCCACGGTTAAGAATAAAGAATATAAAAAAAAATACTTTAATAATTCATATAAAAGGATATTTCACAAGAGTTGGAATAGAGTACTACATGTCGTACGATCTATTCTACGATATGTTTTAATCTTTCGTACGACATTGCGATATGATGTATTATAAAATTGTGGAGATCGTATGAGCCGCAAAATTGTTGCATTTCATTTCCGACGTTGCAAACAATTGTGGTTTTGCCAGACTTGTCATATGATATCGTTCTTAACAAACACACGATGTCTTACGAATTAGTAGTAGAAGTTCATAATAAAGTATCAGAGACATGTCAAGGTCTCAGTTTCAAGATTACCAAAGGATTTATGATACCATTTTACTGTCTTGCTATATACTGTATGGTTTGGAGGGTGTGAAGTAAACAGTGCAACATCTTAGTCAACTTAGCTAGATGCATCTGCTTGGGGTTACCCAAGTTACGGAGTCACCGTATTAGTTAAAACAAAAACTTTCAGAAAAAGGTATTTCCGGTTGAAAGAATAAATCTTACAAGAAAGAAGGATCATATCGTGTAATACTGAAATTGCATTTTAATATTGTCACATATTGACAACTTAATCCTAACCTTATTACTAACGGGATTCGCTATCCATCATGAGAACTTGAAATTCAAATTCAATATTCTATCACTATATTTTTTAAATTGTCAATTTGTCAATCTTGTGATTCATATTACCTCTGCACTAACCGTATTTACTGACTTATTGAAAGAAGATACGTGTTCACGGCGTAATATGAACCCAACCATTTTCTTTTCAGACAACAACGAAGATAATGAAGTGCATACTGCTGTATGTCTCAACACCGCTTGCGACGAACATAATAATAATACTGATGAGGTTGCAAATATACCGGAACGCTTGTCGAGGGATCGTAAATTTGGTTAAACCCTTAGTTAACTCCCCGATATCTCTAACTTATTGTATCACTTGTCTTCTTTATAAAATTAAAAGATTTTATGGTTATGTATCAATATGTGTATTTTAAATTACTTTCAGAGGACAAGGAAAACAAATATATGCACCCAATTGAATGTTTGATATTTCTGCCTGATATTCCTGAGTGTCCGTCGACGGATCCTGATTCTCGTAAGTTCCTGGCCTTGATAGTTTCTGTTATCTTTATGATTTACTAGCTTTTGCCCGCGACTTCGTTCGCGTGGACTTCAGGTTCGTCCCGTCTAGTCTAGTAATAAGTAAAAAATACGGTAACTAAGCGCTGCCCTACCCCGCTCCCCCCACGCCCCGTTCGCCTGGCACCGCTGTCGGTATTTATCGCCGAAATTGCTATGACTCTGCATTTTAAATCTGTGATATCATCGAAAATATTTATTTAATTTACATGCTGTAAAAAGCCATATTGATCTTTATTAAATGCACAATGTATTTAAGATACTTAATTGGATAAGGATTAATACTGTATTGCTTAAAATCGCTTCGTAAATAAGCCATTATTTCTCGTACAAAGTAAAGGATAAAAAATGGTTATTGTGGGTTATTCCTAAGAGATAAACATATACCATCACGGACTTTTTTGTAGACCTTTTTAAGTTGTACAATACTGTAGTAAATTGTTTTGATCTATCTTGTAGGATTCAGTCAGCGTTTGCAATGTAAGCGCAAAAAATGTGTTTTTTTTACGACCTCACATTAGAAACCTCAAAAATTGTAGCCTATGTGTTATTCTGATGTATAAGCTATATTGTGGTAAAGTTTCATACAAATCCATTCAGTAGCTTTTACGTGAAAGAGTAACAAACATCCATACATCCATACTTACAAACTTTCGCCTTTATAATAGTAGTAGGATTTTATATACTTTTCTTTGTGTTACTATAGGTCTATGTTTAGGTGACCGTTTGTTATTACAAAGCTTTTATGGAGTAAGGGTAATTCTACAAACCCTGGTGAAAGTCGTTACAACAATTTGTAAAACAACAATTTGGCAGACTCCAAGTCGTAGCAGACTATTATAGGAATGTTGATATTAATGGATCTTCGATCTACTAAAACTTTATTTTTGATTCAATCAAAGTTTTCACTTGTCTTTTTTTTTCACTTTTTCATTTCATTTTAGTAACATTGCGAGCGAAATAAATTTTCGTGATTAAGTGATAAATCTAATATGAGATTTGAAACACGTTTACAGTAACGTTATTTACGTTGTCTTCTCTGTCACGACGATGATAATTCTCGAATCTTTCGCTGACTGTAACGATTTGTAAAAGAATTCCGCCAATATATCCGATACTGACAGTATTTCCTGTTTCTATTATTCAGCATTATTCCTTTTCTATTGCTTACTTATTCTTTCTAATTATTGTTCAGAAGTATACATGACAAATGAAATTTGACATAATTTAATTGGAAGTCAACTTGTCAAACCAATGCTAACAAATTTTATCTTACAAATCGCAAACTCATCATTCATTTTACTATCGCTGATTGTAAGCGCTCTCTCCTTATCATTTACATTCATAAATCTCGCTTACATTTACGTAACTCAAATTTATTTCATATCGTACCGCATCCGCTATTTTCGTCTGATTATTTTCGCCAGAGATTACGCTGTCAAACAAAAAGAAATTACTTTTTCAATTATGTATATTTTCGTAATTGAAAAATTATAACGTAGCCGAAGAGAAAAGAATTTTATCGTTGCTAAAATATGCGAAGAAAATAATAAGCAATAATTAAACCGATCAATAATAAGGTAAAGCAAGTATTTCAAATTCCTAAGGTATTTCATCTATGCTGCAAAAATGATACAACCATAAACATCTCTAATTACATTGTATCAATCAATACTTGTTGTTCTCAGGATATAGTTTGGCCAACTCCGACAATCGGCTCCCAGGCGTTATTGAGTTCAAGGATCCAATCGCCGTGATGCCCCAAGAGAATCATCACATGACTGTGTCTGAGAATCCAGCAGGTATGGGTCTGTTGTCTGACAGGAATCAGAATTGTGAAGCAGCTGAGAAACGTAAGGACATAAAACGTTTGTCACAACAAATCTTCTAGAATTTTCTATTTGTATTTATGTCCATGTTTCTCCAATCGATGTATTTTAGAAGAGTATATTGTGTTAGAGATTTTTATTATCGCTTCTGTTACCACCTATAATTGCTAACTAGAAATCTATTCAACCAAATACATGTATACAGAAAATGTCCATTTGCCTATGCTTTAAACTATATACCTATGTACAGTTTATATAAACATCTTCTGCAGATTTATTAAACACCAAATCCCTACCCGAACCAGAGATAGAAAAGCATTTGTGTCAGATAAAAGAAGTGAAAATTAAAAGTAGTATTGTGAAAGTGGATAAGGCATTGGAACCAATTGTTTGTGTAAACATAGGTAACGTAACTATTGCTTATTTACTGTAATGTAGACATAGACCTAGACATAACTTTATTTGCAACCTTGACACAAAATATACACCAGAACATTATTAAAAATACGTAGGTAACATTGTGCCCTAGTAGCAAACAGGCCTCGGCTCAGCGTTGTGCTTCACATAGCGCGAAGCGCTGATATTCTGCCGAAACACTGAGAGGGTAAGTAAACCAGACAGCAGACACACAGAGAGAAACAGACAAACCTAAGCATACATATTACATTAATAAATAAAGCGCAATACGTGAATGTAGACAGATAATATTAATATATACATACATATACATATATATACACATACAGATACATATTTCCCAATTAGCCATCAGCATACAAATGGAGAGTCAGCATATCTATCAGGCAAACCAGTTCTTTGTTTTTGTAACACGTGTTTTTTATTTTTTTTTTTAACGTGGATTTACACTTTAGTTGCCGTATGGGAGGTGGGATGTTGTTCCAACATTTGGTTGCCTGATAGCGAAAACTTCCCCTAAACGCCGCAGTCTTATGCTGCTGATATGACAGTAGAAACCTAGTTGGTCTTCTCGAATACCCATATTTTGCAAGAAGGCCGAGTTTAGCATACAAATATTCGGGTTGTTGGTTCATTAAAATATCATGAACCAAGCATCCCATATGTATCAGTCTCCGTGAGTTTAAGTTTAATATACCTGAGTCATTAAGATATGGTGATATATGAGACCGAAATGGTGTATTATAACAGAAACGATAGCAAGCATTTTGTACCCGTTGCAAGATACGAGCATATTTTGACAATAATCTCGGCCCATATACTAAGTCACCATAATTCAACTTAGATAAGACTAGTGATTCAACTACTTTTAACCTGACTTCTTCACTTAAGAGGTTGCGGATCTTATAGAGAATCTTTAGACGATAGAAGCAGTTCCGAACCAGTTCAGTAGTCGGCATACTTCAAAACTATACCTATACTATTTATCCCGGTGAACTACGAACCGTTTAACTGTCAATGCCATGTCGTGCGTTGTCAAAAAATAGTTAATTAAATAGTGTTAGAAAATGCATTTTATATAGGTGGAAAATAAATTAGCGTTAATGAGGAAAAGCTTCAAATTTTTTTAAATTGTTCTAATTACTGAAAGGAAACATATAATTATTTATGAAAAGAAACATAATTACATTCATATATTTGCTCGAGAAGTTTAAATATGAACCAACTAAAAAATTAACACTCGACATTTTATTTTACTAATACAAAATAAAATATAATATTTATTGTATTTTTTACTTTCGAACAATACTCTCAATCCTTGAGATAAAGTTATTGTATTGAAAGAAACCAACTATTATGGATATATATTATTTTAGCTAATAAATTGTTCGAAATAAGACCTCTCGTTGCGGATACATTAGTCTTCGTCGAAGTTCATTTTGTGTTTTTTTAAGTATTGTGGTTTATGTTATACAGAAATATTACATACATATACATATTACTTTTATACATTCCGTTATAGCTGAAGTTTGTTCATTAGACCATGTAATGCATTCCAATAATTTGGGATTCCGAGCAATTTCTTCCTATATACTTCAACAGAAGTCAAACCTTCTTTGACGTGTCCGGGTTGTAATTTTTGCCTCCAATCGTCCATCACGAAATCATTAGAATTTGTAATATATTAAAACATGAAATACACGAGTATGACTAAAGTTTTTTTTTTAATTCGCTCGTATCGAGCAGGCAAAGAGCAGAGCCCATACAGCCTATTCAATGGTAAATATCTTCTTTCTTCTTCATTTTCCTATTTCTTTATTTTTTCCCATTTTTATATTTCTGACACAGTGTGGGTTATAAATTTAAAAAGATGTGGATATGATGCGGTGTTTCTTAAAATTTCTTGGATAGAACGCGGAATATCATCTGTGTTCTTGTAAAGATCTATAAGCTCATTCATTAGCACAAGGCGTTGAATGCCAAATGAAGAGCAATTGAAGAACAAATGATCCAACGATTCTTCTTCTCTATTGCAATGTCGACAAATTGCTAAATTAGTCATAGCTTTTCTGTGTAGATGAAAGTTAGTACGGCAATATCCATTACGTAGACGATTCATAATAGTGTGAAATTTGCGGCCCATGTAAGTAAATTTTGCAAACCAAGGCACTTGACTTGCCTTTACACCTAATGATGCATACCATAATCACTTTCCTTCAGTATTTTGAATATATTGCCAATGTAGCTCCCATTCTTTTTGTATCTGTGCTTTTAAAATTACTACAATATCAGTATGTGGTATAGAGGTATTTTTATACATATTGTATGACTAAAGCCGTATTTTTAATTAGATTTTTTTTTATTAAAGTGTAACGGCCTTGGATTACAATTCCATGCAGCCAATATTTTAAATTAGACGAAATCAACTGACAGTACTAATGTCACTTTGTGAAATAATGTTGCCATATTTAATAAAATAGTGAAGCGATCAGGAACGTCTGATACTTACTACCAATCGATCGCCACTAGCAATGCGGGATTGTGGATTAATTATCAATGAGTTTTTTGATGCGACAAACGTGCACGAGCAGAAGTGTTGTTGGTGTATGTATACTGTATATGTGACTTGTACTCAACATTTGACAGCTATTCCACTGGTTGACATATTGTATGTAACTCCTCTGACTGTAATCAGACTTCTCATTGCATATCTGATACAATTATTACGAACCGTGCAATTACAGAATTATTCAAAAGTCTCCAATGTCCATCAGTAACTGAAGCGGAGGCAATGCTCAACAAACGATTTCTTGTACCGTCGTATGAAGAATATCCTTCAGAAATTTTGCAGAAAACTACCTACTTTGACAGCGAAGGTAATTATTTATTATATACTTTAGAACCATTTTTAAATCTTAGCAGTTTAATAAGTCTCAGTAGCTAATAGACTGGTTAATTGGTTTGGATTCCAACACCAAAATAAAATCTGTATAAATATTTTATAGTCATAGTTCAAAATGTTAATTCATCAAATCTTTCACCAGAAATAGGTTGTTCTTCGGCAAACACCGTCAGCAGTACAGCGGCGCCTGACTTGGAAATCCGCGAAGCTATCTCGAGCCACCGCTCCCTCGGGCACGGGGAGCGTGACCCGCGCACAGTGTGGTGCTACCGCAATAACTATGGCACCCTGAGTGACTCTCCCCGTTGTATCGGTAGCGGAAACACGGTCGATCTGCTGAGAATATTGAACTCTGGTGTGTAAATGTTTATTTGTTCAAATTATAAAGGGAATTAGGTACTAACTGCTAATATTTATAACACGTGCTACAAATATGGTTCCCCATTCTTATATATATGGACCTTGAGGTGATTTAGTGGGTATAACACACACTGAAGTAGGTAGGGGGCATCACATAGATATTTGTAAACTAACTGTCGATAGATACGATGCATTGCATTCCTACTGCATAAGTGTCCATGTTTAATACAAATTATATACTACTACTACTACTATATTAATTTATAACACTGAATAATAAAAGTATTATACTATAATATAATATACTTCATGAAGTATACCACAGACTTTTATAGGTCAAAGTTATTATGAATAGTATTCAATTCATTTTAGAAAGCGGTATTCGCTGGGTGCGAAGTACTAGGTGGGGGTAACATAATCTATCGCAGCGCTCATGGTGGTCAAAAGTAGAATTAATGTGGGCTCTGTCATCAGATGTATCTGTCAATGGCAAAGCGATTCTACATAATACATTTTAATATCATTAATATTTGTTACGTATTAAATTATATATAGAATTTTTGGGTAAATTTTACTGTACTTACTGTTATGCAACGATGTTATCTAGATTACTCTAAGCTTTCGCAAGCTGATCTATTGACCCACTAAAAAGTTTTTGGCTTAACAGAATATAAACATATTTTTCTAAAACACAAGAATTTTCTTTCGTCTTTTATCTTTACTAAAATGCTAACTTCTTCTGATAATAAGATTTTCAATCAACTTGCTGCTAAGCCAAGTTTTATCTTCTGCAAATTAATGATGACCAAATAGACATTGCCCAAATTATATTATAAGATTTGTCGTGCTTAGTCGATAATAATAAATTATTACTTGCTGTCTAATTACCCCGTGACTGAATAATCATCAATTCTAATTCGTAAGAGTCAGCTTTCCTAATTTGGGAAATAAAAGTATTTTAATTTGTTGTAAACCAATTTAGTTAAATATATTTTCAATTAAATATTTGATTTGGATAAACTAGTTTTATATTATATATGAGGGATTTGTTATGTGTGAGTGAATTTTGTCAGCGAATTGTATACGAGAGAGACGAATGAAAGTGACGTCGCGTCGTCCAGTTACTGCGCCCTCGCCAACTAGAGCGTATGTCATTGTGTTTGGTAATTCATAGTTGATGTAATTTATTTCATTGGAATATAATTAATTTAAAGTTTGTTTTTATTATAATTTTATTATAATGTCAGTGACAGTAACTTCCGGTGTAAATAAACAGCATCCTCACACATTATGCGGTTTTAGGAATGTAATGAAAACAGCTTAGTCTCATATTACTTACAATTTATTAAATGCGCGGTAACACGTTTTAACATTGATAATTAACATTAATCTCACATCTTACAACATTAACAGTTACATCAAAAACAATTAAATCGACCTATGATATACCCAGCCAATACCAACAACTTCCTTTAAAGACGGTTTGTGGTTGGAATGTGATATTGTGAGAAACACTCACAAATCCGGTCTTCAAAACAATACTCATTTCGATCTGATAACGATATTTAATTTATTACTAACGATACAGGAACATTTAAATATATTTACTGTTATATAATGAATATATTTTCTTTTTGTTTTACTGTAAAACTACGACTATAAATTAAGTAAACAAACCCTGACACAATCAAAATAAATCACACTTTTTGAACTTACCTCATTTGATTTGAATGACCAAAATGATTACAAAACCTTTTTTACCCCCAAATCGTGGTATCACAACAATTTATTAGTCGAAAATATTTGTTATTTTTTCATTTCGATATTTTTTCCAAAATATACGACCTAAATGTCAATGTGACAGAGCCCACAAAGTTGTGGACGCCAGTTGGCGTTGTAATCGTGCACGGAGCCAATAGATTTAAACTATCTCTTTAATTTGCGTGAGTAATTGTGTAATTGTTTAAATAGATTAGCATGCTAATTAACTATATATCTTATGAATTATTATTGGACTATTAAGCAAGAATATATAACAGATACATATTCAAAAAATATGGATCGTAATTCAGCGGGTATGAACACACCAAATAAAATGGCTAATATTTGTTTTGCTATTATAGTTAGAGCTAGTAGATAAATATGGAAATACTGAATAATACAGGCATTATTGTAAAATAATGCAACAGGGTTACATGTAGTACCACGAAGTATAATAGGAAAATACCTCTCCAGTAAAATATTTATGTTCTACACCTGAAAGCTACGGTGCCATAACTTCTATGTGTAATGCTATGAATTTACCTTATATTGTTAAATTCAACTTAAGCACTTTTATCAGCTAACCATAATGATGAAGAGAATCTACATGAAAAGAACAACAAACAATCATGCAGTCCACAAAGTGGTGCTGATGGTTCCTCACGATGCAAATATGATTCAAGATATAGACGGTTTCCAAGTCACAGATTTAAATGTAAGAATAATATATTCTGTCATGTTTTCATTTTATTAATATTTTATGAATAATTCAATCGTAATTAATATGCCATTGCTTATATTCGAACCAGTAAAGATTTATAACATAAACCAAATAAGAACATATTTATCGGATTACTTTTCCATTGGTCTACATTCACACTAACTCTTTAGATAAATTATGTAATATAATAATTGTAGCTCTAGGTCCATTGAAATCATGTCGTAAAAATATCGCAATAAGGATTGTGTCTCATCATCGGTGGAATCTAGCTTGGAAAAAGACAATAGCGAAATGGCGATGGTCCAAGATCAATAGCGATTCAGGTATGGGAGAACGTTTGCATTTGCTTAGAATAGATATGATGAAAAGCAACAAATATTTGTCGTATTGTTATTAATTTCTTTGTATTTATAGAGGATTTTCGTTCATTAGTTCCTATCATCCAATATCAAGAAAGCTATGAATTTTGGGATGTAAATCATGCACAGGCAGTAAAAGCAACATATGAAAAAGCAGGTACTTACGGATTCACCTAATTTGGTTTTGTCGTATAACATACCACAGTATGTTAAAGATCATAGTTATTATGAATAGTATTTGGTACATTTTTAATAACAATATAGATTTAGCTTAACAGTATGTTAGTGAAATTGTTTTAAAAACATTGCATGTTATTTAACCAAATATTACAGATACCTTTATGGAGAATAATTCAGCGCGAGTGAGAACACCACTGAAAATGGGTAATATTTGGATTGTTACTATAGTTAGTAGATAAATATAGAAAGTGGGAAATCTGCTACACAAAACATCAAGCTAGCTACCGAGAAATTATGTTATTCAATTTGTATTTCCAAACGATCAACGAATTGACGGGGGAGACAGATTTATGCCAAATCAAGATGAACGAGATAAAGTTTTATAGGATTAGCTTTCAAATTCAGCTACAAAGTCAATATCAATTTTAATCTTGTTTTCTTATAACATGCAATTAGTATCGCTGATGAGTCTGCTAACATTAAAGTTTCTAGTAACAAATGTTTACAAACTTACAACCTATTTGAAGTTAATAGTAATCAGAAATACCAAATAACATTAAGCCCACTTTATACAGCCCACTACATAAGTTTTATACGAATATTCAATAATAATAATAAGGCATTCAAAATAATTCCACAAAATTATTACTAACTAGCGGACCCGACAGACTTCGTCCTGTCAAAAAGATTTGTAAAGTGGCAGTTTTTTGTTCCTACTTGAAATGACATATGATGACATTAAATTTGTTTGACAGAACTAACGTCACTTTTTTGTCTTGCCAAAGCTTCAAATTCGCTTTTAAGTATTAATACAAATTGTTTGTATAAAAATGTTGACTTTTTCAAATTTTATTTTTTTATTTTCTCTACGTACAAACCTTCTCTGGACTTCTACGAATAATTCAAGACCAAAATTAGCCAAATCGGTAAAGGCATTGTTGAGTTATGCGCTTACCAACACATTTTGCGATTCATTTTTATATATAAGAAGATATAAAAGAGTTAATGGATTTGTAATTTAACTATATCCCCTGGATGAATTGGTATATTGTATACCGTTCCTCCAAAAGATATCGATACGACTTCAATTTATAGATTTTCCATTAGCTGATAATATTTTCCAATTATTGATAAGTATTGTAACAGCCGAATATTTACAATTCAATTTACCAAAAATTTTAATACTAGCCATAACAACTAATAATAAATATGAAAATATCATAGTGCCAAATATCAATTTAATTATTTTAATTAACATAAGTACCTAAATGACAATTTGGAATGGTGTAAAATACGTAGAAAGGAATAATATAGTTTTTATTACTATGTATAATTTTAAACTAATTATATCTACGAATTGAAACATTTTCTCACTGATTTAGATATTATTCCAACAAACGATATTATTTCGATTGTAAATAATAGTTATTGTACTCGTAATCATTCTTAGAAAATAGGATCGAAAGAATAATACAAATAATTGCAGAATAATTTTGATTCTCAAAACAGCGTCATAAGATCCTTTATTGTTATTGTTTCTGTTTTATTTAGGGCGTGTAACGAGATTATATTTATTTAAATTTTTGTAAAAATTATTCTCGACTGTTGCCATATAACATTTATTTTCAAGAGATTGATTGTATTACACGTATATTTTGATTATTTTTTATTTGAATACAAAATATTCAATATTCTTTTGTTGATTAGAAAAATGTTGAGATCCTTTTTATATCTCTATGAAAAATTCGTTGGTTATTTTGATCAGTTCATTTGTCCGTCGTAATCAGTACAGCGACAGGCAACGTAATTTTAAATTATTCTTTTAACAAATACGCTTAGCATTCATATTTTAACAATTCCCATTCTATATCGTATTCTATTGTATAGTACTTGTATAGTATTCTAGAACAGTATCTCAAAATCCTAAGCCCCTACCTACAGAATATTTCTTTTTGATTTATTAATACTCGTAAATTGTTGTACACACACGGATAATTAGAGTCCTTTTTTATATGGTTCACGTAATATTTCGATGTAAAAGATAAATTGAACCGTTAACTGGCGCTTACCCTGCTTCAGTACCTCCACTTTTCCTATTTCTGCTACAAAATAGTGCTGCTCGCATTGCTGTGTAAAAATGTGACAAGGGTAAGATAGGCAGTGAAATTACTGGGTACTGTGACTATACATTTTGGCACATCCTGGTAACGTACACTGTGGTTTTGTGATGGTTGTAGATTCGACGCGAGTCTCACAGGGACCATATGTACTATAGGCGTCTCTAACCAGTAACCATCAGGTGGGCAGTAGGCTTTCTTGTCAAAATAATGCCATAAAAAAACGCTAGTCTGTTAGTTATCCCCCCGTCTCTCCGCAGGCTATAGAAATTTAAACATTCAATTACAATATTATTATAATTAACTAAAATAATCATAAACTGACGCATAACAATAAATATACGTGTCAATAGGAAGATACCGAAACAAAATTATAGCTTCGTCCATTAAAATATTTGTTATATATTAGTTTATCTTATACATTTTCGCGACAACAGCAGTTATAACATCTGTTGACGCGCAATCAAACATTCCTATCACTTAAAAATCATTGCAATACCGTTTTTTTTAATAGAGTATGTTTAGGACTTATGAGTTTCGGACCGCGGAAAAGGAAATTTAAAAAAGTAATAAAAAAAAAGATTTTGACATTACGGTTTAGGTACTTGACTGTCACTTCGGATTTTTTCACGGCATTTTTATTGAGTTTATTTTCGGCGGATAAATAATTGATCATTTACATTTACGGAATCTATCAGTGTATCAGTGAATTTAAATATACCATTGGACTAGTGTTTGCATATTGTGTTACCACGGGATTGGTTTTGGCGTAGTGGTCGGCCACGCGTTCTCCTGTTTTTTACACTACAAGTATTGTAATTTATGATATATATTTATAACCACATACGGTAGGGCACATTAGTACACACAAAACACACGTTCAAGCCAAGCCAGAACTACGGACCGGTAAGTAAGCAATATTATTATATAGTTAAATAATATAACCAAATTACGGGCGTTCGGGAAAACGCAACATTCTTTGGTAGCAGAGCGTGGTTTACTTTTCGGTTACGGACCTGTTATTTTGTAAATTCTTTGATTTGTACTTATATGCGTAACAAATATATTTGACATCGGTGTCAAACGGGTTTACATTAAATTTAATTTGGGGTAATATTAGGTTAATTGCGGATGCCCATGTGGCAAAGATATTAAATTTGCCTTATTTAAGGAATATCATGTTTATAAGGGATGATTTTTTAAATCCATTAAAGGTGGCCTATAATTGTTTGGAGAAATTAAATTTACCAGTAACGGAGTGGTCATTCTTGTTGCTCCATATTGTATTGAATAAGTTACCCTCTGATTTAAAATTAAGATTTGAACAAAAATATGGAAGCGGAGATGAGGCAAGCCCGTTGCCTAAATTTATTGACCTTTTGACCTTCTTGGAGGAAGAAGCACGGATTGTTGACAATGTAGGCTCACCTCCTGCAACGGCTACCTCAGGGCCATCTGGGAGGCCTGTGTCCAGTCAGGGAAGACCTGTATTCAGTCAGGGTAGGATTAGGCCACCCACTCGGGGGACTAGGGTAGGTATGGCTACATCGGACCATACTATTAATAATAGGTTGCAATCCAAGCGGGTTGGTTGCACCTTTTGTGGCATCATAGGCCATTTTATATCTAAATGCCAACATTTTATAAATTGTTCCCCTCAACAGCGGAGGCGTTTTGTGCAAAATCACAAGTTATGTTATTTTTGTTTAGGGGATCATCTTGTTAATAGTTGTGCAGTGGCACGGCCATGTATTCATTGTAACGGCAAACATCACGGGATGTTATGCCTGAATAGGAATGGTGGAGTTAGGCCTGCAGCGGGACGGATTGGTTCTCCTTCAGGAGGGGGTCAAAGCGGACAAGTACGGACTTCACCTCCTCATTCTGGACGAGCGTCGCCTCGACGGGTGGACGTGCGCGCGACACCTCCATATACGGGTGGGGGTGGCTTTAGGCCTACTTCACAGGCATCTCCACATACGGGTGGGGGAGGCACCGGGCCTATGGTACAAGCACCCTATGCAGCGGGCATAGGGCATATTCAAGCGGACGAATCCCGTGACGTCACTGCGGAACAGTATGCGTCTGCGGCTTCGTATGCAGCGAGAGCGAGGGGTTTCTCACCACCACTCGCGGAACGGCCGCGATTGAGGAACACGCCGCCATCTTTCGGTCATCCGGTTGGTTACCGGACACCGGATGCCAGTTGGCACCTGACTCGGGCACCATTGGGGCGCTCGAGACCCCCTACATATAACCCTCTGGCGCTGTCGGCAGCCCAGGTTTTTAATCGGGTGAATGCTTCATTTCATAGTGACGTTCAAGAATAGGTAGTCGCCGCCGCCTCGCCAAATGCAACCTTTTTAAATACTATTTTATTGCCTACCGTTGCGGTAAGGATTTGTGATATTAACGGTTTTTATGTTAGAGCACGGGCTCTAGCGGACACGGGTTCGCAAGGTTGCATGATAACAGTTAATTTGGCGAGACGGTTAGGCCTATACATATTTAATAATAATATTTCGGTTCGTGGCATAGGTGATGTGCTCGTGTCACATGTTTATGGTCAATGTACCTTTAACATTGTTGGAGAATCGGTCTCTCAACCTGTTATTACAGTTACAGCACTAGTGTTGCATGATATTTTAGGAGAACATCCACAGGTGGAATTGCCTTCGGAAATTTTGAACTCGGCTTCTCACCTGTCTTTGGCTGACAGAAAATTTTTAAATATTGGAAAAATTGATTTGTTGCTTGGTACTGATGTGCTTGGTCAATTATTGTGCACCGGACGCACTATAAATTTAAATAATAATGGCTTGGTTGCTATACCATCGCACTACGGATATATGATTATGGGCCCAGCATATGATACGGTTTCTGATACGGTTTTTACGGGCGTTTCTCTTTCGGATTTAGTACAGCGTTTTTGGGAGACAGAAGAGGTACCCACGGTTTCACGGAAGGACCCGCTCGACGAAGAATGCGAGCGCCATTTTATCGAAAATGTTTATCGGTTACCGAACGGTCGTTTCGTTACTCGGTTGCCCTTTGTGAGCATTCGCAAACCGCTGGGGCAGTCCTACCTCACTGCTGAGAAACGCCTGCTTTCTATGGAACGTCGCATGAAGCGAGATACAGAGTTTCGCGACAAATACATTGAGTTCATGCGGGAATATGTACAATTAGGTCACATGTCCCTGGCACGGAGGGACTACTCATCGGAAGAACACTATTTCATACCACATCACGCGGTTTTTAAATCGGATAGCGGTAAGATACGGGTCGTGTTTGACGGGTCGGCCCCTTCCTCTAACGGTGTTTCATTGAACCAAATCCTGCACTCGGGTGCTAAACTACATAAAGATATTTCGGATCTTATTTCGGCCTTTCGTAGACACCAGGTGGTCTTCGCGACGGATATACGCATGATGTTCCGGCAAACGGTGATTGATGAGGCTGATAGACGGTATCAGCTGATTCTTTGGCGCGAGGACCCGTCTCACCCATTACGCGTCTACGAACTGAACACAAACACGTACGGTTTGAAATCTAGCCCCTGGATGGCTATGCGGTGCTTGTTGGAACTCGCTCAACGGGAACGCGTTCGATTCCCTCGTGCGGCGGACGTCTTAGAGTCGGAAATTTTTGTCGATGACGTTATCACGGGTGGATCTTCGGAACAGGAGGCTTTAATTTTACGTAACGAGCTCATAGCGTTATTGGCAACGGCTGGCTATGAACTACGGAAATGGATTTCGAACAGTCCACGTCTCTTAGAAGGACTACCAGCGGATCACGTTCAAGATCCATTGTTATTTGAGAATCCGGACTCTCCTCGTTCAACATCGGTTTTAGGTGTTCAGTATTTACCGGTTCCTGACATCTTTTCCTTTCGGGTTTTAACAATAACGGAAAAGATATGGAGTAAGCGGCTAGTCCTGTCTACGGTTGCTCGTATCTATGATCCTAACGGGTGGATCGCTCCTATAATATTTTGGGCTAAATGTTTTCTACAACGGTTATGGTTGGCTGAGCTTAAGTGGGATGAGACCCTACCTACTGAACTCTTAACGGACTGGCTCGCATTTATTGATCAGTTACCCACTATCGGAAGGGTTGTTATACCTCGTAAAATACTTCCACCGGGAAGTATCATGCGTCACTTCACGGTTTCTGTGACGCCTCGGAATCGGGTTTCGCGGCAGTCGTATATCTTCGGACGATACAGCCAGATGGTTCAGTAGCGTTACATCTAATCACGGTGAAGAGCAAGGTGGCTCCTATACGCAACCGCCAAACCATACCCAAATTGGAGCTCTCGGGAGCTGCGTTACTTACTCGGTTATTGAATCATGTTTGTGATACACTCGGAAGCACATTAACATAGGCAACGTTTATGCGTGGACTGACAGCCAAATTGTTTTGGCGTGGCTCCAGACCTCGGTACATAGGCTGGAAACATTTGTTGCGAATCGGGTTTCGCAAATTCAAAACTCGTCAGTGAATCTGAATTGGCGGCACGTACCCGGCGAGTTGAACCCCGCCGACGTGGCCTCTCGCGGCTGTTATGCCTCCTCGCTGGTGAGTCATAACCTTTGGTGGGGACCTGCTTGGTTGACGGCACCGGAGTCGTCATGGCCCCCTACGGTTTTAATCGGATCGGATCCGCTGCCCTGTGTGCGTGTCATGGCTGTGGAGAAAGAAATCGTCACAAACCCTCTTTTACTGCGGTTTAGCTCTCTTAATAAATTACTGGCCGTTACGGGATGGATGCGTCGGTTTATAACGAATACTCGCAAACCGGTTGTAAGAAATACATCTTTGTTTCTGACGGCAGGCGAACGGCGTGCTGCTCTCATGTTTTGGGTACGACGGGTACAATCGGAACGGTTTTCTGACGAGCTTAAATCGTTACGGACGACGGGTCGGTTAAAGGGTGCCGTACAGAAACTTAACTTATTCATTGATGGCGAGGGATTACTTCGTGTTGGCGGACGGCTGCGCAACTCGAAGCTGCCGTATTCGGCTAGGCATCCCCTTTTGCTGCCCAAGGACGGACCCTTGACGCAGTTGATAGTAAGTGATCGGCACATTACTAACTCGCATGCAGGTTGTACGGCACTGCTTGCTATTCTTCAGCGGGAATTTTGGATACTATCGGCGCGACGGTGCGTCCGATCGGTTATATTTAAGTGTATACCTTGCTATCGGTTAAAGGCTAACACCATGCAGCCTATGATGGGTGACCTACCTAGCGATCGGGTTAGTGTCACCAGACCTTTTCACGGTGTCGGTACGGATTTCGCTGGTCCTTTTATTGTCAGGGCTTCTCACTTGCGGACCTCTAAGACTTACAAAGTTTATTTATGTGTATTTGTTTGTCTGTCAACGAAGGCAGTACATTTAGAAATAGTATCTTCGCTTAGTACGGAAGCGTTTATCGCGGCGTTCGGACGTTTTGTTTCACGGAGGGGGTTACCGAGTTTGGTACGGTCGGACTGCGGCACAAATTATCAGGGTGCTGACAGGTATCTTAAGGAGGTCCATGATTTTTTAACGAAACATAGTACGGACTTGGGACAAGCAATGGCTACTCAGGGCATTACGTGGAAGTTTGATCCTCCTGGATGTCCTCATTGGGGAGGCATCTTTGAGGCTGTCGTGAAGGTGGCTAAGACACATTTGAGACGTGTTATTGGGGAAACGGTTCTTACGTTCGAGGAACTTACTACGGTCTTTTACAGAGTGGAAGCAACTTTAAATTCACGGCCTTTATGCCCACTCTCTTCGGATCCCAACGATATGGAGGTTTTGACACCGGGTCATTTCCTCATCGGCCAGCCCCTTGCAGCTCTCCCTGAGTATCCTTTGAGAATGTACCACTGAGTCGACTTTCTCGCTTTCAAATGCTGCAACAGATGTCACAAAATTTTAATAAACGGTTTTATTCGGAGTATTTGCACATGTTGCAGCAGCGGCTGAAATGGACAGATAAAACGGCTCCTGCACGGGTAGGGGATCTTGTCCTGATTAAGGATTCAAATCTTTCTCCTCTACGTTGGCGTAGAGGACGCATTTTGAAGCTTTATCCAGGCTCTGACGGTGTACCTCGGTTCGCAGAGGTCTCGATCGGCGACTCTGTGATGCGCCGTGCGGTGGCAACCCTGTCCCGTCTACTCGGTAGACTAGCGAGATGAGGGTTGCTCATCTCGGGGTGGGGGATTGTTTAGGACTTATGAGTTTCGGACCGCGGAAAAGGAAATTTAAAAAAGTAATAAAAAAAAAGATTTTGACATTACGGTTTAGGTACTTGACTGTCACTTCGGATTTTTTCACGGCATTTTTATTGAGTTTATTTTCGGCAGATAAATAATTGATCATTTACATTTACGGAATCTATCAGTGTATCAGTGAATTTTAAATATACCATTGGACTAGTGTTTGCATATTGTGTTACCACGGATTGGTTTTGGCGTAGTGGTCGGCCACGCGTTCTCCTGTTTTTTACACTACAAGTATTGTAATTTATGATATATATTTATAACCACATACGGTAGGGCACATTAGTACACACAAAACACACGTTCAAGCCAAGCCAGAACTACGGACCGGTAAGTAAGCAATATTATTATATAGTTATAAATATAACCAAATTACGGGCGTTCGGGAAAACGCAACAGAGTACATTTGCATTTGCTATAAATTCTCAACTCAACTATAGAAAATGTTTTACTTTTCTTATTTTTATCTGTAATATTTTTAAAGTATGATCAATTCTTACTAATTCATTTTCAAGCTCCTCTTCATCGCTTTATGCACGAGTAGTATCTATAAATGATTATGCATATAGCTATTTATCTATATTGTACTGGGAAACAAAAGTTGCGAAATCAAAATAAATTAATATGTCAGTACTTCGCAGTACTTTTTTCCACGCTTAGTACTCGTATATGTGTAAGTTGTATTGAATAATGCTTGTTTAATTTTGGGACTTTCTTATTAAATTGGGAATTTCTAATTAAATAATTTTATGAATCGAAGATTACGGTTAACAACGAGACATATTTTTTCAAATACTAAATTGATTTTTAAGCTTATTCTAGCCGATATCGTACAGACTCTCACAGAAATGTACTAATATATTATTATTAAAGACATAATGTTTTCTTCACATGAAAATTGCGTAACCTCTCCTTAACGTGTTTTATTTTTTATTTCTGGCAGATTGTGTTTTATCGCCACTAATGAGTACTGACAAAACAGGCAATATGTTTTATATGAGGTTCAATTCTTAAACAGTTTTAGCCGTCTCTGTATGTACTACAGAGAAAAGTCATAAGCTATCATCTTCCATTGGTAAGTTACGAGTAGTTTAGAGATTGATTAGCGAAAACATACACTATGTGACATACGCCTCCCCCAAGGAATTCCATGCTGATCAGTCCACACAGATCTTTGACAAATCGCTAGACTACCTTGTTGAAAACCTAACAAAGCTGCGTACCGAATGACCCTTTGCCATGAGATCAATGTGCCGTACCAACTGTCACTCAAGTTTAGTAATTATTTGAAATGATAAATTGACCCTGGTTCTTCTGCAGATTCATTCAAGAGAACTCAAAGTATAACCCTCTCCATTCCATTTGGGTGACTTTGAACCCCTTTATGGGATTCATTGTATGTATGATTCCAGTATTATATGTCATTGTTAGTAACACACAGAGACTTTAGTCTGGTAGTAGACAGATCAATCGTTTTTTTTTTTTTTTTTTTTTTTTTTCGACATAACATCTGATTCCTTAATCTAAATGATGGCATCTGTAAACCTGTATTAGGTTTGTCTAGATGCATTTTACATATATTATTAGGCTATTTTACTTATTTATACCTTAGCTACTTTTATTAATAAATAATTAATAATTATTAATAATTAATATTCTGAATTGGTCTGTATCTACAAGAAAAGCTCAAAGATATTATTAGTCTATTTACTATTCACTCGCAATATATTTATGAAAGGATTTTATTTTATTTATTTATTTTATACTTCATGTACAATGTGTACAGTGGCGGACTTAATGCCTGAGGCATTCTGTAACAGCCAACCTTTAGATGGTGCAGAAAGCAAGGTGGTAGATGTACCAGTGAAATGACTATTTCTAAATCATCCATATATATAAATATAAAATCCTAATACATAGATATCATATATATTCTACTAATACATAAAATTATATCCCGAAATAGTTAGAAATATATCTATAGTAATAAATAAATAAAGCGACAAATATGCAACAAGTCTTTAGAGTATATTATTCTGATGAATATGTTTTCGCAACTTATTTTTGAAACTAGTTCTGCTAGTTGATGTTTTAATATCGATAGGCAAAGCATTCCAGAGATGAATTGATTGTACAAAAAATGAAGCGTGAATTATTTCAGTATGGTGAGATGGAAATTTTAGAAGCAAGCCAGATGATGACCGCAGAGATCTATCGTGAGAAGCACTTAGGAATTAGAAGTGGGGACTTAAATAACTTGGTGTATTAGGGCCATTGACGATAGTGTATAAAGCACTCAATGTTCTCAGATATCTACGCTGCCGAATAGTCAACCAGTTCAAGCGCTTGCGATACTCGGAAACGTGGTCATATTTTCTCAAATTAAAAATGAACCGAATGCAGTTGTTCAGAAGCCGGTCTAGTTTATTAAGTAGATCTGCATTCAGGTCGAGAAAGCACACATCACCATAATCAATGACAAATTTTCACAGTAGCTTTGTGTTTCTGTTTCAATTGTGTCCTAATTATTCAATAATTATATCCTACTGGTATATATTGATATAGTGAATATCCATATATTGATAGGTATATGGATCGTTGTAATATTTATGTAAAATTTTGCATGATTGGTTAATAGAAAAATTAAATAGCTATAACAGATTAAAAATAAATTACGTAAAATATTCGTTGAGGTGTGCAAACAGGACGACAATAATCCCATACGTAGCAAATGCGAATGTTGTATCGTTTTAAATTGTTAATAGGGAAATAATTTCATAAGCAAATTGGTAAAACCAAATGAACCGAATCATATCCCAAGCAGCCTTCGGTCCAACCCGAAAATTTCACATTTGGCAATGTTCACGCAATAAAAATTAATTACCGCAATTTACGACACAATCCAATTTTACAGTACCGCGACGATGTCGCTAAATGTAATTGTTTTTTCCATTTACCTGCTGGCTCTGGAAGTAATGAACGTTTTGTCAACCCGTAATTTGAAAACTCGGCGTATAGTTTGTATTATTGTTGAAAATATTGCTGTTATAGTTTTGGATGTTGTCACCTGGAGCATGATACTCTCTGTAACCCAAACATCACTGAAAAGTTGCACTAATATCTGATTTATGAAATGTTATAGTGGATCATATAATTGTCATTTATTACATAAATTACTTTATTTGGATTACAGTTTTTTGTCAAAAGCCAAATCTACAAATTTTGCGTATTTACAATACAGAATTATATTTTTATAAATGAACTTTAATTTCTATTTCTTTGTTTGCTGTTATGATTAGAGATCGGATAATCGGATGCATATTTACCTAAAGTTATTTTTTGGCTCACAAATTATGGAAGCGGCTTTTTAAAATACATTTTGTTAAATAAAAATCCCGGGAAAATACGGGACTGCAAATTAAAGTAATATTGTTTGAAAATTACTATATTAGCACGTGGTATTTATTTACGCCCCATTTTAAATAGGATATTATAAGCTCATATTACCGACTAGTTTTGCATTACCAAAATGTTCTACAGTACCGGAATTCTGGGATTTTTATTTATGGAAATAAAATAAAAAGACAGTTCCATACTTTGTCAAAAACTAAATTAGGTAAATAAATAAACATACGGCTATCCAATTCCGCAATCCCGGGATTTTTATTTAACAAAACAATAAAAAGCCGTTTCCATACTTTGTCTTAAACTAACTTTAGGTAAATATGCATCCGATTATCCGATCTCTAGTTATGATCATTCAATCAGCTTACTGCTTACTTACATAAACGTTAATTTATTGCGTGCATATATTTATTTATTTATTGGATTTCTATATAAAAAAACATTTAACCATCAATAATGAGAAACTGAAAAAGAGATATATTTTGCGCAAATAATACATATAATATATATGTTACAAATCACACTTAAATCAAAGCTAGTAAAAGACTGTGTGAAAAAACTCAATAACCTGGGAGAAAAGAACAAAATCACTCTCAAATGGGTGCCAGGTCATTCTGGAATAACCGGCAATGAGAAGGCCGATGAACTAGCCAGGGCTGGGGCTCAAGGAATACAGTTCGGCCCAGAGCCTATCTGTGGTATCTCAAAGAACCAGGCCATGCAATACCTAAAAACTCGCCTTCTTAACGAGGCGAAAGCAGACTGGCACAGTACGTCCGGGATGACACACTCAAAAGCACAAATCGAACCATACTCTCGCAAACGCACTGACGAGCTATTAAAGCTTAACAGGAGTAACTTGAGCGTGATGGTTAGGGCTTTGACCGGTCACTGCAAGTTGAATAGACACCTTTACAACATGAAACTAAAGGACACTGACACATGCAGAGTCTGCGAACAAGAACGTGAAACACCAATTCACCTCTTGTGCTACTGTGAACCGCTGATTCACAAAAGAAATAGACACCTGGGGAAAACACATCCTTGACCCAGATGAAATAAAAACAATCCGAACTGGGAACATCCTATCTTTCTTGGTCAGTGCCCAGTTAAGGGAGCTACTGTAGGGCCTACATAGAACCTACATAGGAGGCTGGTCACAATAGATCTTAATAGGTCGCAGTGATGCATATCAGCCCCGACTTACACACGAAATAATAATAAAAATATATGTTACAAATATTACATATATGTTAAAAATACAATAGGATTAGTGTTCTTTTAATATCTTCTATCGAATAACTATTTTCAATCTAGATAGGCGGCAGCGCGTCAAGCCAAGTTCAAGCAAAGAAACTGGCTAGCCGGCGCCGAGTGTAATATTACACGAGCCACTTGGTGCCACTTTTGACCCTTCTATAACTCAAAACCTCTTTAACGTAAACATATAAAACTACGTGTGTTTAATTACATCCATAAGGACAGGTAGAAATCCAAATTTCATGAAGCTAGCTCAAACGGTTATAAAAATATGAAGGTCAAAAAGTCGTAAATTTTAGTATTGACAGACTGCTGACTGACATGTACCTAGTATCTAAATCTTAACCACTTCCAGATGACCTGGGAGGATAAAATTTGGAATCCAGCTCAGTGTGAAGTGTAGGAAAAAATCAAACATTAAAAAAAATATAAAAATAAGTGGTGTTCCCATAATACAAAATACGCGCTAATATTATTCAAACTAGCTGTGCCCGCGACTTCGTCCGCGTGGAATGTAATAAAAAAAAATTAGTTTCTTTTTTTAGTAGCCTAAGATACTCCATATTATATAAGCTATCTGCCAGTGAAAGTCCCGTTCAAATCGGTCCAGCCGTTCCAGAGATTAGCTGGAACAAACAGACAGACAGACAAAAACTTTAAAAATATGTATTTTGGTATGTGTACCGTATATACATTAATATGCATGTAGTAGAAAGCGGTTATTTTAATATTACAAACAAATACTCTAATTTTATTTATTTGTATAGATAATTATTATTATTATCAATATTATAATAATATATTAATAATTTACTATTATAATATTATTATTATAATAATAAAAGAACTTTATAAAATGACTGATGTAATGAGAACTGGTTAACTCAAATCTAACCTACTTTAAGATCTCAAATTTTTAAATAACAGTATAATTGTTATAGGTATCCAATAAATTATAAGAAATAGAGTTTAATACTATTGTTCATAATGTTATTTTATTCCTATAAATACATTTTCGACTTTGAATAGAACTTGGCACTTATTTACATCTCGATTCTTTATGCGGCAAAGCACACGGCCAAGGATAATTTTTGTATTATATTTGGCTCTCTTTTTTACGTTTATGTTTTTAGTGAGATTATGATATTATTCAACTCAGTTATGCGTCTCCTAAGCAGCTTTGACGTTTATTGTAAATCAGTTCACCTTTAAAGTTGTCCATTTTTTAACCGACTTCAAAAAAAAAGAGGTTATCAATTCGAGTCGTATGTGTGTAATATTATGTATGTTTTTATGTTTGTGTTCGCATATCTCCGGAATTCATATTTTTGTTAAACTAGGTATTTGCGTGCTTTTTTCGGTGCGCGGGGATAACGTGTTTGGTTAGATAAATGTGTATGCTTTAATTTCATCACTCTTACTTAACGGGCAGGCACCGACTTCAAAAAATACCTAGTTGGTATTTCAAAGTTAGTTTTTTAAGACAGAAGTTATCATATTTATTTTTTACTTTTTAGTTCTTTTATATTCTCTCTAAACATATGTACCTAGGTAAGTTAGTTGCGTACAATTTTGAAGTCGGTTTTATTTTTCTGTAAATATATTTTTTATAGGTACACCTTAATCAACTAACACTTTGAAATATTCTTTACAAATATTATTATATTATAAAAATAATCTTATTCCTAATAAATTCATCGAAAGGATTCGGGAAGTTTCGAAGTACTGCGTACCTACCAATGATGTTATATGCATACATAAGGTAAATATCGCAATAATGCGTCGAAGCTGTGCCGCTCAAATTCGGCCAATTAGTGTCATTTTCTTCAGTCTTATAGCAATAACGAGAGAGTGAAAACGTCGTTCCTATGTCGAGACGATGCTGTATTTTGTTAATGCAATGCTAACATACAGTTTTTCACTTGCTACGACCTAAACATACTTCCCTTTTTTTTATTACATACTAGCTGACCCGGCGAACTTCGTACCGCCTTAGCGTAGCTTTGATGCACTACTTTATTTTGTATAGTTGACCTAATGCTCTTTTAATATAGTCTATGGCTGTGAATGACGTTGACATTCGTATAAAAAAAAATGACATTCGTAACGCGCGTTTTTTAAAATATGCAAAATTAAATGTATACTTTTCAATATTTCTGAGAGATTTTCTTAATATTTTTTTCCGTAAGAACCATCCTTGGACTTCCACAAACATTTAAAAAAAAGAATTATCGAAATCGGTTCAGCCGTTCACACGTGTAGCCGTGACAACGCGAAACGGGTTTCATTTTTATATATATAGACTTGAGTGCGTTTGACTACGATCTCACCTGATGTTAAGTGAAGATGTTGCCTAAGGTGGAACACACAAACTCAAATAGCATATACTCTACTTACTCTAGCATTGAAAATCCCTCTATTATAAGTATCGGGGAACAAAGACGCAGGTAGGGAATTCCATTCCTTGGCGGTTCGCATAATGAATGACGACGCGAAACGAGAGGTACCAAGAGGTAGAATGTCGACCACATACGGATGGAGTCTCTGGCCGCGTCTCGTCGCCCGATGGTGGAAGGGTGCAGGTGGAATCAATTCATGCAATTCCTGAGCACACTCCCCGAAATGTAACCTGTAGAAAACGCACAGACACGCGACTTGGCGGGGATGTTCGAGGCTCTGGAGAGTTTTGGTTGTTAATGCCTCGTCGTTTATTAGTCTTCTGGCGTGTCTGTCAATAGCTTCCAAGGCCTCAAGCTGGTAATGGGCTAAACCATCCCAGAGGTGCGAGCAGTATTCCGCACAAGAGTGTGCCTGGGCTGAATATAGATTCAGCAATTGGCTGGGTGTGAAATACCTGCGCACCCTGGCAAGGATTCACAATTTTTTTGATGCTGTCAAATTTCCTATCTTCCTCTCCTTTCATTAATACTTCATTCATATTTACTTCATAAATTTCTTTAGTCAGTCAGGTTTAGTTCATCTTTTCTACGAGTCCATACCATCAAAGCATTCCCTTCTCGATTTTTGTCACTACATCTTCTTTCATACGGAACGTTTCCCTTATCACACTATTTCGCAATTTATCCTACATCGTCGCTCCAGCTACTATTCTCAAAGCTCTCATCTCATTGCATTAATCTTGCTTTTATTCTTCTTTTGCCACACTCTGTGGCTACCCCATATATAAGCCACACCACTCCCATGTATAACCATTCAAGCCGTAGGGCCCTTATCGCCAAGGCTAGGCTGAGTTTAGTCGCCAGGTCCGCCCGTCGACATAACCTCCGTGACACTTGCCGTTGCAGGGGTATCCTGGGTACATTTTGTGCTCCTTGTCAGGATTCTCAGCCTTCCTCTCCTGAGAAAATTAAACATATACATATAAGCTTAGGGACACACCTCCATGTACAGCCAGACATGTCACTGTGATATATTCAAAGATAAACTATATTTGGATCGTAGCAAGTGCAAAACTGTGTTCTCTGCCTACTCCCATGGGAAAGAGGCTCGAGTATTTATATTTGTATGTACATTCAAAGATAAATATATACATGCAAATCGGGGTCAGTCTTTCAGCGTCGCACAGTATGAATATGCGCCATTTATAGTAAAATATTATTAATGAGTGCACAGTTTTCGTAACACAAGCATTTCATATTTCTTTTGATTTTTTGGTAGCTACTGCGCGAGCATATTATTAATACGTGTTGTTCTTTGAATTATATTTGTAGTAAGCCTGAGTTTCTTATATTTTTAGTGGTCCTTATTTTAATTGCTTTCTAAAAGAGATGACAGTTGGATTTCCCGAATGTGTCCGTTTCAAGAATATGTTAAGTAAATTTTAAAATGAACTTAGAGAAAATGAAAAGTTATTAATGTTATACTTGGTTTCTTGGGGATTAGTAGCCTAAACAGGTTTAGAAACTGTAATTTTATTAGGTATGTTTTTATGTTATTCTTTTCATCTAACAAAGAAACCTGCTTTAAGTGATAAAGTGCTGCTTTAACTTAAAGTTCTAAATTATGCAGAAACGTATTATGTTATGCGAATCGATTAATTATCCCATAAGGTCTAAAATTTCACCTACTATTTTACTCAAAATTCTATATAAATATTTTTTTTATGCCTGAAGCTGTATAACATAAATTATTATAGATGAAAAATGCCTTTGTCTTCATGTTTGTTTCCTTCGGAACGATGTGTATATTCGACAACAACTTCATATGTCAAAACTTGATAGTTTTTTGTTTCAGAATCAGAAGAATACAATGTCACAACTTCGACAAGCTCCTATCCATCACGAAATATCACGGCGAAAAACATAGATACACAAATTCAACAATTTAATGATATAGGTGAAAACTTCATGCAAATAGCACATAGCCTACAAATTTTGTATTGTTTTATTCAATAACTGAAATGCAACATAAAGTAATGCAAAGCATGCTGAACCTCCACACAATACGTCCCGTGTAAAGTTTACGTTTAAGTGTATTCCGCCTTTGATAGATTTGTCAAACGAAAGCCTCATGATCGGGACTTTACTATCAAGCCTTTCACAGACTCAACTATCGTTACAATGATCGACAAATCAGCATCCCACATGACGGATACCTTGTGTATCAAGTCAAGGTACTTACTAGCTTAGTGCTTCTCAGTTTTCACGAGATGCTCACAATGAGGGATACTAATCAAGAGTACTGATCAGCGATGGGACATGAATTCGTTTTGGATAACGAGCAAGATAGGATCTGAGTTAGGGTCAACGTGTAGAGTTAGTTCTGGAGATCCCAGTTACTAATTCCATTTTTATTTGATGTATATACCTGATGGTAAACGATTACCGCCTATGGACATCAAAGGAGTTGCAAGTCAAGTGATTTAATCTAATAATACAAAGAAAACAAACCCATTCATACAACACATATAGAGCCTTCAGTAATGATTCGTAAGTAAATCTTAAATTTATAAAGGGTAATATCTTTTTTTGATAATATTTATTGTATGTAAAATGTATATGTTAGTGTAGGAGTATGTATCGTTGTTGTATCTATATTATATGTGTATTTTTATATTGCAGAAACAAATGTATCAAAACCTCTGATTTTTCATAATCGAAGCACTTTCGTTATAAACGGGAATGCATCTTCATATAAACATATTGGAATCAATACTGGTAAGTCATCATTATACCCGTCCCCAAGTATGTTGAGTAATCAGGCCACAGTCAACCACGCTAATGCTGCAGATTTGTCGGATTTTTTGTTTAGAGTTTCTTCACGGGTATGGTATGTATTACGTCTCACGTTGCTTTCATTCACCATAGTAGCTTCAACTACTTATGCGAAAAACACTTAACACTTAGGTACATAACAGGATTAAAAGACCAGTACTAATTTCTTCTTATCCGACCCGCCCGCCCCCATCACCCGCGCGAACGAATCCCTTCCGCCGGCCACCAACCGCGTCGTCCCTTACGTCACACTCCCACGTCTCTCGCTCACTCACCGCGCTCGTCGGCAAGCGCGACGACCCGGGCGACACACCCCTCGTCAAACAAATACCCTGTACCGTCACGTACATGGTAGATTCTCAGCCTCCACTACTCGACGATCTTGAGCGTTCGAGTCATTAGACGGCACGCTCAAGTTGCGTCGACTCCCTAGTTTTGACCCTAACCACTCCGGAACGATCGTCGGTGTCGTTAGCAGGCAAGGTGTCGAACCATCTAGTCAAAAGGGTGGCGGGCGCATTGCATCGTCTGCTGCCCAATCTCGGGGGACCGAGGGATGGAGTTCGCCGCCTGTACGAGGGCGTCGTGCGATCCGTGGCCATGTATGGGGCTCCCGTGTGGTCGCAAGACTGCGCGAGGTCCCCCCGCTGCAGAGCTCTGCTACAGAGCCTGCAGCGGATAATGGCCATACGGATCGTACGAGGCTACCGTACAAATTTGTACGAGGCGGCGACGGTTCTGGGACGCTCCCCCCCATTCGACATCCTGGCTGACAGTACGCGGCGTCTCGACGGCGTGTCGACCGGGGGAGCGATGGGGGGAGCGCCCTGGAACCCGCGCGCGAAGTGCCTAAGCGGGAGTGGCACCGACGGATTGTGGCGGCCTGGCGTGCGCAGCTCGAATTACGGATCTGCGCACGCCAGCGGGCCGTCGTCGGTGCCGTACTCCCGCACCTCGAAACTTGACTCCACGGGAAGGAGGAGGTCACCTACCGATTGACTCAGATACTCACCGGGCACGGCTGCTTCGGTGAGTATCTGAATAGGACGGGAGGGATCGACACATTGGCACCACTGTGCATCCGACCTCGACTCGGCCCAGCACACGCTGGCGGAGTGCCCCGCGTGGGCCTCCGAGCGCCGAGTCTTGGTCGCAGAGATCGGGCGAGATCTGTCTCCGCCGGCATTGATTGCGGCGATGCTGGCGGACGAGGGAGGTTGGAGGGCTGTGGCCTCCTTCTATGAAGCCGTAATGCTCCAGAAGGAGGCCGCCGAGCGGGGTCGGGAGATGGCCGATCCCGCTCCAAGGAGGCGGCGCCGGGCACGGTAGCACAGCTATCCACGCCCCTTCCGTGGCCGGGGGGCGTCGTCGGTGGAGGTAGTATAACCCGAGGAGGGCTCCCCTGTATCGACGGGGGAGCAGAGGCTGGGGGTTCCCGGAAGTAGCTTGATGTTCTCGGGGACTCCCTACATGCCTGAGGAAGGTCATCCCTGAGGTTTTTAGTGGGTAGGCCTCCCCCTTCTGGGGAGGAGAGCCCCACATAACCGCCGGCTCGCCACAGCCGGGGTATACAATTTAATGCATTTTCCTCAGGGGAACAAAAAAAAAAAAACAGTGTCGAACCATCTGTTCGTGCGCCTTCCATAAACACACTCATTGCAAAAAATAAGGTACTAGTTTATTTCTATTACTGCACTGCGGCAACGAACCTCGGACCTCCTGATCGAGGAGCGATACTTAAAACATTATTGATCAATTTTTTGTCGCTTGTGTCATGTCATCATAACATTAACAATATGCCAGTGGCTTCGTTTTGTGGTTGTGGCCGGTGGCCCGTGTGCGGGAGACTTAAGGCAGTCTCGGTAATTTGATTCAAACGACTACCTCTACCAGACGTCTGACTATTACCCTAATCGCCTTGTAAGCCAAAATACACGTCTCTTTTGAAAAAATTATTGATACAAATATTAATTTCAGATATAACGGAGCTAGCAAACAAATCCATTCCTGTGATGCCTTATACTTACAATTCAAATAAGTCATTTACAGGTATGTAAGAATTAGATTGTTTGCGTTTTGGATGTGTTAAGTGCTATTTAATAAATATATATATTTTGGAGTCATACATATACTCACGCCTTTTTCCCACGGGGGTAGGCAGAGATTACGTCTTTCCACTTGCTACGGTCTTTACATATCTCTTTCGCTTCATCAACTTTCATAACATTCCTCATACATGCTCGAGTATTGTATTATTCCTCATTTTGGAGTCCACTAACCATAATATAGTTTAAACAAATTCTACGAAAAAAATTAAAAGTTTCTTTGTTTGAAAAGTTTTTTAAAACTCACAACGAAAATATTTTCTACATCATAATTAAACTTCAGAAAAAAAATTAAAAGTTACTTTGTTTTTCTAGCAAATAAAACTGTCATCAATAAATTGAGTATACCCAGTTACCCAAAAATTTGGGCTAAGCCATGGTACAAGCGCAGCAGAAGTGAGTATGGAGAATCTTTATCATTATCATGATACTCAGGTCTGTACAATAAATCTTGTGTTTGTTTATGATGAAAAACTGTCTTGAGAACATTACTACATTATCATAGATCTTATGGTACATATTGGCAACATACATTGTGATTTTATGGGGGTTGTAGATTTTCTGCAAATCTCACAGGAATTATATACCTATACTATAGGCGACTAAAACCACTTACCTATGCCTTAGTCCTGATCTAATGGTCTCTGAATCGATTGCTTTTGCACTGTATGCGTCTAAAGTTGTCCGGTGATCATAACTCGGACGTATGGGGTGCCTACCGATCCTGCGTCAGAGCTACCCACTCGATACATTGGCAATCCGTTAAGGTAAAATTTACCTTTTGTGGATCTCAACTTTTTGATTCCAACAACAAGCACAGAAAGATCGAATGTTGTATTTATTGTTCTTTTTCTATTTTTGAGTGAAAACATTTTATTATGAGCTTTAATTATCCAGAACCACCACTTGTGCCTCCGGATGTGGTCAGAAAATGTTCAGCAACTCCAGGTAAGAACACAATTAATATATTAATCCGATAATTCGTATCTTATATATATATAGACTATTTTTTTCCTCAGGAGAGGAGGCTGAGAATCCATCATGGATGCCAACGCAACAGGCAAGGATGCGTTGATTATGTCGTTCTCCTGGTGCTGTCGAGGCGGCTCAACCACACAGACCTACCGACTAAACTCAGCCTAGCCTTGGCCATAAGGGCCCTACGGCTTGAATGGAGTGGTTGGCGCACCCTCGGGACAGGGCACGTCAGCGCTGCCCTCCGAAGAGGACATATGCGCGAAGGAAGGCTCGGTACGCCAAAGTGGGTCCAGCCTTGAAATGACTTGAATGAATGGACTAACTAAGGGATGGCGGCGCAGATGCCGCCTTTTGCAAGGCTTGAAGAGTTAATGAGTGGGGAGGGTCAGAAAGGACGTGTCTGGGTCGACGATGTTCTGTATAACGCGGTATAGACTTGTAGGTCTGCAATTTGTATTAGCGCAACCATTATGGTTTTGTTTCTTTGTAATGAAAATCAAACCACTTTGGTTTTGATTGTCAGAAGTAATTAACGCAGTTTAGGTAGTATGTATATGTAAGGCTTGATACGAGTAAATTGAAGTCGTTGTATCGATCAAAATACGCGTATGCTGAGAAAATGTTGCCGCTACCATGCTATACCTATTGCTAAATAGGGAGCGATAGAACTTTTTCCATATATAACCGTCTATTAATTAATAACCATGAAATATAACAAACATAACTTGTTGTATTTTCTTTTACTGTTTGTAAGTTTGTAGTTGTTATAATATAATATGAAAGAAAAATGTATATGATAATATAAAAGAAAAGCCTCTTCTCTCCATTTCCAATATTAGACTATTTTTTTTTTTTGGTTAAATATTTATAGAAAGACGTTTACTTTTATTTTACTATATTAGTAACATATATGTACAATTTCGTCCCCATATTATAATCTCATTATATAGGCTAAAACCTCTAGAAGTCTGTAATAAGATAACTGGCTTAAGATAAGGTGGCCTTTTATCTAGATATTTATAAAAACCATTGGGAAGTCACTTTTATGTCTATATCACTTGTAAGTACATCGATGTTTTACAAATTTATACACAAGACCCATCTTTAACAAGCTATCACATTAGTTATCAGTGATCTCAGTATAATGATAACTGTAGTCTTGTTGTCTATCTAAATAACGTTGTCCTGTCCCGTCTCAAATGTCAAAAAACAATATCAAGACCGTATTGTGAATGTAAACCATCCTCAAATCCCCTAGAATACACACAAAAAATTTCATCAAATCGGTCCAGGCGTTTAGAAGGAGTTCAATGACTACAGTCGGGTCAATTTAATAGGCCACATTTGACATTTGTTCATAGTGAGGTGACCTGCTTAAACACTCCGATTATGGTGAAAAAATCGATATTTACTTCAAACATATGTGAATCGAATACAGTTATTATGGAAAAGTACTTTTTTTATAAGATCCCTATCTTATAAAAAAAAGTACTTTTCCACAATAACTGTAATAGGCAAACGAGCAAATGGATTACTTGATAGTAAGTGATTATCGCTGCCGGCCTTTTAAATGGGAATACGCTCTTTTTTATAGGTACTGCATTAATATATTTTTTAAAATTATTTTTACATTTTTTTTTAACATCAATTATTTCTCTGTTTATGAAGTTATTATTGTTTTTTATTATAAAACAAAAGAACAACATGTTTTACATACATACACTCACGCCTTTTTCCCATGGGGGTAGGCAGAGATTACGTCTTTCCACTTGCTACGGTCTTTACATATCTCTTTCGCTTCATCTACTTTCATAACATTCCTCATACATGCTCGACGATTGCGGGTACCTCTGACCTGGCCTTTTTTGAGGAGACTTTCGATTTGTTCAAAATATGTTCGCCTAGGTCTTCCTCGGCCCGTATCTCCACTCACTCCAGCTTCATAAATCATTTTGGTCAGTCTACTTTCATCCATCCGTTCCACATGCCCAAACCACCCAAGCATCCCTTTCTCTATTCTTGTCACGATATCCTCTTTCAAACCACATTTCTTTCTAATCACTTCATTATACAATCTGTCACTCAGTTTTACTCCTGCCATACTCCGCAAAGCTCTCATTTCTACTGCATTTATTCTGCTTTCATGTCGTTTCTCCCATACCCAACTTTCACTTCCGTACATTCATTGGTGAATAATCCCTTCACAAGTAATCATTGCATTCATTCGATTTTTTGAGGGACATCACTTACGTATAGACTTCACTGAACGCAACATTGTAACAACGGCCATTTGTGCATTTCCAAACTAAAAAAATATTGAATATTTTATGTCCGCCATTACAAGGTTAGTTGAGGAATTTTAATGAAATGTCAAATGTGGCCTATTAAATTGACCCGACTGTAACACACGTACAGAAGACACGTACATTTACAACATATAATGTGTCATGGTTGCAAATAACGTTATGTTTATGTCAATTGCTAATTGGTAACAAAAATTGATACATTTATGTTATGAGCTTGTTAACATTCTACCTTTGTTGAAATAATGATTATTTTCAGAAAATCCAAAAACCTTAATATTATTTTCGTCAAATATGGTTGTCTAATCCCTTATCTAATCCTTTTCCCTTTATATAAAAAAGATAAAAATAATTTCAACCAAATTTCATTAACAAAACGTCGCTTAATTACTAACACCGCGTAACTCAAAATTGTGGACTTTTTAAGAAGCAAATTAACTGTAAGGTTTTTTCAATGTGCTCTTTATTTTTTGCTGTAAATACTAAAAAATAGTTAAATTTTAAGTACTTATGGTAAAAAAGTTATTATCACATAATAAGAATATTTTTATTCGGTCTTCTAAAAAGTTCACTATTTTGAGTTATGCGATATTAGAACACAATTTTTCCGTTGTTTCAGGAACGTTGGATCTTGGAGTTGAGACATCCGCTCCTCGTTTGGTTATGGCAGGTAATTACTGTTTTTACTTATACAATAAATAAATATCAAAGTTTAATAGCGCCAGTGACTGAGAAGGTAAGGAGCAGTAGGTTAGCATGGTTTGGGCATGTAATGAGGAGGGATGAAAGCCATATAACAAGAAGAATGATGGATATGAATATAGATGGACCTAGGATGAGAGGTAGACCAAGAAAGCGATGGATTGAATGTGTGAATTCTGATATGAGAGTAAAGGAAGTCGATGTTGAGCTGACGAGTGACAGAGGAGAATGGAAGAGGAAAACATGTTGTGCCGACCCTACTTAAAGTGGGAAAAGGGCAGGAAGAAGAAGAAGAAGAAAGTTTAAAGAAAGAGTTATCGAATTACTAACCGTTCTTTTCTTGTTCTGAGTTTTTACCCAAGTACCTACCTAATTTACGAAAGTGCATCAGTAGAATCTGTTAAGGATTTCTAGTTAAAATGTGGAAGATGGGTCTTGGTTGTTTATTAGACTTCACTTAAAAAAAATATTATAAAACTAAACGTTCACAGGTGTGAATATAACTTCAATATCGTCTTGCAAAGTGTTGCCACAGTCCGATATCTCGATTAAGGATAAGACACCAGGTATCTTCATTTAGAACTACATACTTCTGGACATATGTATGGCGGTTGTAAATATACTGATTGAAATGAAAACAATGAGGTTATTAATCAGGGAATGGGATATTTATTCCTCTTTAGAAAACTAATTGCGATATGAGAATGTTTTGATCGATTCGCAAATAGTTTGCTCAAATAAGTGACAATGTTTTTTACATTTATTCATGGCTGAGTTAAAATCAAATCAGAACTGCTCATAATTCATATTGTTATAATCTATTCTTCAGATACAAAACCAAAGGACACAGAACGCAAATCTATAATTGCAATGGATGCCTCGGAGCACAAACCTGCTGATACCACGATTTCTCACTGTAAAGAAACGTTGCGTAATGTCAACAACGTTTCTGAAACAAGTAAGACATTGGATTCTTATTTTTAATTCTTTAGTTGTTAAACTACTTGAAATCTTTCACGACCATGTAATTAATTAACAAAAAAAAAAGAATACCGCCGTCTTTAAAAAACTTTCAACGTCACTAATCTGTAAATCTAACTCTGAATGGTGACATAATTAACGAATTTTTTAGGTTTGCCTCTCTAAGTGCATACGGATCATCGCTCGGACAACGCTCTTTTTATAATAATTTCGATAACGCATTGGTTCGGATTATTTTCTCAATATGATCCAACTGCACTGATATAGTTATTTATGATACAAGTACCACAACTAGTCAATTCCTGTTTTAGCGAATCATCGTATAAATTGATAAGAATTAATTATTTGCTGTGAAATCACTTTTTTTATTTATGGATATTGAAATTTGTTTGTGTTGTAGTTCCATGGTCATATACCAAGGTTACTATATACTAGCACTGATTTATATATAGGTCAATGGTAACTAGGCAACAGTTGTTACTTTCTAACAAGAACTTTTGTTTTTCGTTTATCATATTTTGCATATTTAACTTGTATTTTATTTTGATCATTATATTCGTATATCTTTCAACATTGTCTTTTTCTGCTCTGCCACTACTGCGCATATATACTCTTCAAGTGGTTATGGCCTCCACCGCAAGCGGTCCAGTTTTCCATAAAATGGATACTATTGAAAAGTTACGATCTCAAGAAAATTGGATGACTTGGAAATTTGATGTCAATTTACAATTCACTCTGTATAAACTACACGATATTGTAAGTGGAACATTACAAAAACCGCAACCACCTGTCGATGGTGCTGGTGATGCAGAAAGAAGTGCCTATGAGAGATTGCTAAGGGATTATAATGATAAAGATGCACAAGTTCAATGCATAATAGGTCTATCAATTGATAAATCAGCTAAGCAGCACCTTTTGACTTGCAGAAGTGGCAAGGAAATGTGGGATGCCCTTCATAACGTATTCGAACAAAAGAACGAGCGTCGATTGGATCTCCTATACTGCCAGCTGTTTACATATCAAAAAGACCCAGATGATAATATTGCAGTTCATGTTTCAAAGCTACAGACGATTTGGCAACAACTTAATGAAGAACTCAAAGATGAAGGGAAGCTTCCAGAGTCTCTCCTTTTGAATAGGATTTTGAATACTATTCCTAACACGGACTACCTCGAGTTCAAAAATGCTTGGGAGTCAGTTCCGCGAGATCAACGGTCTGTATCTGTCCTAATGGAAAGACTGCGATTGCACGAGCAACGTCTATTCGAATTGAAGATTTCTGATACTTCTAAAACTTCGGAACTTGCTCTTGTTACTGAGAAGTCTAAAGTTAAATGTTCTCATTGTGGTAAAACCGGTCATGTCAAAAAGAGATGTTTTGCGCTGAAGAAACTGATGAAAAATGAGAAAGCTCGAGATTCATCTGCTATGATTATACCTGATAACCAAAGTTCTGAAGTTGCAAAATGGATCGTCGATTCCGGAGCTAGTCATCACATTGTCAACTCCAACTCATGGTACAGAGAATACATTTCGTTCGGCAATCCTAGGCCCTTGAAAGTCGGAAATGGCGGAGTAATGTATGCGTACGGAGAAGGTATTATTTATGTTGAGATGAAGGTTCATGGAGAATGGCGACCTGCACATCTTAATAAAGTATGGTATGTACCTAGAGCAGAACAAAACCTTTTCTCTTCTGGTTGTGCTTTAGATTATGGCTATACTGAAATTGCTAATAAAAATGAAAGGATTTTTAAGAATGTTAATAATGAAATCGTTGCTGTTGGCATTCGTCGAGGAAACTTGTATGAGTTATTGATTCGTATTGTACCTCAGAAAGTCAATTTGACAAATTCCATTTCTGATTTACAAATTTGGCATGAAAGGTTATGTCATCAAAACTTCAGATATGTCAAGGAATTTTTAAAACGTAACAATATTAACGTCAAATCCGAAGCTAATAATTGTGAAGGTTGCATATTCGGGAAAATGACGAGATTATCTTTTGGTACTCGAATACATAGAGCTATGAAACCAGGAGAGTTGATACACGCCGATGTGTGCGGACCAATGCCTGTTGTTTCTATTGCCGGTAGTCGATATTTTGTTGTTTTCAAAGACGACTTTACGAGATATCGAAGAGTTTATTTTTTAAAGGAAAAATCAGAAGTATGTCAAGCTATAGAGAAGTTTTTATCTGAAGTTAAGAACATCGGACATAATGTTAGAGAGCTCTTAACTGATGGTGGTCTTGAATTTAACAATTCTAAAGTCCACGCAATAACAGAGGGAGTTGGTTTGACGCACCGCATGAGTATGCCATACACACCTCAACAGAATGGTGCCGCAGAGAGGGAAAATAGAATATTAGTAGAGGCTGCTCGTAGTATGCTACATGCTAAGAACCTACCTTTATTTCTATGGGCAGAAGCAGTCAATACTGCTAGTTATGTGTTAAACCTATCGGGCCCTACTAGCATTGATGGCAAAACGCCGTATGAGCTTTGGTTTGGGAAACCTTCTTCTGTAGAACACTTAAGAGTATTTGGTACTGAATGTTATGTACATGTACCATCTCCCAAGCGTAAGAAACTTGACAAGAAAGCTGAAAAAGGTCTTATTGTGGGTTATTGTGACTATGATGGCTATAGAGTCTGGATTCCACAAAGACGTAAAATTATTTTATCACGGGATGTATGTTTTTGCAATGAACACTCTTGTACTGAAGTTAGTGAACTAATAAATGAAACTTCTTTGCGAAATGAATCTAATAGTTCACAATACCTGTTTGAGTTTTCAAATACGGATCCAGTAAGAGCTATTGAACATAATGATGTGATTGATTCTACTGAAGCAAGAGATCCAGTTATAATGCCTGATGCTTCAGAAAGCTTTCAATCTGTCGAAACATCCGATGGTGTAAATAATAACGAGACTCCTGAAAATACTGACATTTTGAATCCTGTCGCCACAGAGTCTGATAATATGGAGCCTACGTATCGATTGCGTGATCGATCTACGATTCGGCGACCACTTCGGTTTGAGGACTATGTCTTATTATTGAATGAAGGTGAACCTCGTACTTACAAAGAAGCCTTAGTGTCTAAAAACTTCAAACAATGGAAAGATGCCATGGATGACGAAATGAAGTCAATAATGGAAAATAATACTTGGCTTTTGGTAAACCTGCCTGAAGGACGAATCCCATTAGGATGTAGATGGGTTTACAAACTAAAGAAAAATATTGATGGTTCGATTCAGAGGTATAAAGCCAGATTAGTAACTAAGGGATATGATCAAGAATATGGCATCGATTATACCGAAACATTTAGTCCAGTTGTACGATGGGACACTGTAAGGACTCTTTTGAGCATTGCGACGAAAGAAAACTATAATATTGTCCAGTTTGACATTAAAACAGCATTTCTTTATGGAGTAGCAGATGCTGATATATACATGGATCAACCAATTGGCTATGATGATGGATCTGGTCGTGTATGCAAATTGATCAAAAGTCTCTATGGACTTAAGCAAGCGCCAAGGTGCTGGAACAAGAAATTCACATCTTTTTTGTTTAAGTATCAATTGCGCCAAAGTGACTGCGACCCGTGCTTGTTTATTAGCAAAGATAGACAACTAATTGTCACGATATACGTCGATGACGGACTTGTTATGTCAAAAAAAAAGGAGCGGATGCAAAGTTTTATGACAACTCTGAAAAGTGATTTTCAAGTTCATGAATCGGAAGTCGGATGTTTCTTGGGCTTACAAATTTATAAAAAGGAAAATTCTATATTTATAAATCAAGAAGCATATACCAAGAAGATCTTAGAAAAGTTTGGCATGGCAAATGCTAATTCTGTTAAAACTCCGATAGAGAAGTGTAAAAGTTCACATGACATTGATAAAGAAGTTTCTGACAGCTGTGATAATAAATGCTTTGACGTAAATTTTCGACAAGCAGTTGGGTCGTTGATATATTTGTCAGTTGTATCAAGACCAGATATCAGTTATGCTGTTAATTATCTTTCTCAGTTTCTAGATAAACCAGCAAAAGAACAATGGACAGTTCTAAAAAGAGTTTTCAGATATTTGAAAGGTACGATGTCTCACGGTATATTATATAGACCTGTTGATTGTCAATCCAAGTCGTTCTTTGATGCGTATAGTGATGCTGACTATGCAGGAGACAGTACGAGTCGAAGGTCAACCTCTGGTTTTGTATTTTTAGCATCTGGTGGAGCTATTTTATGGACGTCTAAACGTCAAAGAAGTATATCACTCTCCACGACTGAAGCAGAATTTGTAGCAGCCAGTCAGGCAGCACAAGATGTAATCTGGTTAAACAGGCTTTTCATGGAAGTCCTAGAAAAGGAAGAATGCCCCACTCTATTTATTGACAACCAGAGTGCTATTAAGTTAATACAAAATGCCAGGTTTCATTATAAGACCAAACACATAGATACACGATATAAATTTGTGAGAGAACTATATGAAGAAGGCCGTATTAAAATTGAATTTGTTGAGAGTAAGCAAAACAGAGCCGATCTTTTGACTAAGCCTCTTTCAAGGTGTATCTTCGAATGTATGAGATCAAGTCTTGGCATGTCAACTGTTGCAGGGGGAGTGTTGTAGTTCCATGGTCATATACCAAGGTTACTATATTATAGCACTGACTTATATATAGGTCAATGGTAACTAGGAACTAGGCAACAGTTGTTACTTTCTAACAAGAACTCTTGTTTTTCGTTTATCATATTTTGCATATTTAACTTGTATTTTATTTTGATCATTATATTCGTATATCTTTCAACATTGTCTTTTTCTGCTCTGCCACTACTGCGCATATATACTCTTCAAGTGTTTGTGTCATTTTGTGATGATAGTATTTTCTGCCACTTGCTTTGATTGTTTGGATTCGGACAATTTGATAATTAAAATTCCGGACAATTGTTAAATTAATAAGTTCCTTTTGGGAAAAACTTATGATGATATATAACTAGTTATTAAATATTAATGTTTTTTTTCTGCACACTGACATGACCCACTTGACGAACAAACTTTTCGATTACGTGCATTTTAAATATACACTTAGATGAAATTTAAACTCTCTTCTATTAAACTTAAAACTCTCTTATCTTTGGACTCCTCGTCACTCTACATTCGAATTTTTCTTTTGCTAACATTAGCGTTACCGCGTTTCGATAACACCTTTTACGTTTGGAAATTCTTCTTATACTAATTACGCTTGTAAATTCTTCTTTATTTAAGCAATTCCATTTAAAGAATGATTAATAATATTTATTACTATGCACTTTATCAACGGTAACATTATCAAATAGAAGTGTACTAATTGTTACGCTCCATTCCTAATAACAAAATTTCAGGTCAAAGTAACCTCTTGGACTACTCATGCGCAGCCACTAGTTCCTTCAAGGAGACAAAGTCGACAGCAACGTCCTTGCCGAAAGTGTACGGCGTACTGTCCAAGTCACCAATGAACACATGGATCCAATACAGCGACGAATTACAAGATAGTAGTATGTTTAATATATTGTCTTAAATCACTATTTGTTGTCATCTGACTCGTATAATCATCAATGAGGTCCGTTTGAACCTGACTACAACCGTTTAATGTCCGTTTTCAACATCAAAATTAAAAACCTGTTAAAAAAATTGCAAATTGGTTACTGGTCAATGAATTATACTATATGAATAAGCTTTGGACCCTCCAGTTAACCTTATAAAAATCTGTATTTGGAGAGAAGCCTATAATTTAACAGTAAACATGAGATATTTGTTTTAGTAAGTTAATATTGTTAAGTTTAAATTTATCACTCGTAAGAACTGGAAACACAAAAATTAGTAACACCCAGACACATGGTAACGCGTCCGACTTCACACCTTGGCCCGAGACAGCTTCTATTTCACTTGTAAAAAACAGCAGTCCCATTAATCTCATGTATAACTATTTATTATTTTAGAAGTAGCGGATCTCTCCAAACACATGTTTTTTTATAAATAATTAATTAGGCTGCAACGAATAAAGTATAATTGGTTTGGTTAGATATTGTAGATGAATCATCGCAAGATGAGAACAACTCTCTGGTTGTTCTCATCTTGCGATCATTCATCTACACTATCTCTATAACATACCTGAGTGATATTCTGATTTTTTATATATAATATACGAGCAACGGAGGACAAACGAACAGACACCACCTGACGTGATTCTGCATAATTTCTGTAACCCTATCAGACCTGAAGGTAAGCGATTACCACCGTCCATGGTCACCATTGGAGTCACAAGTCACATGATTTAATCTAGTAATACATACAATCGTAAATAAATTTTAAATTAAAAAATTGTTAGTATATTTCACCGTGAGCAGAAAGGAGCCCAGAAGGATCCAAGTGTAGTTCATATATCCCATACGACACATTAGCACTCTCTTTGAGCACCGATATGATTCCGTGAGAGCATTCCGGTACAAAATCTCGTGGCAAGCCGAGATTATTTTAAAATTGTCCAGGGATTTAACACACATATATATATATATATATATATATATATATATATATATATATATATATATATATATATATTATATTGCAGATGTAAATAAACCAATTCCTCGGAGTTTTCACGATCAAAGTACTTTTGTTATAAGCGGGAATGCATCTGCTTATAAGCATCTTGGAATGAATACTGGTAAGTTCCTGATCATCATTATATCCATCCCCACCCACGAGCTTGACTTATATTGGGTAATTACACCATGGTAGACGAGCGCGGTGTCACGGTGCATAAAGCATTTCCCCCCTAAAAAAAAAATAAAAAAAAAGGCCATGGTAGACTAGCCCAACGGATTGGTGGGGTTAAATGCATAAGAATTTCTTTATACGTATATGTAGTTTGCTTCACGATGTTTTCCTTTACTGTAGTAGTTTTAGGTATATATACAAAAAAAAAGTGGTACATAACAGGATTGACTCTGAACCTCCCGATTAAAAGACCAGTACTAGTTTATATTAAAATTAAAATCGAAAATTTATTCTTCAAATTGTACTTTTGCACGTCAAAGATGGTAGCCATTGGTTCATAAGTCTACGTCAGGAGATCTTGTACTGGAAAGAATCAGCATCGGCTATTGATTTTCTCACTGTATTTTAATAGTGTTACCAATTAGAAGTTTGTCTCAGATAAATAGTCTCAACCCAATTTCTTTTACAATTTTAAATAAATTCACATTATATCGTCGGCTTGGAAGAAGACGGTCACAACTCAAAATACACAAACTTTCAGGGGAAGCATGTAAACATTTTACTGGATAAAATGTACTCAGATCTCGATCTCCTTAAATAATTAGAAACCATATTCTTTACAGGTGGCTCTATTATTATATAGACATTTATTATTATTATAGACAAATTGAAGTTGTTTCATTGCGAAAACATAACAATGCATTTTTTTGAGTTATGACAGTATTCTTCCAAACCAACGATAAAGACTATAGTTTCATTACGTTATTTGGCAACGTAACTATAGAGCTCTCTCTCGATTTTTCTCGGTTTTTGCATTATCTATTGGTACGTTGCGTGGACGAAACTCAGACCTCCCGATCGATATATACCGAAAACATAATCGATAAATTTTGTAACATATTAAATTGCAATCACGCCGGTAGCATCATCACATTCAGGCAATCTTGGTAGTAAATTTAATGCTCTAATCGAAATATTAATTTTAGATATAACAAAACTAGAAAATAAATCGATTCCTGTGATGTCTCATACTGACTATTCATATAATGCAATTACAGGTATGTAAAAACATTAAATTGTTTGCGTTTTGTATGTGTTAGGTACTATTTATAAATATATACATTTCGGAGTCCACTAACCTTAATACTCGTATAGTTGAAACTAATTCTACGAGAAAAATTAAAAGTGTATTTGTTGCAAATTTTAAAAGTTATTTGATACTGACAAGGAAAATATTTTCTATTTCATAATTACTCTTCAGAAAAAAATTACAAGTAACTTTGTTTTTCTAGCAAATAAAACTGTCATCAATAAATTGAGTATACCCAGTTACCCAAAAATTTGGGCTAAGCCATGGTACAAGCGCAGCAGAAGTGAGTATGGAGAATCTTTGTCATTATCACGATAATCAGGTCTGTTCAATAAATCTTGTGTTTGTTTGAAATGAATGCGATCAAAAACAATCAGTACTAATTTAAACTCTATTTAAACTTAACTTTATTTAAACTCTCTTGAGAACATTACTTACATTATCACACAGTATCGTAAGACTTTTTTGTTATCAAGGACGTTAGTCATTTGTACAGAAACACCATTCTTCATTAAACCAGTGAGGCTTATGAGCAAAAAATAACTATGTCAGGGTCGTCTGCTTGGGCACCACGCGTCTTACTTATTTCTGCCACCAAACGTCCACTGTTGGTATGAAGGGTTAGATAGGCAGTGAAATAAATAATGGAAGAAGAGGATGTTAAAACTCACTCGATAACATTGATACATTGTCACAAACTATCATAAGGCTTTTTATAAGGCTACAAATATCACACTTTTAATTTATGTCGATAGATTTTTATTGATTTTCCACAACTCTTTAGTAAATAACAAATAATGTATATGATATCGATACCCAAAGCCGATAACGGATTTTTATTCTTTAAGTGTCATATTAAATGTATCTATAATAAACTTACAATAGTGTATCACTAATTATATAACGATAGGCTCGTTATATAATAATAATATACTCACAATTTATTACATAACTACATAATCTGATATTGCTGAGATGTTTTCTTAACTGTGAGCATTCAGTTTTGCTGGAACTTAATTTCTCCCGTTGTTTCAGAAACTTCAGAACTCGGAGTCGAGACATCCGCACCTCGTTTGGTCATGGCAGGTAATTATTGTATTATTTTAACTACATTTAACCCAATTATGACAAATACAAATATACATTTTTATTCTTGTGGTTATTTAATAAATAAATATTAAAGCATTTCAAGTTATCGAATCACTGCCCGTTTGTTTTTAGTTACTGAGCATTTGCCCATATCTTAATACTTATTATATAATAGTATTGATCACTTAATGTGAAATATCTAGTTTTATCAAATGCCGCCGTTAGAACCAAATCTAGTATTTATTTCGAATCAGTGTAAGTTGTAAAATATGGATTTTAAAATAAAATTATTTATTATTATTTAATATTAAAACCCTTTGTAGGTGTGGATATAACTTCAATATCGTCATGCCAAGTGTTACCACAGTCCAATAGCTCCATTAAGGTCAAGACACAAGGTATCCTCATTTAGAACAACATACTTCTAGACTTAGACCTAATTTCACCATACTCTGTTTGTTAAAATAACGTCTTGTTAAACCGTTAACAGCTTGTTAGAGTTAGCAAGTGTCCCACCATGTGCAAACAAGAGATTAGTTAGCTTGATGGACTGTTAAATTTAATGACTGCTCTAGTGGTTCGTTAATCTGTAACAGACCATTATTTTACTGTCAAGATGGACGCGGCGTACAATTTTATTATGGATGACGAAGATTTTTTAACAAATTTAGATACTTTAGACAGCATAGTACGGCACAGCATATTTTAAAAAGAAAGATAAAAAGCTAAGTAAAATCACTACCTAGGTATTTTACAAATCAAAGAAAATACCTACCACGAACGAAAACACCACGAAACGTCAATCAAATACCTACACCATGGAATTATTTAATAAATAATAATAATAATAATATTTTTTTTATAATTCCATGACCTACACAAACAATAGAGAAATAACCTGGCAAAACCAAATATTATGCGCTTGCTTTAGAAACTTATAGAGAGAACGACAATTTAATTTGTTCACATTGTATTGCTACTTGACACATTATACGACCAGTAGAAATTAGACGCATTTCCGTATAGTAAGAGTGATGCACGACGACACTATTATTTGGTTGTATTACAAATTGAATGAACGTTTCGCAATTCATTCAGTTAACGGTTGATTTAGTAATGGCTTGTTAATTTTACAATGTAGGATCTAGAATAACTTAACAACTCTGTTAATTAACAAGCCATTACACAACAGACGATTAGTTTATGTTTGGTGAAATTAGGTCTTATGCTATTGATAGTACTTTCGTAAATAAACTGATTGAAATGAAGATAATGAGGTTATATAAAAAGGAAGATATCGAACGAGCGCGTCGAAACTCTGTCAATCGAATTCAGTAATAACGAAACCGTCGTTTCTCGTTCCGAATCATGTTTGCTAAGCGCGACGCTACTACTAGTATACCACGATGGTGGCAAACAGGCCTACGGCCCGCCTGATGGTAAGCGGTTACTAGTATCTCTTTCCGTCCCGTAGATACTTTCTGTATGTTTTTTTTACGGACCTATGCTGAAGCCGGTGATGGCTATGTTCAGCTTTACCTTGAATGTGTTTCTGGAAGGCGCACGAACGGAAGGTTCGACGCCTTGCCTGCTAACGACACCGGCGACCATTTCGGAGTCGTTAGGGTCGGTACAAAAGAGTCGACGCAAATTGCGCGCGCCGTCTAGTGGCATTTCTGTATGATCTATTTTCTTTACTGTATACTTATACTTCATCTATCTTTCAGCTACAGACAATAATTAGCATGAAAAATTAGACACTGAGAAGCAATTTAAATAATAACAATCGTTACGGTTATAGATACAATAAAAAAAAATATGTAAAAAATTGACTTTGAAATGAACTTTTGAAATGACAATTTTCGGGATATAACTCACATATATATTACTAGCTAATGCCCGCGACTTCGTCTGTGCAGGGGGACTATTTATCTCACTTACTAATAGTATAAATCGGAAAGTGAGTTTGTTTGTTCCGCTTTCACGCCGTAACTACTGAACCGATTGCTTTGAAATTTTGCATACGTAAAGATAAAAGTCCGGATTAACAAATAGGGTACTTTTTATCCCGGATAAATCGACAGATCCCACGGGATGCGCAATAAAGGCTTCGCTAAAAACGACTGCACAGATTTTCATGCGGTTATCATCAATAGATAGAGTGATTCTTGAACAAGGTTTGCGGTATTTTTTATCTCGGAAAATCGGATAGTCCCACGGGAAGCGCGATAAAAGCTTCGCGCCATAAACCGACTTCCGCGCATATGTAGCCGCGGGCGAAAGCTACGACCTATAACCCTCTATAGACCCAATCCCGGAACCCACGCGGGTGAAGCCGCGGGCAGAAAGCTAGTTTATTTAAAATTGTAGCCTATATACTATTCTGATATATAAGTTATAGTATTGCAAGGTTTCATTAAAATCCGTTACGTTAAGTTTTTACGCGAAAGAGTAACAAATATGCAACTACACAAATTTTGAATAACGTTTTAAATTAACCCAACGTTTCCAACGCACTTTCAGCATTCGCACAATGGCACACGAAATGACGGGATGTTGAGTTTTATAAAGAAAATGTTAAATTGATAGATGATAATCTACTCTTTATTATGTTTTAACTTTTATGTGGTTCATACCACGCAAAGAGAACAAACATTGCCTTGAACTTTACTATATCAGATAAGCATAGAATTTTATTTATTTTGTGACTTAGTGTACTGCAACCACTATCTCTATTGCTGTTAGTGTGTATCATTTACCTGATATATTATCATAGGAAAAGACGATATTCGTCCAGTTTTTGAATTCTTAGATGATTGTTTGTTGTCAAGATTCTGCTCGCACACTGCATACTTTGATTCGCGTGTATATTTTACGTCGGCTTTGTGTTCTTCAGTAATCCATGAAGCTTTTCTTGTAAGTCCACAATCAAAGTTGTATGTCTTGGATATGTAAGAGACAGGACGAAGGTGAACTTTATGTTCCTGAAAGGTGATAATAATAAGAATACATGCAATTACTTTACACTTAAATACTTTATATGTGCGGATATAAATATCATATCAGCTTGGCAATTGTCCCCAACATCCAATGCCTCCATCGATGTCACGATCCCAGAGTTCTCATTAGAGCGACACAGTTTCAGCTTTTAACTGCGAGATGTAATCGACAACACATCACACCTTACATTTAAACTACTAACTAAACCCACCACTATTTCGTTTGACATTATGAGCGGCTTAAAGGACCAACCGTAAAACTAGACTTGCTGTTGATTGTACCTAACTACAAATTTTATGCGGACTACCGCCTAACCATCGTCAGTTTATAGGTAAAGTTGTTCGATTGTTAAATTTGTACCTTCTGCTGGCGACGACTTTGTATATACGCCAATTTTAATACTTTTGTTAAAATTAACTGTATTGCTTGCGTTAAACTTTGTAGCTAGCGGAAATAGAATATTAATGTTAAAAGAACTGTAAGCATTACTGAGAGCGATTTTGTAACTCAGTTTACAAATACGGTTTTATGTTAGTTTTAAAATAGAAATATTAAATAAAATTAGTTTCGTAATAAATTTCAGATAAATACTTTATCCATTCAGTCAATTGACAATTCCATGTGGCAGTCAGTTGCGTTTTGATCGATTCGCAACTAGTTAGTTAAACATTGACATTATTTGTATATTATATACATATACTTAGATAAGTTAAAAGAAAAACAGAACTCTTCATAATAATATATAAGAATTGATATAATCTATTCTTCAGATACGAAGTCAAAAGGCACAGAACACAGATCTATAATTGCAAGATATGCCTCAGAGCACAAACCTGCTGATACCATGATTTCTCACTGTAAAGAAACACTGTCTAACAAAATTACTGAAACAGGTGAGACTTTTGTATACTTATTTTCCTTTATTCAGTTGTTAAACGCTTGAAATCTTCCACCAACATGTAAATTGTAAAAAAATACCGCTATTTTTAAAAAACTTACAACGTCACTGATCCGAATTAACGATTTTTTTTATTTTTTTATTTTTAAAGGGTTCCCCTCTATGTGCATGCGGATAACCTGATAGTAAACAATTATCGCTGCCAATGGACATATGAAAGACAGAAACGTCACAAATGCGTTGCCGACCTTTGCTGAATTTGGGAACCATTCTTTTTGTAAATCTAGATATCGTATCGCTTCGGAAATTTTTATTTCAATCTGGTCCAAATACACTGAAACAGCTAAAATGCCAAAAGTAGTCAATAATTTACCTTGAATCTTAGCTTTTTCTACCAATTATTTTGATGTCTGAACTCGGACATTTGTCATATCAATAAATTCCTTTTCCAGTGTGCGGAAAAACATTTATAATAAGTTACGGAATATTAATGATGTTTTCTGCCCGCATACGTGCGTTAAAACACGTAGATTCTACTAATGTGATAACCGACACAACCAACAGAAAGGGACAATTTACCAGCACGTGCATTTTAAATATACATTTAGTGGTAAAATTAAAGCTCTCCTATCTTTAGCCTTATCATCGCTCTACATCCAGATTTTTCTTCTGCTAGCGTTACCGTTTCAATTACATCTATATTAATACTCTTTTCGTTTGTAGAATCTTCTATTCTATTTTAGCAGTTTCATTCAAACATTGTTATTATTAACATTATTTATTTAATACTATACACTTCATCAACGGTAACATTATCATACAGAAGCATTATAGAACCTTACCAGAATTGAAATTGAACTATTTATGGTGAAGGCGAAAATCTTTATTGTCGTGGGATAAAAAATGCTTGTTAGTAAAAGTGATATATAAAATTGTTGGTTTATTAAGTTTTCTAACCATTACCAAAATAGTTTGCACATCAAGTACCAAAACGGTTAACACATCAAGTATAGAACCACTGCGATAATTCAAAAATTCTAATCTATACATATAATAAGACAGTAAAAATATTTTGTCTGTACATTTAGTATTTTTGACTGAAATGGATAGAGGGGCACTTAAATAGATTATTAGAAAGCAAAAAAAAATTTTTTGGAATTTTTTGTCTGTCTGTATGTATGTTCACGTTTATCTCCGAAAGTACTGAACTGATTTGCTTGAAACTTTCACTATTTGCTTTGTTTTAACTCAGAATAATATCTTAACTTTGTTTCATCAAAATCGGTTCATTAAAAAAAAAGTTATCGTCATTTTAATGAACTCAAATAAATAAAACTGGAGTGTCATCTGTGAAAATTGAAGACGGTGAAATTTTAATCAAAAGTACTGTGAAAATAGTATTTGTGGAAAAGCTCATTGTTTTGTGCCATACTATACATACATACATACTAATATTATAAATGCGAAAGTAACTCTGTCTGTCTGTCTGTCTGTTCCGCTTTCACACCAAAACTACTGAACCGATTTAAATGAAATTGGTACACAGATAGTCTGGAGCCTGAGAAAGGACATAGGCTACTTTTTCATGCAAAAAAGGTTGTAAAGGGTTGTAAAAGGTTGAAAGGAGGGATTATTGGTTGTATGGAAATATTGTTAAAACTACTGAACCGATTTAAATGAAATTTGGTACGCAGATAGTCTGGAGCCTGAGAAGGACATAGGCTACTTTTTCATGCAAAAAAGGTTGTAAAAGGTTGAAAGGGGGGATTATTGGTTGTATGGAAATATTGTTTAAACTACTGAACCGATTTAAATGAAATTTGGTACACAGATAGTCTAGAGGCTGAGAAAGGACAGAGGCTACCTTTTAAAGCAGAAAAGGGTTGTAAAAGGTTGAAAGGAGGGGGTGAAAGGTTGTATGGCAGTATTGTTAAAACATATCCTTCCTGTGGGAAATTCGAATATAACGCGGGCGAAGCCGCGGGCGGAAAGCTAGTATATAGATAATTCTATAATTCATAAATTCTAAATAACAACATTACAGGTCAAAAAAACCTCTCAGACTACTCAAGCGCAGCCACTAGTTTCTTCAAGGAGACAAAGTTGGCAGGACAGTCCTTGCCGAAAATATTCAGTACACTATCCAAGTCGGCAGTTGACACATTTGTTCAATACAGCAGCGAAATTCATGGTATGTTTAATATCTTAACTAAAATCACTATTCATTGTAGTCCGACTCGACGGTAACCCAATATGATCAAGTATTAGTTCACCCCCTGCATAATGAACCATTGAAACATCAGTGAGGTCTATTTGAATCAGACTATCACCATTTTATCTTATTATCAAAGTAAAAAATCTAATTTTTGTAAAAAATATTTTAAAATGGTCACAGGCCAATTCTTATATTTCTATTCTATAATTTAACAGTTAATATTGTTGAATAAGTTTAAATTTATAGCTCGCAAGATCTCTTTCGTGCACTCGACCTAGTAGAGCGCTTTTTCACATTAAAAAAAAATAGCCAAGAACCCGGAGAAAACCCTTTGACTTGCGAATAGCAGCAGCCTCGTACATTCTACGTATAGCTCGAACCACCTTTTTACTTTATTTATCCCTTCACCTATACTATATATTACATAGAAAAAAAAAGTACTGATTCGCATCACCAAATAACATTTAATCATTATTTAACGGTATTATTTAATATTTCGACCTCGACTCGGCCCAGCACACGCTGGCAGAGTGCCCCGCGTGGGCCTCCGAGCGCCGAGTCTTGGTCGCAGAGATCGGGCGAGATCTGTCTCCGTCGGCATTGATTGCGGCAATGCTGTCGGACGAGGGAGGTTGGAGGGCTGTGGCCTCCTTCTGTGAAGCAGTGATGCTCCAGAAGGAGGCCGCCGAGCGGGGTCGGGAGATGGCCGATCGCCGGGGTCGCCGGCGGGCGCGAGTAAATCGCGCCCGCGGATACGGCGACTCGGGAGGGACCACGCCCCCTCCGTGGCCGGGAGGCGTTGTCGGTGGTGGAGATCGGGGTAGGTATTGTAGCCTCCCCCGGGGAGGGCTCCCCTGTATCGGCGGGGGAGCGGAGGTTCCCGGAAGTAGCTTGGCGTTCCCGGGGGCTCCTTACATGCCTGAGGAAGGCCATCCCTAAGGTTTTTAGTGGGAGATGGCCGATCCTGCTTGAAGGAGGCGGCGTCGGGCTCGGTAGCACAGCTGTGGCGCCGCCGTGGGTCGCCGGCGGGCGCAAGTAAATCGCGCCCGCGGATACGGCGACCCGGGAGGGAACACGCCCCTTCCGTGGCCGGGGGGCGTTGTCGGTGGTGGAGATCGGGGGAGGTATTGTAGCCTCCCCCGAGGAGGGCTCCCCTGTATCGGCGGGGGAGCGGAGGTTCCCGGAAGTAGCTTGGCGTTCCCGGGGGCTCCCTACATGCCTGAGGAAGGCCATCCCTGAAGTTTTTAGTGGGTAGGCCTCCCCCTTCTGGGGAGGAGAGCCCCACATAACCACCGGCTCGCCACAGCCAGGGTATGCAACTTAATGCATTTTCCCCAGGGGAACAAAAAAAAAGCTTTGCGTATATATAAAAATAGAGCGATTAGTCTCTATGAAATATCAGAAAATAATTGGTAAATTTAATAATTTAATTAGTTGTTTAACAAATTTTAACAATCTATTTACTGATTTTGACTTTACGGATTGTATATAGGACGTGACAGAAAACCGAAAAAATCTTTCATTTATCTATTCCAAGTGAAGAATCTCTAGAAAAAAAATACTTTGTCTAACGCTAATGTTTTTATTACAGAATCTTCTCTTCTAATGGATACACGCCATTATGTAGTACATTTCGACTTTCTATCATACTTCGTCAAGTTTTATTTATTATTAAGCACATATACAAAGAAATTAAATACAAAAGGTCTGCACATAACTTGTTAAGATAACTTTGCCGAATACAAAAGCCGTGTATGCTTTCTAACAAAGATTTTTAAAGATTATACTTGTGAGAACTGTAATTATGGAATGAAGAATTTAATGAGTTGTCCAACACTGTTATCCTACATCTACTATATACTCCAACATCTATAGGTTGTTACATTTACAAGCTATATTCATAGATTAGCTGTACCTTCGACATTATCCGCGTAGAATATTACAAACATGTTAATTAGCTTATTTATTTTTTTTTTGTCTTTGCATTTTTATTTCAAGTGGAATGCGCTTGAAATACGCGCGGTTTTAGACAGCATTTGGACATTGCAACACTATTTTCTATACTAATATTATAAAGAGGAAATATTTGTTTGTTTGTAATGAATAGGCTCCGAAACTACTGAACCGATTTCAAAAATTCTTTCACCTTTGGAAAGCTACATTATCCCCGAGTAACATAGCCTACTTTTTATCCCGGAAAAATCGACAGATCCCACGGGATGCGTAATAAAGGCTTCGCTCAAAAACTACTGCACAGATTTTCACACGGTTATCATCAGTAGATAGAGTCATTTTTGAGCAAGGTATTGCGGTATTTTTTATCTCGGAAAAACGGATAGTCCCACGGGAAGCGCGATAAACCGACTTCCGCGCATATGTAGCCGTGGGCAAAAGCTATGACCCTTAACTCCCTATAGACCCACGCGGGCGAAGCCGCAGGCAGAAAGCTAGTTTTTAAATAAAATAATTTTTCCTAAAATAAAAGTAGCCTATGGTACTCTTCATTACATTAGCTACCAATAAAAGCCAATAAAAGTCCCGTAAAAATCGATCCCGCCATTTCAACATTATCCAGAACAATCTGACAGATAGACGACAATCCAATTTTATTTATGTAGTATATGTATCATATATATTCTATGTATGTATGTATCACATATATATTAAAAACAAATTAACAACAAACTTGACCTAACAACCGAGTGATGTGTTTGCGGCGGAAACGCGTCGCTGTTTATAAAGTTATTTAACTCAAAGAGAAAATAAAATTTCCATTAACTTACCTAATTCAAATCGAGACTTTTGAATCTAAAAAAGTTACAGTCCACTTATAAACTTTTAAATTGTTCAGGTAGATGACTAAAGTGCGAAAAATGCGATTTAAAACTTTTTTAATATTCTATGTCTTTTAGAAATTTTCAAATTCAATTTAGTGCGCTAGGAAAGTTTGCGCTAGCGGTTTGTCGAAACTATTTTGTTCAGTATATGATTTTATTTTGTTCAATACCGGCACGGCTTAATAGTGGTTAAATGGTAATTAGGCATTTCATTGGATTTATGGCAGCGGATATCTATTGGATAGCTGTACGGCTGTCCATTCATTAAGTTATTATGTACTTTGATATTTGTTGACAGCCAGAGAATTCGTTGCAGTGTTGCCTTTAACTAACCCCAAAGTTATATAGTGCCCTAAAAATCAATAAGCATACGAAAATGACACGTTCTTATCGGTTTTCTTCCTCTCGGAAGACAAAGGCTGAGGATCCTTACATCATCACAGCCCATACACGTCCCCTCCGAGGGGCAGAAGCCTACCCTAACTATTTTTGAGTGATTAGGCCTTAGTCATCGCGAAGTGATAATTGAATATTTGAATCTCTTCGCAGATGTATGCCGATTGCCTTACGATATTTTCGTTCTACGTAGGTAGATAAAAATACATTTGAAATTCGAAAAACGAAGAACATATTGGTACATGGTAGAATCGACCCTGGGCCTCCCGAATCATCCGATTCATAGACCGATGCCGTCCTCACGAGGAGCACGAAATGTGCCCGGAATACCCCGACAGCTAGCTAGTAATAATCAATAGTCCGAACCCGAAAGACACATCACACCTGGCCGACGGCGGCCAAGAGGTTCTGCCCCGTGCAACAAGAGGGAGATATTTGCTGACTAATTTACTGCTAACCGGAGAGGTTTAACGCTTGTAATGCTCGGGGAAAGAATCATGCGCCTGATAAAGATAGCTGTGCAAACATCAATCGGTGTACTATTGATTATTACTAGATTCATGATAGGGTTTATTTACTAATTATTTTGTAAATATATTTACTGTTTATTTGTATTAACGTTAAATTGATGCTGGCATTACAAGAGTAAGAAAATAAAGATTTTGCTAATGAAGGAGTTTTGATCCAACAGTAAACAAAATATAAAAAATGTTAATTAGGTTATCATTATTTTTCCCATATAAAGTAATAAATAATTACTATCTAAAATTTAAATTCCCTGATTTTAACCGAAAATTTGTAAAGCCATATTTTATCACAAATTTACACGTAGTATATGTGAAAAAACTTTTCCCTTGCCCTATTATAATCCCACCGTAAATCTTCGAAAGATTATTCAAAGTGTAATCAACTTTAAATTCGTATCAAAGGTTTCATTCTATTTTGCTTAAACCTGGAACCGCTTTATAGACAAGAACTACACATCAGTATCTGCTGGAGGGAGCGCTGATCTCATAGAAGAAGTTATTACCAGTGACACATCTGTACAGGTGCAAGCTTCGTGTCATGATACTGGTTAGTCAACTGTTATATCATAGCCTTAAACAGACAAACAGTGCATTCATTCATTTGGCAGAAAGCAAAATATAAGAGTCGAAAATAACATGTTATTGATTCAATTCATTGATTTTTAATGTGATCTTTTAATTAACAGTAAATCCAAATATATTTAATTACAAGTTTATACATAATATTTGCGTAAATATTATTTCACGAGCCTATTATAATCCCGCCTTCATTATTTTCTTAACATATGATCTCCTATCAGTTATAATCGATTTTGGCGCTCGACAGCGTTGGATCATTTATTTTGCTTGACTCTAGAACTTCTTTATAGACAAGAAGTACACAGCAGCAGCCGCCGGAGTGAGCGCTGGACTCATTACAGAAATATTAAATAGCTGCGACGCATCTATACAGGTTCAGGCCTCCTGCCGTGATACTGGTAAGACATTCAAGCATAGTTTAGTGACTTAATATTGGTAGCCGCAGATGTTAAATTTTCTCCTTGAAATAGTAAATTCTACCATGATCTCTTATAAAACCGTAGTGCAAACAAGATGACGCTATCACATAACTAACCGTTGTATTATTTTAAGGCCAAAAAGCCTATTTCAATATTATTGTAAGCCTGTTCTAAGCGGGCATGGTAAGGCTTCTTATGGGTTTCATTCAGACAGGTATCATTATTTAATGGTCCCGAATCACCAGGCACTTCTAACAACACTACGCATTTTAACTGCGCTGCTACGGGCTTGGAGACCAGAGTTCTTGTTTAGTGGGGATGCGATCAGGTTCCTGGCGGTACTTGATATTTCTTGGTACATAAAATGTACACCGAATCTTCGTACACTTGTTCTACAAATGCGATGCCTGCGTATTCTTGGATGGGCTGTGTTTGAAATTCTATTAGAAGTTGGACAGTAGTTCGTTCATACACGTGATGCAATCGCAAGGTGTAAGAGCATATTAACGTTATTTATAATTTAATTCGTACAACTCATTGTGTTACTCACTATTTCATTACCAATTACCTTTATTCTTTACCTATTCTATTTTGGGCTAGGCTAATTGGTGTGACTGAAGTATTTATGTATTACTTCTGTTAACAATCTAATGAATTGAATTCTGTAGTTGCGCCATTTAAATAAAAAAAAAATACTTCAAATGTACAGTATCTGATACTAATCTATTATAAAATGCTTGAAAAAGAGACATTAAATTATCGAGACATTTAATTATTTATAGTAGTGTGGTAATATAAGAAAAACCCATTTCGGAATTTTAATGTAATTATGGAAAATATACTACATAAAAGGTCTTTCTTATAAAATTTTCGTTTTGATCAATTTGGATTTTTAAGATTTATTTATATTTGATGTGTTTTAATACGCGTTAAACTAACTGACAATTTAATATTAACAACAATAAGAAATTGTTTGCAAGAAGATTCGTCCAAGTACAAATTCTGATGAAAAATTTTGCAGCTTTTCGAGATTGCTTTTGTTTAAATAATTAATTAATATATAATAAATAAATGATGAGGTAGAAATATATATTTTAACAATCATGACAAATTCTCGCATTCGTTACACAAACATCTGCTCCAACCGGGATTCGAACCTCAAAGATTGTGACAGCTTGAAACCGGTGTACTAACCACTCGACTATCGAACTATCGTCGTCGTGTTAATCTATATAAGGAAACAATTTATAATATAATCTAGAAGATTAATCTAGAATTACACTGTACGATTAATATTACATTCAAAATATAAAAGTTCCTTTAAGTATTTAGTTAAAGAATAATATAACGTTAAATGTATAAACGGAAAAAAGACAAAATTGAATAGATTGGTTATTACTAAAATTTCTTTTAACAAATACCAGTAATACCTGACTTAACTATCACGGTGTATGGCTTAAAAAAAACAGTGTACTAGGAAGAAAATTATTAGTTTGTAGGTAAATATAAGCTACATCTTCCTCGCTGCGAGTAACGTACTAGTGGAATCGTAAGATCTCATAACGCGAATAATAGCTTTTACGCTCAAGCCGAAATAGGGCATTATGTGTCCTCAGAGAGAAGTCGGAACAGACGTTGCATTACACTGCAGAATTGTACAATTTCTGCTATCAAAATACTATTACACTTCTCATCAAAAAAATCGAAACACTTCCGTTTTCATTGTTTCTGTCCGAATTTAACACAAAAAAGAATTCATACGATGAAAAAAAAAACATAAATGTATAGCTGGCAGTTTGGCCATTACAGTAATAAGCGAAAATTCTAAATTCAAAATTAGAATTTCATTTGTTTATCTTATAAACGAAATGAATCACTGTTTTGAGACAAATGTGTGTTTAGGGTTGGAGTACATTTAGCGTTTATAAACTAAAAATTGGCGCCTATCCTTAAACTTTTTGTTTTTTATTTCAATACTGTGACTTTGGGACGTCTGAAAAAAGGTTATTTTTTCTAAAACGTATGGATACTTCGCCCACAGAAGCCGCCCAAGTTGTGGCATTGCTGGATTCTGGCCTTAGTCAGCGTGTTGTGGCTGCAAGACTGCATCTAAGCCTGTCATCTGTTCATAGAGTCTATAAACGTTATCGGGAGACTGGTGTTCACGCGCCGTTCAGGATCTGGCAGGAATCGGGTCACTTCTGAGCGAGATGATCGATTTATTGTAACAACTTCTTTAAGAAATCGACGCCTTAACGCTTTTCAACTGCAGCAGCGGCTTCGTGTTGTACGAAGGGTGGCTGTAAGTGACTCTACAATTAGAAGAAGGTTGAAGGATCGTGGACTGGTACCGCATAAGCCAGCAAATGGGCCGAAATTAACTGCAGACCATCGAAGAGCGCGCCTTAACTTTGCACGTGAGCACCTAAATTGGTCATACCTACAGTGGAGCAAAGTTCTCTTTTCTGATGAGTGTAAAATTATGCTGTATGGTAACGACGGAAGGAACAAGGTCTACAGAAGAGACGGAGAACGCTATGCAGAATGCTGCATTGAAGAAAAGGTCAGCTATGGTGGCGGTTCGTGGATGGTTTGGGGAGGAATCAGCGTCGACGGTAAGACAGAGCTTGCTTTTGTGTCTGGGCCACGTCTGCCTGCACTAAACTGTCATCGGTACGTCGAAGAGTGTCTCGAGCCTCATGTGATGCCCTATGCACATTTTATTGGCAACGGCTTCATATTCATGCACGACAATGCTAGGCTCACACGCGGGGCGTCGTACGAGATTATCTTAACGAAGTCGATATCTCTATTATGGAATGGCCAGCAAGAAGCCCGGACATGAATCCCATTGAACATCTGTGGGATGAATTAGAGACGAATTCGAGCAAGAGATCCTGCCCCAGAAACACTTAGCCAGCTGCAAGATGCAATCCAAGAGGAATGGGACAATATATACCACAGCATGTGATCGTGACTCTCATCCGATCGATGAAGAACCGTATTAAGCAGTAATTAGAGCTCGGGGAGGGAATACAAGTTATTAAATAAACGTTTTTTAGCTTTTTTTTCATTTACGTGTGTTGTTTTATCCATTTCCTTTATACTCCATACGGAATAATGAATCATTTAACAAAATACGAAACCTATGAAAAATTCATTTAAATTTAGAACATTAACATTAAGATTTGATAAGCTCATATTACTCACTATTAAACGACATTTAACATTTATTCCTAAATGTACACATTTTTTTCTGAATCCTGACAAAACGTAAACTTGCAAGGTGTTTCGATTTTTTTGATGAGAAGTGTATTTATTTATTATTGTTTTATAATTGGGATATAATGCAAATGTTAAGTATTTACCCATAAGATTCTCAGTTCTTTTGCGTATATCAAGCTTTATTAATGTATGTCTAATACAATTCAATTTTTCAATCATTTTTAATAACTCTTAGAGCTCATAATTTTTGCTTATTTAATTTGAAACAATAATCTCGAAAATAGCTTTTAATTTGATGAACAGAATTTTGCCATTTATTGACAGAATTTTAATATGTTGGTGACAAACCTTGAATACTTTCGTAACCCAAAAGATTCTTTCGATCCTTTTGCCACGTGGAATTCTTAATCTAACCTAACCTAAGTACTTATATTAATAATCCGTAGTTTAAGGTTTTTTCTCATGGACTTGTTTTATCACCGCGGGGTTAGGCAAATAATATTCATGGACATCCACAAGATTCGTGTGAGATATGTGAAAAATTTACCGACTATAAGCTCTGACCAACGCACATATTTAAGTTATTTTAAACTAAAAAAAAACTCAAGTACCTGCTGCTTTTTCAGCAGAATTTTATATATTATTGACTATAACTCTTTGCGATGCTCTTTTGTTTATTGAATAAATATGGAAAACTTTAGTATGAAATAAATTCTTTGAAATCTCCATACGAAACGAAAATTTCTTTATATGTGTTTTATTACTTGATACGTGTTTTTTATTTAATTATTACTCAACTTGGTCAGAAGAAGGTTAAGTTTTTTTAGAGTATGCTCTGCGGCCTGAAAATCTCGATTAATTTTAGCTATACTGGTATTGCTAGATTCATATTTGCTCTGAGAGTTACACTGGATATATCAAAATAAAAAATTAACCAAATAGCGGATTTTAGGCGCCGAATTCAAATGCGCTATCTGTGAGCAGAACGAATAGATAGATTTTAGCTTGAGGTCTCGTTACTTTCATACATTAACCCCTAATATAAGCCCCAAAAGATTCGTTCCTGTGGAACGTGAAGTACGCGTCACAGGCTTAGAACATTCAATACAATTTAAGTATCATAGAACCCACACAAAATATTTTATCAAATTCAATTAATTTAATTCAATCTCAAAATTTCAAAACTGGATACGAATATAAACTGAATATGGATATAGAGCTATATAATATATTATTATAACATAACTCTGCCATTTCTAAGAACTATAGCAGCTATACCTTTTTTTTTATTCTTAATTTTTAACGAAGCTTTGAACACTTTGGGTTAACATGTCAGCCTCATTTAGGATATACTTTTTAGGTATGCGCATTTAGCCAATCTAAGCCTTAATATAATACAATTCATGACCGAAAAAGAACGATTTTAGTTTGAATGAGTATTGGTTGAAGTTGCCCCCATGTAGAACTATCCAGCTGCACCTTTCAGATTATTTGATTCTACATTACCACCTAATTGATAGAGCGGATTACTTGAGTGCTGCCCTAAATTGACTATCTGATAGCTATCTGGAATAGGGAATCTTGTTACATTCTATATTTAGTTCACCTGTCTACAAATAATTTCCTTTGGCAAACTCTGTGTCTAATGTACTCTAATAGAACGAAGGATGAAACTTGAGAGCTGTTTGTAACATTCACAACGTTAATTTGTAAAGTATCCTAGATTTCTAGAATGAAATCGCTTAAAGCTCAAATTTAATCAGTGAAACTTGAACCGGGACTATTGTGTTCAGAACAATTTTCAAGTGATAATGTTAAGCTATTGGAAGAATTAATCAAAATATCAAAATCATTTTTTTAACAGAGTTCGATTTTTTCAGTTCGACTGTACTATTCTCTTTTTGTACTATTCCACCAATCATGAATTGATTCTGATGTTTTATTTTTTTCTCATATTTTCTCAATACAAAAAAAAAAGCAATGAATTTTAAATCATTTACGGAGACAATCACTTTCACTTGTCATTTATTCATCTTCTTCTTTCTCCTGCCCTGTTGCCAATTCTATTTGGGGTCGGCGCAACATGTCATCTGCTTCCATTCTCTCCTATTCATATTACCATTATAAATATTAATACTTATTTATATCATAAATATTAACATATATTATTAATATGTTGCAGCAATATTGCAGTTGCATTATATGGCATAGGCTTTATTAACATTTTATTAAATATTTCTAATAATATTATAATATATAGTATTAATTATATTTTTTGTATATATGACCAATAAATGTTTATTTAATTATTTGTTAATACTTACCAACTAAATACATAAACGTTAATATGTATATATGTTAATCTTTATTTATAATGTTTATGTAACTGATGAAGAGTCGTGGAGGTGACTAAAATCTATAACAACAAATTGTAGATATTTATTGTTTTTTTTTTTCTAGAAGCAGACGCGGGCTCTTTTATACTTGCAAAGCAACATAGACCAATGGCGACCATGACATCCACCATTCTAGATCAAGCATACAAGACTAGTAAAGGAAATGGAAGTGAGTGCCTTGTTGATATTACGAGTATATACTTGATAACCGTGTTTTTATTTAATTATTACTTGGTCAGAAGGTTAAGTTTTTTCAGAGTATGCTTTGCGCAATATCACAGGCAGCTTCAGCCAATATTTTAGGTAATTAAAGTCGAATCGATAACTTTTCTAGTAACTCCCAATAAAAAGTAAGACTATTGTATTGATTGTAAAATGAATGCCGATAATAGATTAATATATTGAGTAATGTTTAGGATGTGATTATTAATATATTAATATATATATCATTAGAAAAAGAAATATATAATAAATTAAAGACGACTAACTTAGATTTTTAATTATTCTTCCTTGTAACCTCTTTGGTGCAATTTTCATGAAAGGATGTTTTCATTTCTTTTAATCGTTAAATTCTGCACCACTAAAATCACAATAGATCAATTTTGTGAGTTATCTGCTTAAATATCTCCATATTAACACCGATAACCTTTTCTACGGCATCTGCATTAAGTTCGTAAGAAAAACCGCGGCCTTTCTTCCTTCTAATGTGTCAAAAAGTTTATAGTTATACAAAAGTTTAATTAGGTGCTTGTAATAAATATATTCAATTGATTATGTGGAATATGAAGCACGACTTTTTTGCTTTAGGTCCATTGCTTGCAGTAATAAATAATAATGTGACTACAGAACCAGTCAACACTATAACAACATCAAGGAGCGTTATTGAAAGTAAGATATAATATATTTAAAAGTGCAAATAGGATAATTTTAACTTTAGTTTAAATTATCCAATATACATTTTTAAAGATAATTCAACAAAAGTACTTTAATAAAAATAATATTTATTATTTCAGGCATAGACCAATCAAAAGTTAAATATGAAGCTTTTCCATCGATAACTAGTTCCATAAAATCCACGAAATCTACAGTACACGATAAAGAATCTTCAACTTCACCTCTGATATCTTGTTCTCATAATAATAATGGTATGTCGGTAATTTTTAATTAGTAATTTTTAGAAATGAAATGTATTATTTATAAAAGGTGTTATTCTTAGCCATTGCAGTGTTTTACTATATATTTGACATTTGATTATGTATTACTACTCATCCACGAAGTAACGTAATTAAATTTAATTTAATTTGAACTTTGCTTTAAATTATCCAATATAAATAAATAAATAATAATAAATATTTGTTACACTTACACCAATTAGCCTAGCCCAAACTAAGCTCTGTAAGGCTTGTGCTATGGGATCTAGGGTAACGGATAGACATACATATATTACACATATATAAATAATTTTTATTGAAATATATATCAACAACCACGACTAAGGTACAAATGCTCGCATTCATCACACAAACATCTGCCCCCACCGGGACTCAAACCCGGGACCTCAGAGATGGCGACACCTTGAAACCGGTGTACTATCCACTCGACTATGGAGGTCGTCAATATACATTTTTAAAAATAATTCAACAAAAGTACTTTAATAAAAATAGTATTTATTATTTCAGGCATAGACGAATCAAAAGTTAAATATGAAGCTTCTCCATCGATAACTAGTTCCATAAAATCCACGAAATCTACAGTACACGATAAAGAATCTTCAACTTCACCACTGAAATCTTGTTCTCATAATAATAATGGTATGTCGGTAATTTTTAGAAATAAAATGTATTATTTATAAAAGGTGTTATTCTTATCCATTGCAGTGTTTTACTATATATTTGACATTTGATTATGTATTACTACTCATCCCCGAAGTAACGTAATTAAATTAAATTTAATTTGAACTTTGCTTTGAATTATCCAAAAATAATTAAAAATAATTCAACAAAAGTACTTTAATAAAAATAGTATTTATTATTTCATTAATCAATCATATAATGATTGTTTTTTTATTAGGCATAGATGAATCAAAAGTAAAATATGAAGCTTCTCCATCGATAACAAATTCCACGAAATCTCCAGTACATGATAAATATTCTGCAACTTCACATCAGAAATCTTGTTCACGTGATAATAGTGGTATGTGGGTAATTCTTTTAAATATGTAATTTATAACTTAGAAAAGGTATTGTCGTATTTTAATTATTATTAGTATTAAAAAATGGCGGTAGTCAAGATATCCAAATGTTTTCATTTTAAAGCATGAAGTAAAAGTTTTGCTGAGACGCAAATCAATTATGTTAAAATAACGCCAAGGAGCGTCCATAAACGTAAGATGTTTGGTCGAAATTTCACTTCACATATTTATCACTAGCTGTTTTTTTATTTTATTCGCGGTTTTGTTCATGTGGAATTTAACAAAAACGTTAATTATATAGTTTGTTTTCTTATTCTTGCATTTTTATTTCAAGTGGGATCCTCTTGAGCTGCCCGCGGTACTGCACAGTACTTGGACATTGCAACATTACTTTCTTTTTCTAAAATAAAATATTTTTCTAGTAAATAAAAGTAGCTTAAGTTACTCCTTATTTGATACATCAGCTATCTGTCAATAAAAGTCCCGTCAAAATTAGTACAGCCATTTGAGAAATTAGCCGGAACAAACAGACAGACTACACTCCAGTTTTATTTATATGTAGAGATTAATATTTAAATGTGATTCCAATTGTATTATAAGTATGAATATGGAAAATAATAATTAAGGCTTAAAATTTTTCTAACGTAAGTGATTAGATAATTTGGTAATGGGTGTTGTCTTCTCCGAAAATTCTCCAATGTGTTATACATACATACATATATGTCACGCCTTGTTCCCAATGGGGTAAGCAGAGACCACCTCTCTCCACTTACGATCCTGGCACACTTCTCTTGTTTCCTCCACATTCATGAGCGTCTTCATGCATGCTCGTTGGTTGCGAGTACTCTTGACCCGGCCTTTCTTTAGGACATCTTCGATTTGATCGAGATATGTCCGCCTAGGTCGACCTGCACCGATTCGTCCTATCATTCTTAATTTATTCAATGTGTTATAAGAGTTCAATTTGCTTTGACTTAGCAATCTGTCAAGAAACCTGTTATCAAAATAGAATCCAGGCCAGGAAAGCATCTCAAAAAAAAATGTTATCAAAAAGCGATGTAATCGTAACTTCAGGCCTGAACATATGGCAAAGATCGAATGTTGCAACGGTCAGATTTACGATACGACACTAGCATTATTATATTATTATGACACTCTGGGCGGCTTCTCGGATACTCTTCAACTGCGTTATACCTGAATGCAAAACAGCGGCAGGTATTTATTTTTTAAAAGGTGTTTACAAAGCACAGTTGACTACTGCACATTTTGATCTAGGATTTATCGACTTTTCACTTGTCGAATAAGCCAGATTCCACAAAATCTTCTGTATAATAGACCACATACAATACTTTAATCAGTTTAGCTGAGCTTTTCCGCACTTAGCCTCTACATATAATACCGACTATTTTGACCGAATACTATGCTTAACTTTTGTAGAATAATTTCAAGTGGAATTCGTGTTGTGCTTCAGTCTGTACAGAGATGTCACATACACTATCGACACACCCAAGCGTTGTGGATACAAATCAGGACGTTTTCAAGATAGTTCCAACGGAATAGACAAGATGACATCATCTCGTAGATACTAACTTAGCCGTTTGATTTTTTGTTCCAGGTTCATTAATTGCAGGAGCAAAAAATAGTTTGACTACTGCACCGATCACTATTTTTAAAACATCAACGGAGAGCATCAATAGTCATAAGCAGAGAACCAACATCATGACTTTAGGTATTGTCATGTATTAAAGCATGTTGTCAATTATAGTAGTATGGACGGAATAAATTCTGCCTAGTAACAGTCAATATCTTCCACAAAACGAATATACAGTCTATTGCCGATTTCCGATATCTTCAAAACTATTAATAATAAATCAAGTGAAATATTTTTCTAAATATTATAATATACGTATCATTTTTTTTTTATACCAAATCAGGCACAAATGAATCAAAAGTAAAATATGAAGCTTCTCCACCGATAACTAGTTCCACGAAATCTCCAGTACTTGATAAGCATTCTGCAACTTCACATCAGAAATCTTGTTCACACGACAATAATGGTACGTTTGTAATTTATGTATATGAAATGTATTATTTTAAAAAGGTGTTATGCTCATCCATTGCAATGTTTCACGATCTAAGTATTTTACATTCGAATATGTTTTATATTAGTCCTACTGTTTGCAGTTTATAATTTGAAAAAAATTATTTAATTTATTTGTATTTTTTTTTCTTGTAATTCGCCTTAATGACTTCTATAATGCATGTCAAAATGAAAATTTTATCATTCTATAATAGATTCTGATGGAAATAGAGCAAACTATGTGGCTTCTGCACCGAATTCTCTAACGCAGCATAAAGAATTTGCAACTCTACGTGAGTAGTATCTTTTAGATGATAACTATATTATATATATATGTGTATATATATAATATAGAAATAAATTAACTTGTAAATACACCTTTTAATCAGCTAATTGTAGTCATGATATTTTAATGCCATGCATAACGAAATTCTTCAATTTTAGATCTTGAGTCGGCGCATGCAGCGTCAAATAACGATCCAGCTAAAGCACATATTAACTATATTAACGATCTCAAAGCATCGACAGAGACCGTTCGTAAGGGTAAAATGATGGTCGATAATTTCACTTCAGGTATTATAACATGTATTATACAATTAGTACAGTAAATATTTTATATCTGTCGCAGCCAACTGGTTAAAATAGCCGTTCAATCAAACAGCTAGCCCTTTGACTGAACAACGTCATTCAATCACACAGCTATACGTTGTTTAGCCGACTTGTTGATTGCAGCGTTCAACATTACAGCTAGACGACTCTTAGCCAACTGGTTAAATGCCAAATTAACTAAGGTGACCATTAATTTAGTACTTAATTTGAGAGAATAGGAAGACTTTTTGTAATTTCTTGGGAAGTTATTCTTGAATTAAGTTTAAGAAGTGACCAAAAGTTTGATGAAATAAGTAAAAATGAAAAACAAATTATTATTTATAATATTGTTTATTGCACCAAGCAAAAAATTACAAACTCAAAAATTTACGAAGCAAGAATCATTTCATAATCCCGTAATTTCTCCTCGGAATATTTGTTTAAATTTTGATTTACTCGTAGGTGACCTCATAATTTCTGTGTCTTTAATAATAAGTGTAACGTATATTTGCTACTTACTTTCCAAAAAATATCTTGAAACAATCACAAACCACGCCTAGTTGACACCATATTGAAAACAAAACGCACCCAGCGCTGCGGAATCAGCTCCGCAGGGAGTTAAATCAGCTGTTGTGTTGAATGTTTTGAGCGACTCAAACATTCAATTAATAAGCTAGACGTATGGTTGAATGGCGTTGTTCAGTCAAAGGGCTAGCTGTTTGAGTGAACGGCTATTTTAACCAGTTGGCTGCGACATATCTACTGTTTCTTATCTTATGAGCTTTGGAAATACGAGTATTGTCGTACTTTTATAAAATCTGATCATTCATTAGTATTTGAATATACACCGTCAATTTATTCAAAGAAATCTTCATTATTTCATAAAGAATCTGGAACTCTACATGACAAGTGTTATTTATGTAAAAAAAATGAGATATATTTAATGAATTATTGTATACAATACAAAATATGTACACACGCATACACACTATTTAATACAAACAATACAAAAGGCGGCCTTATCGCCAAAGCTTACATTTTGTAAAAATGTAATTGTCAGACTAAGTTAAAAATATATATTTAAAATCATGAAAAATACTACTTATATAACAGCTAACATACTTTCATGTACGTCAAAAGTCATATAGTCATATCAATTTGCATAGCCCAAACATGAATAGTATACACAGGTTTTGAAAACGTTCCAGTATAACTGGGAATTCGACGAATCAGGATTTTACATGTCGGAGTAGTCCAATGTTGGAAGAAAAAGAAACTGGTGTAGTAAAATTTTTGTTTGTCGTTACGAAATTTTAGAAGGGTTTAAAGGCACTGTATTTTGGTTATATTATTTACTAGCTTTCTGCCCGCGGCTTCGCCCGCGTGAATTTCGGAATTGGGTGTATAGAGGGTTAAGGGTCATAGCTTTTGCCACGGCTACATATACGCGGAAGTCGGTTATGGTGCGAAGATTTTATCGCGCTTCCCGTGGGACTATCGTTTTTCCGAGATAAAAAATGCCGCAAAACTCCTCAAGAATCACTCTATCTATTGATGAAAACCGCATAAAAATCTGTGCAGTATTTTTGAGCGAAGCCTTTATTGCGCATCCCGTGGAATCTGTCGATTTTTCCGGGATAAAAAGTAGCCTATGTTACTCGGGGAGAATGTAGCTTTCCAAAGGTGAAAGAATTTTGAAATCGGTCCAGTAGTTTAAGCGTGAAGAGGTAACAAACAAACAAACAAACAAACAAATAAACAAACAAACATAACAACACACTTTCGCATTATAATATTAGTTGGGATTTAGAATAAGAGTCTTAACTTTTAGATAATGATTTATGGGTTGCAATAACCAAAGTACCGACGGTCGTTCTCGAAACATCGACCAAGAGTATCCAAGGAAATAAAGCAATGATCGACAATTGTATCTCAGATAATATTTTTAAAGCCTATTTTAAATTATAATAAATACACTCTATGTTCTATGTCATTGTTTGTGAGGTACGAACAATTTAATTTCATATTATTTATTATGTCTAACCTATGACCTTTCGAATCAATTCGCCTATGAACCATTACTGTCAATCAATATATGTACAGATGAATCAATAGAATATCATAAAGATTGATATTAAGATGACAAATCCTATTTACTTAATAAAAACGGAATCCCTAGAAACGTTGATTTCTGAAATATACAATGATCTATAGTTATCAATAGTTATCTATAGTGTTTTCTTAATACAACTAAGAAAATGTATTATGTGATGATCGTAGTGAAGACTTTTGAATAAGTAGTTTGTTTATTAAGCTTCTTTATTTTTAGTTTTATATATCATACTTATATTTAGTGTCATGCTTGCAGCATTAAGTAACAAATTATGTAAAGAACCGATTAACGTTCTCACAACTTCGACAAAGAGTATTCAAGTAAACAAACCGATGATCGACAATTGCAGTTCGGGTAATTATTATTATGTTGAAGCACATTTGTAACAAGGAATGAATTGTATTTTATTTAATTCATAATTTATTTATTTTGTCAAACATGAGTATACATACATATAGATGCAGGTGTCAGGGTTTTACATTGTTCTTACATGTTTGGCCTGGTAGGGCATACAAAATTCAATTTTAATTCAATTAACAAATTTAATTTAGTGTATTGTATGTTTATTTTGTTCAAATTACGCCAGCAAAATTAAAAACTATTTTATTATGTTTTTGTTTGTCAATGTTTGTGGGTTATTAGCAGTTGTCTTTCGTGTCATTTGTTTTTCTTAGTTTATTACTGATCTTATACAAAATAATCTTCAAAATTTCATCCTTAACTATTATAAGTAGTTTATTTTCTTCTACTTGACTTGTGATCCCATGATCCCTAGACGGGGCAAAGAACGTCCACAATGCCCCGCCATAGCGTTCGGTCTTGAGTTAATTTCACTCCAGGGTTTGCCATCCGCCGTCGCCCGAATTACTTTGGGCGACAGCGTGTGCGCTTTCCTTGGGTTGCAGTCTAGAGCTATCCTCAGGGTCCCCCCCTAGATCGGCCACTTGTCAGAAGGGATTCTGACAAGTGGTGGATCCAGCTCCACTTGCGTCGTTTGATCTGCTGGTCAGAGTTTTACCACAGCGTTCCTACAGATCCAAGTTGGTTTTATTCAGGCTTTATTATTAGTCAGGCATTTACTAGCTACCAAGAACAGTGTAGTACAGTGTAGACAGAGGTTAATGAAAACTTGGGGCCAATATGAGTGTCTTCATTAACTTTTCCCGTCTCTAATCCATACACCAAAATGGTTTTACATTAGACCAAAATATTTTAAGCGCAACTCGCCTTGTCGAAGCAATGTTCAATCGATCCCAACTGCTTTCGATACGACATCACCGAGGTATGTTAATTTAGTGATATCTACACCCTCTGTGCTGATGAGTAACGGCAATAAGTTGGTCAATCCGCACCTCATTCCCTGGGTGTTCTAGGCGTTTATCTTTAAACGTCTACGCTGTTACGAACTTATTTCATGAAGTCATGATCAAGTATATTACCTACCATAAGGATGCTGCCACCTTACACAACAAATCTTGTTTACTTAATACGAACGGAATCCCTTAAAATATTGATTTCAATAATGTGTAATGTTCTTATTGGAAAGGCTACTGTGCTCACCCTATATAGCTTCGTATCCCAGAAGATAACGACCGCCTAGTTTCTTCTTCGAAAAATGGTTTTCGCACTTAATCTTTCGGCGCTGAGGTTTGTAGCACATCACAAAAGTGAATATTTAATTATTTGTAATGTCCTTCACTCGTGACGTAAACCACGACAAGGTTTTATTATTTTTTTTATATATTTTATGCGGAATGTACGTTTTGCTTGTAAGCGGTAGCGATAAGACTAGAGAGGAGTAGGATGAGGGGGAATGCACACAAGCATGTAAATTACATATGATGTGTTGAGTCAATGTATATATCTGCGGTTATATATTTGAACTTTATATTGTTCATATGTTGGTTATCTTTATACATTTACTAGCGACCCGCCCCGGCTTCGCACGGGTGCAGTGAAAAAATGGTTATGGTGGGTTATCCCTAAGAGATAGACATATACCATCGCGGACTTTTTTGTGGATTTTTGTAAGTTGTACAATACTGTAGTACATTATTTTGGTCTATCTCGTAGGGTTCAGCCAGCGTTTGCAATATAAGCGCAAAAAACGTGCTTATTTACGACATCACATTAGAAACCTTTAAATTTATCAGTGTTTCTCTACTATATTATGCATTTATTATACATACAAATCTTCCTTAAGAATCACTCTATCTATTAAAAAAAACCGCGTCAAAATCCGTTGCGTAGTTTTAAAGATCTAAGCATACATACGGACATACAGCGAAAGCGACTTTGTTTTATACTATGTATTGATGTGTTATCATAGTTGAACACATGTTTTATTTATTTACTTTAGTGAAAAAGTTGTGTAATTTGTTTATCAAGATTTCTTTACTTTTAGATGTACATTCAGTGCTTGTTGCAAGCAGTGGCAATTTAGATAAAGTACCGATTAACCTTATCACATCATCGACAAAGGGTGTCCAGGGAAGTAAACCAATGATTGACAATTTTATCTCAGGTAATGTTTTTAAATCATATTTTTGGTTGTAATAGATATGGCTTACGCCAGCATTAAGCTAAACAATAAATAGTTATTGCGTTCTTGTATGTAAATTCAGTACGTTACCAACAGTCATTTTATTTCTTAACATGTTTAATAATTGACTTCAGGAAGTCTTCGAATTATTATCCTTAACCATTTTTATCATTCATATATATATTTGCATAGAGATGATTAAAAAGCAATATATTATTCCACTAAATCTTTATCTATACTAATATTATAAAGAAGTAAAGTTTGTGTGTTTGTATATTTGTTAAATTGTAAGGGTTAATCTCGGGATCTACTGAACCGATTTTAATCATTCTTTCACCAATAGAAAGCCACATTATTGCTGAGTGTCATAGGTTATATAAAAAAAGGCTTTTACGTGGTAGTTCGTTTTGCAAAGTGAATCGGAGAAAAAACGGGCTTCGGGTTTAATTCGATTCGCGTTCGTGCTTGCATCGTGGATTATTAATATTAAGCCCAACGAAGTGGGCACGGGTCAGCTAGTTCTATCATAAAGAATCTGTCACTATCCTGTGCATAAGTCCTGCTAGAAGAATGGAATAAATAAATGGTCTTTTCTGAGATATTTAAAACAGATGTTATCTTTAGTTGTACACAAACTTTATCAGATTAATTTATTGTAGATATTTTGTAGATAAATTGCATTACTTATATCTTGATACTTATAGATATGGGGTTATTGGTTGCGTCTTCAAGTAAAAATTTAGATTATGCACCAATTAAGCTTCCCAAAACATCGGCAAAGAGTATCCAAGAATGTAAGCCGATGATTGACAATTGTACCTCAGGTATTTGCATCTTTATAAACTATATTTTTACTAAAATTAATATGCGTCATGTCTTTGTGTGTTACAAACAATATAATTATTCATGTTACTAATCTTGTTTTATTAATTGAGCTTTTAAAATATAATCCATAAATTTTCATATTTAACTATTTTTACCTTTCATCAATATAATAGTTGAACCAACAGTCAATATTAGAATCTTTAACATCGTTAATCTTATTATTGCTATTGCTCATATCTGCCCCCCACTAAAGGGCTAAAACTCAGCCTATGTTATGGGTATCTGGCCATAGTCGAAGACGCTGGCCCAGTGCGGAACGATTAACTACCTATATAAATCTTAAAATTTCGTGGCAGATTCGTGCAGATACCTCACGATAGTTTTCTTCGCCGTAAGAACGTCCAGTAAATGTACATATGATTCGTAAAATGATAAACACTGGGGTAGCTTAGCACAGAACAATGCGCCACCGACGCTATTTAATAAAGAAACTAGTTTATTATTTAAAATTTGGCAAGTTAATCGTAAATATTTCATGCAATTACTATGTTTATCAATCATATATATTGTATTAATGGATACAGGTGAATACAAAGCTATAGGTGAAGCTTGTGCATTAATGAAATCATCAGTATTGTCTAACAAGTCTGCAATAGTTAAGGAGCAGTATTATATACATGATAATAACGGTAAGTCCTTTTCTCAATTATATTTGTAAAATATATTCCGGAACAAATTTCGAGAAACGCAGACATAATTAAACTATTTATTATCCTTTGTCATCATGGCTAAAACTGAATATGGTTATTTTTATTATATAACTAGCTTTTGCCCGCGACTTCGTTCGCGTGGACTTCAGGTTCGTCCCGTCTAGTCTAGAAATAAGTAAGAAATACGGTAACTAAGCACTGCAGAGCCCTAATCATAGGCCTATAGGTAGCTACAGCAGTATGCTCCTATAAACTACATTTAACGATCTTTTTCCTTTTGTGGGTTATTCCTAAAAGATAAACATATACCATCACGGACTTTTTGTAGACCTTTTTAAGTTGTACAATACTGTAGTAAATTGTTTTGATCTATCTTGTAGGATTCAGTCAGCGTTTGCAATGTAAGCGCAAAAAATGTGTTTTTTTTTACGACCTCATAGAAACCTCAAAAATTGTACCCTATGTGTTATTCTGATGTATAAGCTATATTGTGGTAAAGTGTCATTCAAATCCATTCAGTAGTTTTTACGTGAAAGAGTAACAAACATCCATACTTACAAACTTTCGCCTTTATAATAGTAATAGTAATAATAGGATAATCAAAGTTGAGCAATTTCTGTCTCATGAACGTATGTCAATATAGAAATTTCTTTTAATTTTTTATTAAAATTGTACTCGAGATTTGTATGTATTTTTTACTTAATTCTAATGAGACGAATACATTTATAACTTTCTCACATTACACGTAACTTTCTAACATAAACGTACAAATAACTAAGTTATTGCCAATTTCTTTATATCCTCACACAAATTAGGAGAGTTTACTTAATTACGACGTCACGATTGCAGTGTACTTAGTATGGAGCGTTTTTGAGCGACCCGCGATAGCACCGAAAACATGTATTTGTAAAGTAATAATCGCAGATTCATCGTTACTTCTATAATACGTCTCGTCTAAAACAGTACTCTTATTATATATATAAAATAAAAAAAATTGTCATCTACCCAATTTGAAAAAGACATTTATACAGACACAATAAATCATCAAAATCATTTTGTTTAATATACTTAAATAAATAACATAAGTGTTAGACAACTTTTCATAAACACTTCTACGTTTCTCCGTCGATATATATGTACTACGTACTAGATTCGCCAGAACAGTCATTACATTCAATTCAAGTAAAGTGCAGGGTAGACTCTGCACCTCGCTCAGTGTGTCGTCGCCATTCGCGCAGTGTGCATCGCTCATAGGCCGACAATAAACATAATTAAAACAGTGATTAAATAGTAAACCTGGACAAAAATAATTATTGAAAATTTAAGTGAGTAAAATATCTAGTTGTTTAAGTGGAAATAAGGATAATGGGTCAAACTCAGAAAAAGTGTACATTTTAAAATTGTAACGTAACTGATAAGTTACGAAGCTGAGAATCTCCGTAACGATACTGATGCCATAAGGCATAGTACACACCAAACAAATTATAATAAAACACTGCTTGATTAGGTATGTTTAGTTTAATCAGTCTTATATATTTAGATTGATTGATATAAATCACATAAAAAAATTATACGTAATTTATAAAATCAACGACACAAATTTTTGGGGTAGTTATTTTGCGGTAAAGTATTTAAACACAAAAGGTAAGGTGCTCTTCAATACAGTATAAGCAGATCAAGTCCGGGGCAATGTAAGGGTCAAGAGAGAAGATAAAACTAAAATCTTAAAAGCAAGAAGCTTATACAAGCAAAAGGCACACAGTCATATAGTACTAAATATAACAGCAATGCATATGACTATAATAGCAAATCATCAATAACATGGATGTACTGTACGTCCATGACAAAGAATGAGGGTAAAGTAGACAGCTAGACTGTCTCTATCATAGATAAACCGCAAACCTTTTTTGTTTCATACACAGCAACGAAAATGTTTCTTTTTACCCAAATAAAACATTTCACCATATGATTTGCAGTTAAATATTTGAAATACAGAGTTAGATCAATTAATCATGATTTGTTCTTTGTTTTCAAAATCAAATGATACATTCATGCCATTTTTCTTTGACATTTACAATTAAATAAATGTAATTAAAAGATATTAAAATTTGAGTCACTGTCACTGGAATCATTATTATTATTTTTAAATAAGGATATATCATGGGTAGAATTAATCGTATTCAATGACAGAATTCCCGGCTTAGCTAGATTATAGTATCGTTGATTGTCGGGGTGCAATCGAATATCCGATAAAATAGTTCTCTTGGAAGAAATCCCAACTAATATTATAAATGCGAAAGTGTGTTTGTTTGTTTGTTTGTTTATTTGTTTGTTTGTTTGTTTGTTTGTTACCTCTTCACGCTTAAACTACTGGACCGATTTCAAAAATTCTTTCACCTTTGGAAAGCTACATTCTCCCCGAGTAACATAGGCTACTTTTTATCCCGGAAAAATCGACAGATCCCACGGGATGCGCAATAAAGGCTTCGCTCAAAAACTACTGCACAGATTTTTATGCGGTTTTCATCAATAGATAGAGTGATTCTTGAGGAGTTTTGCGGCATTTTTTATCTCGGAAAAACGGATAGTCCCACGGGAAGCGCGATAAAATCTTCGCACCATAAACCGACTTCCGCGTATATGTAGCCGTGGGCAAAAGCTATGACCCTTAACCCTCTATACACCCAATCCCGAAATCCACGCGGGCGAAGCCGCGGGCAGAAAGCTAGTATATAATAAATATAAAAAATGATTATTTTTTTTACATAGAAAAAATCAACGACTCGGATAAACTCTCATTTTTGTATTTGGATCTTTCGGGAAAATGAAGAAAATATAAATTTCTGATCCAAATATAGCAGCAAACTCCAAATGTACGAGTAACTAGGAGCAAATTAAAAAACCAGTCCACGTGATACTCAGATTGTGATATTTTGTGTTGTGTTGTGCTAACAGTGTACCTATCTTATATTTTATATAATAGGTAGGTAATATCTACATACTTTTTGTTCTTTGTGTTCTAAGCCTTATGTTTTCTCAGATTAGTAACGTTACACAATATAACGAAATTGAGAATAAAATCTGAGAAATTATAACCTCTAAAAATATTTTTACGTGAACCACGAGTTATATATACTAACACTGACCGTATTCACCAAGATACTATCAAAAATAACAAAAGATTTCAATAAGTAAACAAAAATTATGATATATATACTAAAATAATAGTTGTTTATAACCCTGAAATATTTTTTATGATTATTCATCCACAAGTACTGTTTGAACGCACGACTCCAGTGAAAACATAATGACTGCCACGGCATAGCTATTTTGAAGTAAGGTAAACGCTGGTAATGTCGTCAGTGTACCAGTACCCGTCAGTTTGTAGAAAAAACACAATATTTTTATACTGCTAATATTAAACTTTAATCTTTTTGTGGCAACATTTTCGCAGTAGTTTGCTGTATCATTTAAATGGCATCATTAAGGTAAGTTAGAAATGGCGTAAGTGTAACACGAAATAGAAAACTAGTCCTCGCATATTTTTGTATATTTTATAAGTGCAGCGACTGAATTCACGACAGACCACCCCACGTTGGATTACACTTTTACCAGTATCTGTCAGTAGTTTGGTAAGTACGATTATTATCCGAAATAGCTAAGGGTTGAATCTAACAGGTTTTAACCTCAAAGATGATATTATTAATCGATTTGAATATTTTTTTGTGCGTGACAGTAATTGGTTCATATAAATCCCGCCGTGACCCAGTGGCCGTCAATAATCGTACTATTTTGACGACAATTGGGACTAGCATGTTACGCTGCACTAATTAACGTCATCATTGCTTTTAAAACATGATATGACTTGAAATATTAGGTTTGGCTGTAACTGCATGGATAAGTTTAAAATTAACAGTAATTTTAAATTACTGGTTATGTTATTAAAGTGCTTCAAATATTATAAGTTTGCTTTTTTAATGTTTTTATGTTGTGTGTCGAGTACTGGGGTGTCGAGTATTGGGACATGGGAATACAAGGAGATTTCGCTAGATATTGTAAAACTCTTTTAAAAATAGTCATTATTATTCAAGTTTTGTATTAAATAGTTCTTAACATTTCGTTTACAATGTTTAAAACTTATTCTTAATTCTGGTAAAACTTTTCGGTAATCATAAATTTACATTAGATTTCAGTTGCATTTAAAATAAAAAAAATAATAAAAGCAAGTATTGCCTTAATGATGGGATACGGATTAATTAATAATACTACACACTACTCTTTGTTACGGAAGGGCGGAAGGTTCGTCATGATTTGTCGAGTAGTGTATTTTTTCTCTTCTCGTTTTTAACTTTGATATAATAGTGAAAACACATAAAGGACATTATTCTTTAAGAGAGGAAAATTAATGTGCCAGCTAATGAAATCATGACATGTCACTACTGAACAGAAATGCAATTCCAATATTATAATTAATAATTTATTAACTATGTATAATTTTCATACTTCAGATATCAGATGAAGATTGTTCTATATAATTCTATACCACAACAGTAAAAATAACAGCCAAGTGCGAGCCAGACTAGCGTTGCTTTTTATACAGTTACAGTGTAAACTATAGTTTTTTTTCTCTAATTATTAGTAATGAACTTGTAAAGGAAGTTGCGTTCAGACTATCTAATGGCAGTTCCGTAAGAATAAAGGGAGAAAAAAATAGCCCTTGATGGCTTTCTTGCTGGTTCTTTCCAGCCCAAGGCTTACTGCCCGTAGACTTGTGAACCTGCGGCATAGCATCTTTGCCATTCAAGAGTGATTTTATAATACATTTATATGGATACATTTTTGAATTGTTAATTTGATCCTTAAAAAACTCTCAAACTAATTTTCTCTTCAGTGGTGACATATTTTCCTTTTTGTTAAATTTTTGGCTTTAATTTTTATTAAATCTAAATCATCTCCTTTAATTAAGTACTTGATCCCGGGGTGTTAAATGAATTTTTGAGTAACATTCTAGTAACTTTTTAGTGTGGCTCTCAAGCAGCTCAAGAACAACAAGGCGCCGGGTGATGATGGAGTTACAGCCGAGCTACTGAAGGCAGGCGGGCTACCAGTTCGAAAGGCCCTTCAGAGTCTCTTCAACTCCGTCATACTCGATGGCAAAACGCCTAAAGCATGGCACAGGGGCGTGGTGGCACTGTTCTTTAAAAAGGGGGATAGAACTTGATTAAAGAACTATAGGCCCATCACGCTCCTGAGTCATGTTTATAAGCTGTTCTCGAGAGTCATTACGAATCGTCTCGCGCGCAGGTTTGACGACTTCCAGCCTCCCGAACAAGCCGGATTCTGAAAAGGCTATAGTACCATAGACCACATACATACGCTGCGGCAGATTATACAGAAGACCGAAGAGTTTAACCTGCCACTATGCTTGGCGTTTGTGGATTATGAGAAAGCCTTCGATTCCATCGAGACATTGGCCGTGCTTCAGTCTCTCCAAAGGTGCTGTATAGACTATCGATACATCCAAGTGTTGCAGTCACTGTACAAAAACGCCACAATGTCAGTCCGTCTTCCGGATCAGAATTCAAAACCAATACGCCTCCAGCGAGGTGTCAGACAGGGCGATGTGATTTCGCCGAAACTGTTCACAGCTACGCTGGCGGATGTGTTTAAGCTTTTGGACTGGAGAGGACTGGGCATTAACATCAACGGCGAGAACATGACGCACCTTCGTTTTGCTGATGATATCGTAGTCATGGCTGACACCATAGAAGACTTGGGCATAATGCTCGAAGACCTCAGTAGAGTTTCACAACAAGTGGGTCTTAAAATGAACATGGACCAGACGAAAATTATGTCGAATCACCATGTAGCACCCACTCTTGTGAAGGTTGGAGGCTCTACACTGGAAATTGTTGACGAGTACGTTTATCTGGGACAAATAATCCAACTAGGTAGGTCCAATTTCCAGAAAGAGGTAAATCGGCGGATCCAACTCGGCTGGGCAGCGTTTGGGAAGCTACGCGGCATATTCTCGGCCCATCTACCGCAGTGCCTCAAGACGAAAGTCTTCGATTCGTGCGTGTTGCCAGTGATGACATACGGAACAGAAACCTGGTCACTCACAATGGGCCTTATAAGGCGGCTCAAAGTCACCCAGAGGGCAATGGAGAGGGCTATGCTCGGAGTTTCTCTGTGTGATCGAATCAGAAATGATGAAATCCGCAGAAGAACCAGGGTCACCGACATAGCCCGAAGAATTGCGAACCTTAAGTGGCAATGGGCGGGGCACATTGCTCGCAGGACTGACGGCCGTTGGGGCGGAAAGGTCATGGAGTGGCAGGCATATGCTGGACACCGCAACGTTGGTAGGCCTCCCACAAGGTGGACCGACGATTTGATGAAGATCGCGGGAAGGCGCTGGACGCTTGCAGCGCAGGACCGATCTGCGTGGAGATCCTTGGGGAGGCCTATGTCCAACAGTGGGCGTCTATTGGCTGGAATGAATTCTAGTAACTCTTAATTTGCATATTAGAGGAACGCAATGCAATACAAATGCAAATGCGAATAAATAGTAACATACGCAGCTAACGTCCAACAATTACTACAGTACTAAAAATATGAATTTAGCTATATTCATTCTTATGGTGGTTGGCTTAGCATAATCGATGTTTGATTTGCAGATTACGATGTCTAAGAAAAATTATTCTGTAGACGCAATTTTGAAGGCTATGGTTGCTGTTGCAAGACGAATGTCAACAAATAAAGATTTTTTATCGTTCCCTCTCCTTTCCTTAACAGGGACATGCGTTACGGTCGTCGCAGTCATCCCCCATACATAATATCCCCCTTCTCACAATGTATGTACCCCACAGATTCCTTCCTTTATCTGCAACATTCCTTTATCTGCCGTGCATCCTGCAATTGGAATTACCTATTTGCGTATGTTTCTTCATCCTATAACATCCTTCAAAAGAGGCATGAAAAAGTAAGGGCCGGCAGGGGTTGGGCATGTAGGATAGTTGGGGTCACGCTACTGCATTATCTGTCATCTCATTTGGGCGGCTTCACAGCTTAATATTAGGCGAGAGGAAATTTAATCATGTGTTTTACTTGCCACTATTCTTGGCGGTTGTGTTAAATTACGAGAAAGCCTTCATTGTCGAGATGACTTGGCAGTGCTTAGTTTCTTCAGAGGTGTCAGATTAGACTATGGGTTGGGTATGTGCATTATAGTGATGGAATATGAAAAGATGAAATCGGCAGGAGAACCAGGGTCACCTACAAAGCCCGAAGAATTGCGAACCTTAAGTAAAGTTAGCTTCCATGGCAGTGTGCAGGGCATATTGCTCGCAGGACTTGGCCGTTTGTGCAGAATAATCCTCGAGTGCAAGACAACATATGCTGGAAACCGCAGAGTTGTTAGGTCTCCTACAAGCTGGACCGATCAATTTGTAAAGACGTAATGTAATGTAATGTAGGTAATGTTTGCTAATAGACTGATCGGTGTGGATATACTTGAATATGGCCTATGTTCAGCAATAGACATGTATTGGCCTAAATGATGACAAATGAAGATGAAATAATGATTAGGCTTAAATGATAACAATAAGATGAAAATATTACTATTGAAAATTATGGTAGATGAAGTTAATTTAGAACTTTATTCTCAGTGACATAGAGTTCAAATTTATCACAGAAAATTGACGAGCTCTCGGACATTTTGACGATAATTGGGACAAATCTGACGGATACTGGTACAAATGGCTCAATTTGAATATAAATATTTATAATAATTTCTTCTTGCCTCACCTACTAAATCGCATATATTAACAAGAAAGAATATTAAATTCTGTACATATTAGTGTAATAGTAATATCCATAATTATAATACTGTCTATGTGACATGATTGCAAACACAGCTTAATTCAGAAACTGACGAGTATTGGGGGTTTTACCTTAAGTAATAGTATTGCCAGAACAGAAAAGAAATATATTTCCATTTTAAATAACTGTGTTCTGGATTTTTATTGTGTTATTAACCCTGAGTAACGAATTGACGTAATTTTGGGACAGATTTTAAATTGACTAAAATAGATATCTGTTTTGTAATTTATGATTAAAATTTATCCTATTTAATTGTTTGGTTCATCAATAATAATACGACCATAGTTAAAGTTTACATAACTTATTAATATTCGTAACAATCGATTTCTCAAAAATAAAATGGTTAATGGGACATTAAAAAAATGTATGAGAATATTTTTTTTACCAATTTTCAGTTTCAAAAAAATTGTTATTTTATTTAAAACTTAAGTAGAAATGCTATCAAATTCTGCAAATTAATAAACAATTATAACAATAAAGAAAAACAAATTAATAATATGTATCAATTTAAATAGTTATAAAAATAGAAAGTAGCGGGACAAGAAATCATATCAAATGTACACTTTTTCTGAATATGACCCTAATAATATTATAATTATACAACGTAAACAATATTTTGTATTTATTGATGCCGCGCTGGCACGTGCTTGCTAAAATCATAGAGTAAAGCCATACAGATGTTCCTCCATACCTAAGCGTACGCGGCGACTTTAGGTTTAATATATATATATACACTTCTCATCAAAAAAATCGAAACACTTCCGTTTTCATTGTTTCTGTCCGAATTTAACACAAAAAAGAATTCATACGATGAAAAAAAAAACAATAAAAACATAAGCGAAAATTCTAAATTCAAAATTAGAATTTCATTTGTTTATCTTATAAACGAAATGAATCACTGTTTTGAGACAAATGTGTGTTTAGGGTTGGAGTACATTTAGCGTTTAAAAAGTAAAAATTGGCGCCTATCCTTAAACTTTTTGTTTTTTATTTCAATACTGTGACTTTGGGACGTCTGAAAAAAGGTTATTTTTCTAAAACGTATGGATACTTCGCCCACAGAAGCCGCCCAAGTTGTGGCATTGCTGGATTCTGGCCTTAGTCAGCGTGTTGTGGCTGCAAGACTGCATCTAAGCCTGTCATCTGTTCATAGAGTCTATAAACGTTATCGGGAGACTGGTTTGTTCACGCGCCGTTCAGGATCTGGCAGGAATCGGGTCACTTCTGAGCGAGATGATCGATTTATTGTAACAACTTCTTTAAGAAATCGACGCCTTAACGCTTTTCAACTGCAGCAGCGGCTTCGTGTTGTACGAAGGGTGGCTGTAAGTGACTCTACAATTAGAAGAAGGTTGAAGGATCGTGGACTGGTACCGCATAAGCCAGCAAATGGGCCGAAATTAACTGCAGACCATCGAAGAGCGCGCCTTAACTTTGCACGTGAGCACCTAAATTGGTCATACCTACAGTGGAGCAAAGTTCTCTTTTCTGATGAGTGTAAAATTATGCTGAATGTAACGACGGAAGGAACAAGGTCTACAGAAGAGACGGAGAACGCTATGCAGAATGCTGCATTGAAGAAAAGGTCAGCTATGGTGGCGGTTCGTGGACGGTTTGGGGAGGAATCAGCGCCGACGGTAAGACAGAGCTTGCTTTTGTGTCTGGGCCACGTCTGCCTGCACTAAACTGTCATCGGTACGTCGAAGAGTGTCTCGAGCCTCATGTGATGCCCTATGCACATTTTATAGGCAACGGCTTCATATTCATGCACGACAATGCTAGGGCTCACACCGCGGGCGTCGTACGAGATTATCTTAACGAAGTCGATATCTCTATTATGGAATGGCCAGCAAGAAGCCCGGACATGAATCCCATTGAACATCTGTGGGATGAATAGGCTATTTGACAAGTTTTTAAAATCCATTTTATATTATTTAGTAGAGTCTAAGGAACCCAGTAAAAGTTGTTATTTTTAATTCTGGTATATATTAGCTAAAAACATCGAATTAAAAATTAAATATTTGAATAGTCCGCCAAAACGCTACTTTGACAATATGGCGCTGCAGTGAGGTCGGTGACGTCACTTGCCTGTATTCTGATCTGAGACAGCTGGCATATATATTTGTTTGTTGTAAACAAAAAACGAAAGTGCGATTGGATTTACTTTTTATCAGTGATTTATGTAACAAAATGAGTTACAAATGGTGTGTAGTTCCAAAATGTACAAATACGTCGTTAAAAACTCCGGAAAAACTATTGTAAGTGTTCCAAAGAATATCGAAGTGCGCCGAAAGTGGTTGCAACTTTCTCAGAGGGATCATAATGACATGCGAATAGTACAAATATTTTCTTTTCTGAAGATCATTTCGATGTAAGTAAACATAATATTTATATTTTGTAATAATTAATTACATTCAAAATGTTAATATTTTCGTTATTGATTTGAGGTTATAATACCTCTAATGTTTTTAACAGAATGTCTCTTGCAACTCACTTCGAATATTTCCGCTGTTTTCCATAATATTTGTTAAAATTTGTAGCTACAGAGTCCTATGATTTCAATATGCAGTACACTAAAAGATCCCGATTAAAACTTGTTTGTTCGTTACAGATGGAAAATAACATGGAAACTTACTATCAGTACAAAATGGGTTTCAGTCAAAATAATTTTGAAAGATAAAGTTCTGCCTTCTAAATTTCATTGCCAGCCAGATCGCATAAAAAGAATGTGTGATGCTGGTACTTCCCGATCTGCATTTGTCAAACGGCAAAGATTGGAACTTGTTAAACAATGTGAAGACATTCAATAACCAACGTAACGTGAACAAATTATCGTTTATGTTCTCGAAATTGCGCCAAACAAACTTAATTATTTATAACCTATATAAGTTCTTGTGGAAGTTCATGTTATTTCACTTTCTTATGATATAATTTAAGTTACCAGTAAAGTGTAATTATACTTACGAGTACTTTGCTGTTTTTACATTTTTTAGCTCCGAAGCATAAAAGTCAGAATTATTTTTGAAAAATAATCCGACCATGATTGCGTCGACTGCAGCAGGTTTCTGCTGTCTGCTTTTACAAAATCGTTGTCCATGGTTGAAAGTACTTGTAAAATAGTGCAAATAAACAAAAAAAAAACAATGCATAATAAAGAAAATCTTAATGTAACGGAGATAATCTACCACAACTAGGCGCAACACAAGTAGGCAAACGAAGTTTACAAGCAAGTGACGTCATGATAAATTCGACCAATCAGGAGCGTTTTGTGTCACGTGACAAACGTTTAAAAAATGCAATTTTTATTTACGGATTTTAAAATAAATTAATCATTATTTTCAACTTACGTTAATAAAGAATCATTTTTTAACTCTTAATTTATACTGTTAACAGTAATTGACACTTTATTTTTCGCATTGTCAAATAGCCTATTAAAGAGACGAATTCAAGCAAGAGATCCTGCCCCAGAAACACTTAGCCAGCTGCAAGATGCAATCCAAGAGGAATGGGACAATATACCACAGCATGTGATCGTGACTCTCATCCGATCGATGAAGAACCGTATGGAAGCAGTAATTAGAGCTCGGGGAGGGAATACAAGTTATTAAATAAACGTTTTTTAGCTTTTTTTTTCATTTACGTGTGTTGTTTTATCCATTTCCTTTATACTCCATACGGAATAAAAATGACTCATTTAACAAAATACGAAACCTATGAAAAAATTCATTTAAATTTAGAACATTAACATTAAGATTTGATAAGCTCATATTACTCACTATTAAACGACATTTAACATTTATTCCTAAATGTACACATTTTTCTGATAATCCTGACAAAACGTAAACTTGCAAGGTGTTTCGATTTTTTTGATGAGAAGTGTATATAGACGGGATGATTATAAAATGTTTGGTTCGTAATTTTTTATTGTTTAGTACAAATTTATATAGTAGTAATAATTAAATAAAGTCCTAATATTTTGTTTTCTTTTATGTTGCCATTCCTTCTATTATAAAACATAATAAGTGTATGAGGTACAATGTGCTTATTAAATTTGGTATCGCTTCTGCGGTGAAAACTCTTTGATAGAAAGCGCTTTAACGTCATGATTCACTGCGCTCGGCAAAACGTCATAAGTAAGCGGCGGTTACGACGTTTTTTCGACAAGCGATCCAGCAGTTGTCTTTTTTCTATGGTCAGATGAGGTCACATAGATTTAGCGATCTAGCTGATTATAGTTCTAACATTCACCAGTATTTGAACACACTTTTTCCTTTAGTGTCTTGTCTATCGGTAGGATATAATATGTCAATGCGTTTCTCTAAATGTGTCTCTGCGTATATTTAAGGGTATTTGAAATATGACTTATTTTGAAAGTTTTGTCAAGTGTTGTCAATACAATTATACTTTGATACATACGAGAATAACGAGATCCTTGATCTGAACTAATTACTTGCAGCATCAGGTATAGCTAATCTACCGGTAAATGTTTACAAAACATCGACAAAGAGCATACAAGAAAGTAACCTAATAGTCGACACTAACACTTCAGGTAGGTGTTATATATAACATTTGTCAAAGTAAATCTATTTAGATATAATAAATATCGACGCTCCCAAGCAATGAGTCCATGTTTAATGATGGGTTTCTGTAATTATTGCAGATTTGGAATCAGTGGACTGGAATATATGTAATTTTTATTTAGATTTTTTCAATTATAGAATAAGTTACACTTTTATTCAGAGGAAATTAATAATAAAAAAATCATGTGCAGCAAAAATATTGTAGAAACCTGTGCATAAAAGCGCTTTTTATTTTATTTTGGCAAACCAATTCTTGCAGATTACTGGCGTAAATAATCTTTAAAAAGTTTTAGATGAACTCAACATAATTTAAACTTACAGAAATATATGGTATATCGCGTAACATTCCCTAATAATATTTAACACGTTAGTATTGTCTCTAATAAACATAATTTTCTAATACGATTCTTTAATCCAAATTTGATTTCACCTGGCTCTGTCTCGCCATTTTTATTTGAACTCTAGCAATTATTTGCCGTCTGTGGCAGCGTTACACTATGACAGGAATCTCCGCTGAGTGGAAAATTGGACTTGGAATTTCAATATTGTGAAATTAATATTAATATCACAGCGAGATGCTACAAAAATTAACTTTCATTTGATATATTGATGTCTTGAATTCTCCCAGTCTCTAAAAAGATTTTAAACTAAAACCTAGATTTTTCGATTACTCTAATTATTTCTTGGGAGCGTCGATCTTAAGTGCAGTCAACGATTTAACATGAAAAAGTTTGTCAATATTCTTTACTTTAGGTACTTTCTAGTTATATGTAGAAATATATACCTGTCAATTGGAAATATTCAAGTAGATAAATAAAAAATAATATAGATATAATAGCAGTTGCTATACGTCATTTCAGACCATACTCCTACTAAATACAACAAGGAAGCAGTACTACAAACTCGTCATAACATTCAAGAAATAAGTAAATTATGAGATGATTAATTATGTGTAGTTACCATATTCTTTATAGACTTCACATTAATTACAATCGTGTATCACTTGGTGCATTTAAAGCTACTTTATGATTCATTTGTAGTATTAAAGTTGCTACGTAGTTTGATGAAAAATCAAAGTATTTACAACAAAGTGAATGAAGGTATCAACTGTTGAATTTCTTTCTTAGAATTGCAGCCGCTCAACAAGTCTGGTTCAAAATTCAATGTGACGCTAAAATTGGATAGTAATACTAACTGCACAATCTTCATAAGCCTACGGAAACTTCGAAAAAATAAGTAGGTAGGGAATCAGTTTATATCATACATAGTTTATTTAATAAGCTTTGGGAAATATCGTTGGCGCAGTAGTGATGCGCTTGTTGTTGTCGTTGCCAGAAAAATTATGCTAGAATAAATTGCTAACTCCGTAAGTTTGAATATATAGTAAACAAATTATTATTGCATTTTTTTTTATAGGATAGGGCAGCAAACGAGCGAACGGATCACCTGATGGTAAGCAATAACCGTTGCCCATGGACACTCGCAACACCAGAGGAGTCACAGATGCGTTGCCGGCCTTTTAAAAGGGAATAAGAGGAATAAGGGGAATAAAGGGGAAAGGGGGGTTGGGCCTCCGGTACCCTCACTCACTCGGCGAAACACAGCGCAAGCGCTATTTTACGCTGGTTTTCTGTGAGGCCGTGGTATCACTCCGGTCGAGCCGGCCCAATTCGTGCGGAAGCATGGCTCTCCCACGGTAAAAACACGGTTTATTATTAGTTCGACTTACGATACATACCTGCCGTTACGATACCTACTAACAATATTATAATCTACTTAATATTGGTATAATGTAAAATATGCTATTATTAATATGCACCTCCTACATTAGTTAAATAACTGCTATTTATAATCAAAATGATGCATGATAATCAAAAAGTTTAACCCTCGAATTTATTTCTCTCTCCCAGTTTCCAAACAGATGTACCTTTATTTCGGTTTTCTTGTATGTATTCGTGTACAAGGTTATGTGACTCTTTGTTTTAATAGTAATATTATTAATAGATAATAAATACTATTATGACTTATCTGATTGCAGTTTTCATTCCAAATAGTTCAATAATTTTTAAAATGAACAAGTTGGAAGAAACTATTGCTATATGTTGGACTGGTTATATATAGAATATAAGCCTTAAAATAATAAATTAAGAACATTCTGAAAATTATTATTTTTAATTGATCTAATATAAAAATTATTCCTAAGGTCATTTATTCCTAAGACCTTTATTTACCCATGTCATCATTTGTATCAATAAATATCATCAAGTCTGGATCAAGCTTCAAATTGTTAAGTTACATAACATCATTAGTTTTCTAGTCGTCTGTTATTCTTGACAATTTTGATGATCGAAAAAATGCTCTCTCGAAGTAAGTATTGCTTCCAGCGAAGCCTCGCAGTGACAGCTTTGACATTGCATTAATTTATATCTGTTCTTTTAGAATTCAATATTTCGATCAAGTTAACTTAAAACTTGGAGTGAAAATGTCCTCCATGATATAAAAAATTTGAAACTTCCCAATAAACATTGAGATCAAAAAACAAACGTTTGCTGCTTTCCCTAAAATGGGTTTGCATTTACAAAACCAGTGCGGAGAGGTGACATAAAGTTGGTTATTAGAGTTGAAAATATTCTTAGCTTTACTTGATCCAAAGACATGCCAGCCTGATAATTTTGACCGCGAAAATATTGTCACATATTTATGACCTCAATGAACAAATATAGGAACTGGCTTAATTCATATATTTAATCTTGTAATTAACATGACTGTAACCGTCAGATTTAGAATACTCATTTGAATGACACCTCTTCCCGCGGATGTCGAAGGACCATCTCTGCGAAAATACTTGCGGTCCCAGTGTAATATGAAATGCTCCTTATTACACTGGGACTTAATTAAAATTTGCCATGTGGTTGTATCTTATTCTTCGTAGTGATCAGAGCGCTAGGTTGTTTACGAACTCAACTGTATAGTTTAACTATGTTTAAGTTTCAGTTCTGTTTGCCAACCGCTACAAAGAATGCGACATGCTATCGCGTGAAAAGCTGAAAACACAGAACCTCAGTCTCAGGGCAGTTTTGGCGCAAACAACAGTGAACGAAAAGGTCGCTAGGAGAGTTTTTACACCTAATCGTGAGTATTCATGTAATCTCTATGACTACCATGAGTTTACATTCGTTGCATATCGACAGCGTACATTTTTGTGTGAAGTCCCTAGTACTAAAATTGTACAAAATTTTCATATTACATTGGCACGACTTCTGTAGCTTGCTTTATGTCAAATATTTTTCGAAAATGATAGCAAGTCAATGCCACAGGTTTAATCTGTGGTATGGGTAACCAATAGCGCCAATTCTGCTTTCAAAAAGCGATTGCACGAAAGTAACCACGAACCAAACTAAAAATTGCATTTAAAACAAAACTAAAATTTGGTTAGTCATTGATATTTCCCCATTTTATAGCACTATTTCGGATATTTCTGCCTGGCCACCAAAATGATATCAGAAGCCTCTCTGACCCTGTTGTCACTAAATTCAAACGAATGAAAAGGTTTTTCGTATGGATATATTGCCGACCGTCGACTGTATTTTTAATACAAGCTTATTCGTTTATTCAATTTTTAATCTTAAATTTACAATATATATATATATAAAAAATAAACAAATACATATTATTAAAAATTTTACCTAGCATGCCGCCGGTGTAACAGGGTAGTGCTACCGATGGTTAGGGCTTAGGGCAGAGAGAAAATTATACGCGTCGCGTCGAAAATCACTGCTTTCTGTATCTTGCCTTTGATCCATTCGTCAAGTGAGTCTTTTCAAATGTTGATCGAAGCTCTTCGCTAATTAGACTATTAGAACAAACGACTATCGCACAATGATCGTCGAATCAACATTATTATTATTTTCATGTTTCACTTTAAACTAAGTAAAAATAATCATTTTTTCTTTGTTAATGTAATTAAACTTAGGAACAACAGCAAGACGTTTGCTTTACTCAACAGTACAACTCAGAGTGTATTCCATAACGTTTGTTACCCCCACATTTCGTTTATTTAGTTTATACATATAACTACAATAGTATTGTACGAGTATACTGCTAGACTACAATAGGTGTAAACAACTACAACTACACCGGAACAATTGAAGTAATTTATATTAATTATTTAAACATTTAATATTTTTGTTGTATATACCAAAATTTTGGATTCAAAAAACGTACATTTACACATACAAACTCCATATTGATAACACTGAACTTAAATGAATGTTAGTAAATATACAACTTAATTAAATACTAGTGTGCAGTTACACCCAGTATCGCATTATAGGGCTGACCGAACTATTAGAATGCTTTTCGAACTGATGCGTACCCTTCGCAAGAATAATGAAGACCACTTACGCATAATGCCCCAAAATTATCAACACGAGCTTTAGCAAACATAGCTAATGTACAGCAAAGTCTCGAAGTCCGAAAAGAATATTGAATCCGCAGCGCGTTTTATGCCCGCTGCTCAAAGCTATTAGCAAACATAGCTAATGTACAGCAAAGTCTCGAAGTCCGAAAAGAATATTGAATCCGCAGCGCGTTTTATGCCCGCTGCTCAAAGCTATTAGCAAACATAGCTAATGTACAGCAAAGTCTCGAAGTCCGAAAAGAATATTGAATCCGCAGCGCGTTTTATGCCCGCTGCTCAAAGCTAATCCATAGGCTGCACGTGTAAAAAGCTAAGCCATTTCTCTTAAGTTTTTCTATAATGTATATTTGTATAATTTGTTGTATATAAAACGTTTTGAAGAAAAATGAAACATAGAACACTGTGTTAAAGGGTTTAATTTATGAGTGGTCTGTTTCATTGTATTCCGTTGTCAAACGCAAATATAACACAAAAAAGGATTAACAAGCGTAAAAAATGACAAATTCCATTAAGATTAGATTGACGACGAGAAACTGTGTAAAAAGTCTCGCGAAGTTACTTTTCATGATTAATGGCAGAATTCTATTTCACTACTGTAATTAATAAGTGTCAAGGAAGAGTTTTTATGCTCTTCTAGCGCATTCTAACACAAGTTGGATATTTAGGAATTAGACTGCTTTTTTTTAAAACAAGCTAACAAATATTATGTTTGTTTGATATAAATGTCGTAATAATTGCTGATCGCTGGTTCATTATGCAGAAGAAAGATAACTATCATTTCTAATATGGCGATGGTTATAAAAATTATGTAAACATTATAAGCCGGTACTCGCGAATTCATCTGTGCTCGTGTAGCTTATATTAGCGTAGCGTATATTTTTATAAGTTGTAGCCTATTCGTTATTTTTATGTATAACGCAGCCTCAGTGCGACACCGTCACTTTCGCAAAAATAATTCAAAAATGAGTTAAGTATTGTAATAATTATCCCACCAAAAACATTCTGTAAAAAACTAGCCAAGTCTCGATGGCGCTGCTAGTTCATCTCTAAAAAGTAATGAAATATAACCAAGTCGTGCCAAGTCTAAGGTTCCTTATTGCGATTTCTTATAGTTAATGTTGTGTGACTTTGCCACTGTCCAATCTGTCGCCAGAACCGCTACCCATTGACGATGGAAAATTGCCACTTGGAAAACGTGGTGTTACCCTTCAACTAGCCATCGAGACTTGGCTATAGTTTTTTACAGAATGTTTTTGGTAGGATTTCACTTCTTTTTGTAGAAACACTACAGCCCGGAGCCACACACAGTACCAGGACGATATACATACAAATTATATACATACAATAAGAAATAGATGTTCAGGGAATTAAATACATATATCTTACATTTTATTATTTGAATGATATCGTGTATTGATGTGTTCTTACATATAAATGCAGTCTTTTAAATTAAAATACGTTGGTATAGTTTTACGTCTAAAGATAATACCTATAAAATCTCAGTGGTTGCAAACAGAACTACCGTTTATTGACATTGTTTATATATATTTGGTAGGTATGATAATAGAACGTAATAGTATGTTAGTACAACATACAGTACTTTGTAACAGCATTGGCATGTTATTACAAATTATATTTAAAGAACCTCTAATGTAGAAACAAGAATTTTCAACTTATTAGGTATATCATCTTTTTATAGTAAACTAGCGACCCGCTCCGGCTTCGCACGATGCAATGCTGATACTACACTACAGAAAACTTTGAACGTTGTATATATTTATTATATATTCATTTAAATCATATACTGAAAAGGGCCATATAGATCTATATGAAATCAACAATGTATTTAAGGTATTTAATTGGTTAAGGATTAATGCTGTATTGGTTAAAATCACTTCGAAAATAATCCATTATTTGTTGTAAAAAGTAAATGACAAAAAATGTTATTGTTGGAACATATACCATCGCGGAGTTTTCTATAGACATTTTCAATGTGTACAATACTTACTAGCTACATTATTTTGATAACTCTCGTAGGTCAGCCTACGTTTGCAATGTAAACGGAAAAAATGTAATTATTCACGACATCACATTGGAACCTCAAAAATAACAGTATTTCTTCACTGTTTAATGGATGTTATTACACATATAAACCTTCCTCTTCAATCACTCTATCAGTTGCGCAGTTTTTAAAACCGCATCAAAATCCGTTGCGTAGTTTTAAAGATTTAAACATACGTAGGGATATAGGAATAGAGAAAGCGACTTTTGACGTGAAACGTCTTTAAAATCGCGCCGAAACATACGGGTACCATGTTTATAAAGTGGACCGTAACGAAAAGGTCTATATCATCGTACCTTAATAATTAAAAAACTATTAGTCTTAGAAACAAAAATGTGGTGTGAATATTTCACTTATATAGTCAGCTCGCTGTTGTGACATTGAGTTTTTTTATTAAAATACTTAAAACACCGTCAATATTGTTTTTATTTCAATCTTTTAGTTTAAAAGCTAACATAGACGTTTCACGTTAAAACCAACGGCCGTGTGCCCCGACACAGCCGCACCCGATTTTTTATACTATGTAGTGATATAGATATAAAATATTTCGTTTCCTATTTGATATCCGGGATAAAACTATATCATCAAATACTAATATCATGATTATTTTTAAAACCCAATACACTCATATAACAAAGATTTTGTTTTCTATTCTAGTATACAAATTTTTAGGCTTATTGTCCGTGACATATCCGGGGTCTGACTAAATATTGGCTAAATAAATAATTATAATAATTTAGTATGATTATCAGATATATGTATAGGTAGCTTTAGTATAAAGCTATGGCGTAGTATATCAGTACCGCCCATCAATCGAAGTATTATTTTTTACCGTGGGAGAGCCATGCTTCGGCACGAATTGGGCCGGCTCGACCGAAGTGATACCACGGCCTCACAGAAAACCGGCGTAAAATAACGCTTGCGCTGTGTTTCGCCGAGTGAGTGAGGCACGGTAATATTGAGGGTACCGGAGGTCCAACTCCCCCTACCGCCTTATTCCCTTTAAAAGACCGGCAACGCATCTGTGACTCCTCTCTCACCGCGATCGTCGGCGAGCGCGAAGACCCGGGCCACACCTTCGTCAAACATATACCCGGTACCGTCACGTACCGGGTAGATTCTCACCCACCACTACACGACGAACTTGAGCGTTCGAGCCATTAGACGGCGCGCTCAAGCTGCGTCGACTCCCTTTGCCTCGACCCTAACGACACCGGCTCGCCGGTGCAGTTAGTTGGCTAGGTGTCGAACCTTCAGTTCGTGCGCCTTCCACAAATACACATCATTGCAAAGCTGAACATAGCCATCTGAGGCTTCAGCATAGGTCCGTCCAAAAAAAATGTGACTCCTCTGGTGTTGCGGGTGTCCATAGGCGATAGCCGATATAAGCGAGATATAAGCGATAGCCGTTGCTATCGCTTACCATCAGGTGATCCGTTTGCTCGTCTGCTGCCTTATCCTACAAATATATACTATATATAATAAATCCTTACTATAATTATAAATATTACAAATGCGTGAGTAACTCTCTATCTATCGCGCTTTCACGCCAATTCTACTGATAGGGTTAAATGAAATTAATTAAAGTACACAGATATAGATCCTAGAGTCTGAGAAAGGAAAGACGAATTTTTATTGCGAACAAAACGCTGTAATATTTTGAAAGCTATAATATGAAATTGTTTTATAAACCCTTGATTATATATAAATCAACACGACATACAAAGTTTGTAAAAATTTTACTCTACAGGAGTACAAATAGGGGATGAAGGATTTTGTTTGAATAGGCTCACGAACTACAGAACCGATGTTGACGAATGTTGATATAGGGGCAGTTTGGAACCCGGAGAACATAGGGATAATTTTACCACAGGAAAATATGATAAACACAACTGACCTGATTTTGATGGAATTTGATATGAGGTTGCAGACACGGAGATTTAATATCTTTCCTTTAGACAAACCCGATAAAACGGGGGCGGGGAGGGGGTTTCAATTAAGATAATGGTTGGAACATACCATCTGTTTGAGAGCCTATCTTGAAAATAATAAAACCCTAAGTCCATCCCACAAACTGTCAGAATGTTTAGTCATCACGAAACATTTTGAACTTATCAAAGAAATAGCTCAATCCAGAACCCAACTTATCGGTTTTACTATAGAACTTACATAATTCATGTTATATACTTCATTTACCATAGGATAGACCTATGGTAATAATTACGAATTACTAATAATTATTACGAAACAAATTGTTTCACTCTTTAAATATAAAGTGGAACATATTATTAGGTATATGAAATCAATCGTCATTTATATTCAATAATATAGCATTAATCTTAGTATCTACATTTGTGACAGAGTGCTATGAAGTTTTTTATTATTTACTTTATAACAATTGCTAAATTAAATCTAACAATAGCTTTAAATAAGTATAATTTTGCACCAAATACGGGGTAGGATGTTTGACTACATGTTTTTAATGCAGTAGCTTCTTTTGAACGACCTTAAAAAAACATAAATAGTAATCATATGCTCTTCCCCGTGTCTGCAACCTCATATCGATTCCATCAAAACCAGGTCAGCTGTGAGATGTAAAAAAAAATATGAAAAATATGGAAATTAAAATAAATTTTTCAAATCCTAAATTTACACTAATAATATATCTGATTGACACTAGTGAAAGACTAGCTAATAATACAACTTCGTAAATAATAATTTTAATTTATTTTCAGTAACGAAACACATAGCGCCGCCTACCGAACACTGCGAGTATCTTACTACTATTCCCAAGCATGCTCGCAAGACAACAGGCACTGTTAAACGAAGCGACAAATTCGCCAGCCAAGTGTTAAAAACGCAACAAAGTCCCATTTGGACAAAGCAAGCAAACAGCCATAAAACTTTGTTATACTGTCGCCGGGCGCCACTGACATTTGCCAATACGCGTACAGCTTGGCAAAAAAATGTAGAAAAAAATGGGGGCGCTTGTGAGCCATTTATAGTCTAGGTAATTAGTTGAAATAAACGTTCTCACTAGTAACAATTCAGTAAAAACGAAAACAATAACGCACAATACAATAAATATTCATAAATTTCAAAGATTTAAAAAAACAGGATTCACAAAACAAAGAAAACAGAACAAAGCTAGTCTGTGGTCAAATTTGTTCCGTTTCTACACTTTTTTGCCAAGCTGTACAAGAAACATTTGAGATCAGTTTATTTCATATTGTCGGCGATAGATGGCAGGATGCGCCGTTTTAAGCAAACTATTTACAGTTGCGTCGAGTTCGATTAAATGAACTGTCATGGATAGTAATATAGCTATCAATTATACATACAATACATACATACAACACACATACAACATTAACAGTTATAGACGGTATATTGGCTCTATCATTGTTAAAATTAAACATTGGCGATATTAAATAATAGCCAATAAATATCAAGTATTTAAACTAAAAAAAACCGTTTTATACTTTTAGTAAAATACTTACCATTGAATGAGATGATTAGCATGAAATGTGAATTAAAAACATGTGTTAGTTCTTTGGATTGATAAATTACAAATGTGGTAGTTTCTTTGTTGAATGAAATGTTGATGTCTTAAAATTATGTAAAATAAAAGTAAGTTTAAATTTGTTTTGTTTTATTGAATAAAATGTAGGTTATATCCAACAGTAAAACTAAATACTAAGTTGTGAACTGATATAAAATTAGATTCAGCCGTGTACAGACAGCACTAACTGGATACAAAATTTTGACATTAAACAAGCAAATTGTGAAAAATCTATCGTTAGTGGGCAAAACCATATTTCTGATTATCGAAAGATGGCATACTACTAAAACGCTTATTAAACGAGGAATATATTTCAATTGAGAACCCCAAAACCAATACAATGCTTTCGACCACGAACTAAGAATATCGTTAGAAAAAAAAACTTTAAGAGATAAACATATTATTGTTGTAGTTTATGCGCTTCAAACTACTTTTATATTTTTTTACAAAAAGTTAACATACAGCAGTAGTGAATTTTTTTAAATTGTTAATTTTAGTGATTTCAATTAGATTCTGTTTGTTAAAAATCCTGTTTACATGACGTTACTAAAGTAGTTCTCAAACAACTTACACGTAATTCGGATCGAATTGTGTTCATAGGGCCAGGAGAACGAAGGACCAAGTACAAATCATGGAAATGAATATGTACTAAAGTAGCAACTAAATAAAATACACTTATCATTTAGTGCGGAAGAATTTCTATGAAGAAAATTACACAATATGCGGGTAAAAATATTACGTACTAGTTATAATAAAAGTATGAAGGCAATTCGTTTCTGACGCGTCACAACACAACAGAACAAAATAGTTTGATTCTGCCTTTATGCTAGAATTGGTCGAATGGTACGGTCTGACGTAATTTAGGTTTTGTTTTGTTTAATGGACTCTCCTAACAGAACTATGCAATACCAACGCCAGGGTAAAAATACGAATTTCAAGAGAATCATACTAATAGATTTACGCATAAGATTTGTTTGAAATTCTATTTCTTTACAAGATTATTTTAAAACTACAGCCCTGTATAGCAACATTAGATGTAGAATACCCTCAGTAGCGTTGACCTACAAAATTATACACAAGACAATTTTTCGATTTCACTGATTGTAATATTCCCTCAGCATCGTCGACCTACAAAATTATACCTAAAACAATTTATCGATTTCGCCGATTGTAAAATACCCTCAGTAGCGTTGACCTACAAAATTATAAATAAAATAATTTATCGATTTCACTGATTGTAATTATCGATTTCGCCGATTGTAAAATACCCTCAGTAGCGTTGACTTACAAAATTATAAATAAAACAATTTATTGATTTTGCTAATTGTAAAATACCCTCAGTAGCGATGACCTACAAAATTATTATATATATTTTTTTCGGTTTAACTGAATTGTGGCTGTACCACAGAGTGATCTGCTACATTAAAATGATTTACAAGCCGCCATACATACATTTAATTACCTTGCTAATAAGTAATAACAAATAATAAATTTGGGGTTTACGCGTAAATTTGCTTTAACTATTCTCCCTACAGCACAATACTTGGAAATAAAACTATCAACATTATGATATTCAAATGATTACATTATAACCGATGACTTACAAAACGAATCCTAAGCTTAATAAAAAATCTATACAAATACAAAACAATATAAATAAAAGATTTTGAAATTATACAACAATTACAACAATCAAATGTAATAAATATAACATATAACATTATAGCACAGTTAGAACATTGAAATATTTACATTAGAACATTAAAATAATTTATTTACAGTGTACCACAATATTATTATTTTATTGTACAATATCCGGCAGTAGGACACATCTTTGTTAAGGCGACAGCTTTATGAGCGCAGTTAGACTAACGAATCGTGACGCAATCTTTTTCGAAAGTTTTATTATGGCAACAATTTTTAACTGTCAAGCGACTGTCAAAAATTTGAGTACAATTAGTGTTGCCAACGCCAAAAATATCGACATTACCGCGATTCTGTCTAGTCACGTTTCGTTGAACAGACTAATCGATAATTTATCTCTATACTTTGAATCGATGCATCGCAATACATCGACAGTTGATAATATGATTCGTGAAATACCATTACGGACTGGACCACCGTTAAATGTTGGTTTAATTTTAGTTTGAGTAAGTTGCGTGGGCTTTACAGACTGAATCAAAACAATGCCCCCTGGAGAATTACCGAATTCACTATTTCTGAACTTTGATTTCGTGCGTTGTGCAACGAGTGGTTCAACCTACTAGTTTTTGATTTCTACTAGTAGAATATCCAACGCTGAAGTGACGTTGATAGTGATCCGTTTCACGTGTGGGTTCATCGTTGGTTTTTTGTTTTTGTTGTTGTGATTTTTAATTTTTCTGCGTGAAATGGAATCTAATTAAGAATTTGTTTTTAATGACAACTTTGAATTCGAGTGATTCGAAAATCTATAAAATTGTAAGCAATAGAAAATAATTTCGCGCACGATTTGTATTCGTATTCGAATTCCAAATTAACATCTTATGATTCAAAAATACGTCTCCTGCATAGTTTTTCTGTCAACATGACAGTGTCAGTTGAAAGCTGTCAATCATTACATACATTCTATGCTGGGAGCATTGCTGTGGCTCATGCTGTATAAGAAAATAACATAAGACTCACTTCATTATTATATGTTAGAGAATGTCACGATCGAGTATTTTGCAAACAATTAATAGAGTGCGACTCTCAACGAAAACCTAAATACCGGAAACAAAATACTACCGGGTATTGTAAGAATTGTACAGTCAACATCCTCAATTTAGGACCCACATTCCGAAAATGTTCCTTGAACATTCAAACAGCAATGTTATATTAACACCGTTCTAACATATTACTCATTATGTAGATCCCAAATTGTGAATTTTGACAATACATATATACTTTCAACATCACATCCATAAATACGACATAAATGTCAAGTTAAAATATAAATACATCAGTCAACATAGCGTACCTTATTATAAGCGACATTAACAAATATTTATTTTATTTTTTTATAAGTATTATAGTGCCTACTCTAAACAGATTTACAAATATGTCGAGATACTGAAAACCATACAAAGACAATAAATCCCATTATTATTGATACCCTTATTATTGTAGAGGAGTTCAATATTATAAAGTTAAATGCAATACATTTTTCATTGTGTGATTTTCAGCAATTTTTTTAAAATCATAATAAATCAAAGATATTAGCAAACAATAACTCGGATTCTGTTTTACTTGACATTATCTTTGACATTTGTCAAACTACCTAATTAAAATTAATTTTAAAAGGGTTATCGCCCAAAAAACCAGAAAACCATCCATAAATATATGCATTTTAATTCCAAGAATAAAAGCTTGAATCGTGTTGCAATGAAAGGACAATGGCGAAATAATTGTTGAGGTTAGCGTCTAAAAAATATGTAATACAGATTTTAATATGTAATAAATCTGTTAGATCAAAAAGTCATTTCCCAATTTTGAAATGCGATTTTTTATTGCTTCATTTTGGGCTATTGGAACATGGAATTTTGAAGACAAAAAGCTACAGACCTTTGCCCGTCTTGATTAAACACAATAAAACAGCATTTCAATTATTCATATTCTGTCTGTTACAAAAACTTACAAAAAAATTACAGTGCTGTTCCATTGTTCCCCGTGGGTTTAGTAAGAATCAACAAGGACTTGACACCTCTATGAAGTGAAAACTTGACACAAAACCTTACATCAACCTCTCTCCCCAGTTTGCTATAAGTGAGCTAGATTCTCCTACTTAAAAAGAAACTGTCCAGCACAAGATGATGACCAATAGTTTAATTTTGACATCTGTCACCTTACCCTTTACATATTTCAAGAGACGTCACATTTTATTAAGGATTTGACTGTTCTTTGACTCGCATTTCCTTTGTCATTCTATAGGCTATAATATTACGACCATTGTAATAAAAACTCTTTGGTATTTTCGTATTCGTTGCTTTATCTTACTTAAACTGATTAAACCTATTACCTATTGCTACAATATTTAATTTTTGTGTTAACTCTTCTCGGGTATCTATCTATAGTTTTTCTTATCGCAGATAGATTACCGATATATCTTGAATAGTGCAAATTTCAAAATGATTATTTTTTTAGATTCTCAACCACCAATTACCCTACCACAAAGTAGGCCTACAGGATCTAGAGTAAAGGATAGCATACAAATATCAATCATTAAGAAAATATTTCTGATAGAAATATACAAAGCAATAACCGTATTGATTACTAGTGCTCGGAATAGATAGTTTAATTTTATGTACTTGCGATTTTGTGACATCATAGTATGGATATGCCTGGGAACTTACTATTTTCAGAGATTGTAAAAATATTATATTGAACTTTCAAAATAGTATTTCATCTTTTAGTTTATTGTTGTAATAATAAATTGTCAACATAAAATTTTACAACATAATTTTTAAAATTTTACCTGGGACGCTCTCTCTCTCTCTACACCCTCCAGGGGGCGTCGTCGGTGGAGGAGATCGGGGGAGGTATTGTAGACTCCCCCGAGGAGGGCTCCTCTGTATGGGCAGGGGAGCGGAGGCTGGGCGTTCCCGGGGCTCCCTACATGCCTGAGGAAAGCCATCCCTGAGGTTTTTAGTGGGTAGGCCTCCCCCTTCTGGGGAGGAGAGCCCCACATAACCGCCGGCTCGCCGCAGCCGGGGTATGCAATTTAATGCATTTTCTTCAGGGGAACAAAAAATAAGTTTATCCTTGTTACGCTTACATTGACTTTCTTTCTGCAAGTACATAAAATTAAACTACCTATTCCGAGCACTATTGATTACACAATAACGACAAAACAAATACTGGGGAACAAAACGAACCCGGAACCTCAAAGATGGCGATACCTAGAAACCGGCGTATCTACCACTCGGGCATAGAGATCGTCAAAAAGTAAATAATTAACTAAACTGTATAAGCTATGCAAATAACTTCCGATTAAAATCGGTAGCGGTGTTTATTGTATTGTAAATGAATCGTATTGATGTATCGTTGGTAATTTCTTGAGACATAACCTCAAAAACATCAAACTGAATATTTTTATAACTAGACTTTTTTTCTTTTGTTTATACGTTTTTATTATATTAAAATTACACATTATTTGTATTTACATGCTGTGCGGTTAGCTGAAAACTTATATTGTACAATTTACCATTTACAAAGAGTTTACATTACTTATATTGGTGATCCTAAAAATAAATGGACTGAACACAATCGTATATAACATCAATTTATAAAAAAAAAATAACTATATACTGTGACAGATTTATTGTTTTATAGACGCATTAAAAATATATCAACAAATTTTCGTATGGAGTTTCGTCATTGTCCTTCGAACTCAACATTTTGAAAGGAACACAAACTTCGTGCGTTAAATAGCAAGTTTCTACAAAAAACTTTAATATACAGTACAGATTTTACCCCTTTCCCAATTCATTTTTTTTTTCTAAACGCTATCTAATGCACCATTACAGCTAAGTTAGCATTTGGCACAGGATTTCACGCGTACGCTCTCTCCAGTGATTTCGTCTGTAAAAAAGGGGGCATATTAACTTACATTTACATTTCATAGCTCTATACTGTCAAGGCTGCCAACCTAACAGTAAGAGATTACAATCGCTTATAATAAATACATGTGGTGTGAGATTCACAACATATCTGCAATCCCTACAAAAACCATAGTGTATGTTGCCAAAACGTGACAAGACTTTACGTTTTTACACACGGTACATTTACCCGGTACGTAGCAGTGTGAAAACTACTGTGTCAGAAATAGACAAGATGGAAATATCGAACAGATTTCAATGGTAGAATCTCCGTAAAAGTTAAGAGTTCAATGCTCATTTATGTTTCACGAGGCAACGTGAGTAGAATAGTCATTAAATTAAAAATAACTTTAGTTAAATGTTTTTAGTTTAATAACTTAGTTTCTTTATAAAACAATTTTTACATGGAAGTGGATGAGCGAGTTTTTTTTTTTATGGGATAGGGCAGCAAACGAGCAAACGGATCACCTGATGGTAAGCGATAACTGTTGCCCATGGACACCCGCAACACCAGAGGAGTCACAATCAATCGGGTCTTCCATCTTCGCTTATTTTGGGCGAAGGAAACTGTTCGGGGCTCTGTTGGCCCCCTGCAGTGGTCTCTCACGCCGACAGTAACTACTGCCGGGTCATTGGGGTGACGGGGGGTCGACCTCCGTCCTGGCTTCGTTTCTCCTTGGGGAGTTGTCTTTTCTCTTCTAATCGTCCTCACTCTCCGAGAGGACGAGGCTTCTAGCTTGCGCTCTCCAGTCGGGAGGGCGGGCGTGGTGGGGGGCAATGTTTTCGCAGGTGTGGATGTAGGGAACTGGCAGCCCTGCGGAACATGCTGGTGGCAAGGAATCTTATGTGGGCATGGATGGTGTTCACCTTCAGGTCCATGGCTATCATCACATAATTTCGTACGTATCTTGGCGCGCGGACTGCAGTTCTGAGGGCCAGGGACTGTTGGACTGCCAGTCTCTTCCTTGCCCCCTTCCCCGTTAGTGCATACCACGCCGGCGCGGCATATGTTAGCCGTGGTCTTACGTATAGCTTGTATACGGCGATCTTGGTTCGTAGCGGCAGCTGGGATGTTAATATGGGCCGCAACAGCGCTCTGGCTATCCTTGCGTTAGCTGTCGCACTCTCCACGTGCGGCGTCATAGACAGCTTACGGTCTAGTGTCACTCCTAGGTACTTCGCTACTACTACTAGGAGTGACAGGTTGTCGGGGAGTGTGGCCCTGCTGAATAGGATGGCCTGGGTCTTCGTTGGATTGGCTACCAGGCGCCAATCATACAGCCATTTTGGCAGCAAATCCATCTGTCGCTGCATTTTTCTTGCAGCGTGATGTTGGTTGATGGATGTGGTAATGTAGGCCGCATCGTCCGCATACAAGGCCAGGGTGACTCCTAGATTCACTGGGATGTCGTTCGTGAACTAGGAGTAGCAAGATGGTGACAGGCAACTGCCCTGCGGCACCCCGTCCTCGATGCTCTTACTGCTGCTAATGACGTGCTCGACTGCGACGTGAAACTTCCTCTCCTTGAGGAAAGACGCGATGGTCTTCACGGTCCTCCTAGGCAGGGATGTTGACTGCAGTTTATGAATCAGGCCCTCGTGCCATACTCGGTCGAAGGCCTTCTCCATATCTAGGAAGACCGCTACCGCGTATTCCTTTTTGTTCTTCGCCACCGTCAGGGTATGAATGACCCTCGTAAGCTGTAATGTTGTCGAGTGGTCTGCCTGAACCCGTATTGTTCTTCACGGGGGGTGATGTGAGGTCTCATTGTGTCCAGCAACAGCCGCTCAAAGATTTTGGCCATTGTGGGCAGCAGTGTAATTGGCCTATAGCTGGCCGGTCGGGTGGTGTCCTTCTCTGGTTTTAGTATCATTATGACCCGTCCTGTCTTCCAGATGGTAGGGAAGTGAGACGTTCTTGTAATGCCATTGTACAGGCGGGTCAAAGTTGCTACGGCCTTATAAGGTAATCGCCTCACCAGGGCCAGATAGGATTACCAATGAGGTATTCAATTGGTAAATGGTAAAACTAGTAATTAAGTAATTGTGCTCCTAATTGTAATGTTTATTTTCATAAAGTCTATTATTATTATTATTATTCATTGGTAATCCTATCTGGCCCTGGTGCCTTCTTCCTGGGCACTTTTTTGATGCCTCTGGCCACCTGTCCTGGTGTAAAGACCACTGGGTCTTAGGTCAGAGGTATCGTCAATGTAATTATGTATATGTATGACTGATATACATAGAGATAATAAATAATCAATAAATAAATACTTCTTACACTTATACTAATTAGCCTAGCCCAAAGTAAATACATATGGACCGTTTATTTTGAAAGTGGTGCAAGTCCATTTTCTTTTGTTTCGAGAAAATTAAAGGTTACTTTGATTTAAAAGTACAGGCAAATCATATGAGTTCTGGCATTGTTTCTATTGTTTTAAGTTGTACAAAACATGGGGTTTTTTTAAGAAATTACACACAGACTAGTTATATATAAAAATTTTCCATTAAATTAAGCATGAATTACGCGATAGCTCATTTTTCTCAAAAATGGACTTACACCACTTTCAAAATAAACGGTCCATATATTATACACATATAAATAATTTTGATAAAAATATACAAGAACAACCATGACTCACACAAACATCTACCCCTACCAAGAGTCGAACCTCAGAGATGGCGACACCTTGAAACCGGTGTACGAACCCCGCGGCCACTGATGTTGTCAAAGAATAATTGTAGATTGCTTTATAAGGGTGGAAAGGAATCAATCCTTACGAGGTTGTAGACTATAGTCCGAGTAGGGTTTGGTTCCTTTTACCCGTGTGTAGCACTCTACTTTTCATTTCGAATGCAAAGAAAATAAAAAATAGAAATAAATAAAATAGAAATTTCAGAATCGTTTGAATTCATTGTTTTTCTTAAATACCTAAATCACACAATCAAGATTTCGGTACAGCGTAACAGATTCCCCTTCCGCCAAAATTATCTTTTTCACAGGTATTTTTAAATTTGGAACACATCGCGTTACCTTTTACTGGCCATTCAGCGAAATACTTTTATTATCATTGTATCAAAGATTGTATGTACGTAACCTAATTCGGTTCTATTTTTAAAATTTCCGCCCTAAGGAGGGAAGTAAATAGTATGTGTACGGGCTAATGTCTGTACATTCCACGTGGTCAGCGCTATTGTTTTTCCATAGGTCGCTAGTTCAAATCCGGTTCGAAGGACCAATATATACGGGTACCGTACTGATCAAATGATACGAGAATGTTTGAACACTACTTTTATTAATTGATATCGATATTATATGCGATGAGTGTACGTTACGAATGATGTAAGTGAACTGATTATGAAACCGCTCGGTGGCGTAAAGCTCTGACCGCGTGGAATGTACAGACATTGGCCCATACAGTATGAGAATTTCCCGCCCGCTGGTGGGAACTAGCATTTTCCTCCCAATGCTCAGATCAAGGAAACGCTCCATTCCGAGCATGAGGAATGAAAAGATACTTACAAGACTGCCTTCAAGCCAGTGAGCGTGGAGTGAATACATGCACCAGAGAATCCCACCCGCAGTCGGCCAGTTGCGGCGGCCGAAGACTGTTCCAATCCAAGCCATACGTGAATTCCGAATGATGTCGGATAGTCTCTAGCGGGTCGCAGCCTCGTTTTAAGTCCCACAGCCTGAGAAATGTCCGACATGTGTTTTATTGAAATTAATAAGTGATTATAGTCGCCTGTAGTATAATGGGTCCTATGAGATTCGCAGCAAATATTCATCCAGTAGGCATACAAGAGGCGCTACATTTGTCCGTACATGACGTCAAAATGTAGGAGCGGCTCAACATTTATAAGTGTACTTCAAATTTTATGTCGCACCTGTAATCGGTCGCGATACTCACTCTCGGTATATAAGCCAAGGGTGAAAGAGAGGAGGCGAGGCACACAAGCTAAAATAAAATTGTAGTATAAGCGGTTACCCCACACGTTGCGTAAGGTTGCCGGCCGTTGCCTATAAAAGCCGCTGCGGTTGGCTAGCGACTCACTTATCGTCGGGCATTCGGAGCGGGTAGACCGGTCGTAACGTTATTACGTGTTGCGTTGCGTAACGTTGCGTAATTCGTAAAGTAGGCGTTAGGCTGATTTTGTTCCTCTGTAAAATTATGTTGATGCCAAATTATTTTTTTTTTAAGGAATTTCTCTTCTGATTCCTAAAATCAGAAGTGGGATAAGCAACTCTTAGCCCACAATTACGAGGAACAAAGTTTCTGCGTACTTTAGTGTTCGTGTTTGTGATAATGGCTGGCGGATCCAGTCGGAGTGACCGTAGGTCGCGAAGTCGTTCCCGTGATAAGTCGCGGCACCGTTCACGTAGCCGTCACGAAGTGTCCACTTGGAACCGCCGATCGCGACGTCGGTCATATAGTAGGACGCGTAATGAAATTTCACACCGTCAGAAAAAACGCCTAATCGTGATCGCCATCATCGTCGCTTGAACAGATCGCGGTCTTCAAGCAGGTCACATACCCCGGATTTGGCTATTCATTCCACGGTTGAATTCGATCATGGACCGTCTTGCGTCGATCTTGGCAGTGTGGGTGAGGGTCAGGTTGGGCCGAGTCGGGGGGGGGTTGGACCTTTGATTGGCTCGGCTGAGCCTCGGAATGTGGGCGGATGCAGGTGCGGACGAGGTGTGGTGCGTCGGGGACGTCATCGGATCGCGGTGCGGCCTTGGCGTTCAGTGTGAAGACATACAGTTTTGTATGTATTGGACTTTATGTCCGGCAGACATACAGTTTTGTATGTATTGGACTTTGTGTCCGGCAGACATACAGTTTTGTATGTATTGGACTTTGTGTCCGGCAGACACAGTTTTGTATGTATTGGACTTTGTGTCCGACAGACATACAGTTTTGTATGTATTGGACTTTGTGTCCGGCAGACATACAGTTTTGTATGTATTGGACTTTGTGTCCGGCAGACATACAGTTTTGTATGTATTGGACTTTGTGTCCGGCAGACATACAGTTTTGTATGTATTGGACTTTGTGTCCGGCAGACATACAGTTTTGTATGTATTGGACTTTGTGTCCGGCAGACATACAGTTTTGTATGTATTGGACTTTGTGTCCGGCAGACATACAGTTTTGTATGTATTGGACTTTGTGTCCGGCAGACATACAGTTTTGATGTATTGGACTTTGTGTCCGGCAGACATACAGTTTTGTATGTATTGGACTTTGTGTCCGGCAGACATACAGTTTTGTTATGTATTGGACTTTGTGTCCGGCAGACATACAGTTTTGTATGTATTGGACTTTGTGTCCGGCAGACATACAGTTTTGTATGTATTGACTTTGTGTCCGGCAGACATACACAGTTTTGTATGTATTGGACTTTGTGTCCGGCAGACATACAGTTTTGTATGTATTGGACTTTATGTCCGGCAGACATACAGTTTTGTATGTATCGGACTTTATGTCCGGCAGACATACAGTTTTGTATGTATTGGACTTTATGTCCGGCAGACATACAGTTTTGTATGTATTGAACGTACGAGTGGACGTAGCTTGAATATGAAGATACAGGTATAAGAATGAATGAATGACTGACAGACGAGGATGGTGGAGTTGCAGCAGATGGCAGCATACAAAGTGGTGACAACCCCGAGGCTCGTGTCGAGGACGACACTATGTCAGGAGAGGCCGTATAAGCGGTTACCCCACACGTTGCGTAAGGTTGCCGGCCGTTGCCTATAAAAGCCGCTGCGGTTGGCTAGCGACTCACTTATCGTCGGGCGTTCGGAGCGGGTAGACCGGTCGTAACGTTATTACGTGTTGCGTTGCGTAATTCGTAAAGTAGGCGTTAGGCTGATTTTGTTCCTCTGTAAAATTATGTTGATGCCAAATTATTTTTTTTTAAGGAATTTCTCTTCTGATTCCTAAAAGTAGCATTAAATTTGTTTTGGTTACTCGTTCATTCTCACAGACAATGAACATAGACAGTTTATCGTACCACTCGAACGAGAGAGTGCTATATTGCCATTCCATTACTATGTGGCGGCCGCAGTGAAGAGACTGTTTTGAATTTTGAATAATATTACGTATTTGACGAATTACGCAACGAGTCAGTGAACTGACAATATTTTTTCATCCCACCACCTCGGAAAGTGTAATTTTGCGCTTCGAAATCTGGCTGGAAAATTCTATTTTATTCGCTTGAGCGGCAAAGTAGATTTGAATTTAGAACATCACATATAATGAGTACTCAATATAATTGTAAATTCAAAACGTCATTAAACCTATTTAATGTAACCGCTATGGTGCCAAATTTATGATTAGAACTTTTTAAATTGTGAAAAAATTTAAAATTTGGAACCTTCTTGGTTTCTTTGTTTTATTTGCATGCTTCGCGCCATTCTAGTTTTTCACGTTTTATTGCTTAATATAATTTGTCATTATAAATTGCTTTTTTTTCATTTTGTCATTTCCTCGCTGAGGTGGGATGAAAAGTTACGTATTGCACTCGAGTGGAAAGATTTTTCACCTTGTGCTCGTTTGTTTCCCTCGCTGACGCTCAGGATTCTAATTTAGAATCACTCGCTTGCTCGGTCATCTAAATCGAGCACGCGGTTAAAAAGGAACTTTCCACTCTTGTATAATAAATAACTATTTTAGATAAGTACCTAGTACTAGTAGTACCTAGTAACATTTTACAAACAATATTACAAAGTTCATGGCATGACATTTGATACTTGCACTTGTAACACTTCAAATGTTGTATTCCATGCTACATGCTTCAAAAGTATGGCTGAGCTCATACGCTCGCCTCATTTGAAATAGAACATTAAGAAATACAAAAAGGAGGCTATTCTTACAAATTCTTTTTCATGTCATGTCCTACCCAACACTAATCCTGCCATAAAAATCACAGTGCCACCATAACACAATTTAGTGAAAATTTAGTTTGACCAGTAAATTCACTGCAATATCTCTTCGCCTTAGCTTAGCCTTCAAACCGGCACAATGAGAACAACTCAACAATCAATTGATTATCAACCTTTTTGACAGCTGCTGTCATTATGTCAAAACAGTCAAATCTGTCAAAACTAGAATGACAAAAGGATGACAGCTGTCAAATAATAATATGTTGTTTTAGTACTTGGTTTGAAACTCAAGCAATTGAACGATTCAAATAAAAAGAATAAAGTGATTGTTCTATTAATTACATGTCACAATTAAAACATTTTTGTTTTTTTTTACCCATTCATCATGATGTTCACTAAATTATAAAAAATGAGCACACATATTTTTACATTAAGTGGACCTGTAGTATAATATGTTTTTGAAAGAAATATTTGAGTTTCAAAAAGTACACAAGAACACAAAATGTATTTTACAAAAAAAAATATGATAAACGTTTCCCAAAGGGACCTCACGACCTTGAAAACGTTTATCGCTCAATTTTTTTTTTTCAATTAGTTCATCCAACCAAGCAGTTTCTATCGTTAATGTGCGACAAAGAAAGCTCGCTCGTACACATCTCACAACGTATGCTTTCTTGAATATTAAATAAATAATAAAAAATTGAATTCAACTTATCTATTGACAAAATGATTTATTAACCTCAGATTAATTGTTGCTCTACTACTGTTTATACAGATTCATCAATCAAGAGTGCCCTTGAATCGACTTTTCTTTAGATAGTCGCCGATCCGATAGACAAATGTTCTACGCCGTTACTTATACAACTTCCAATGCCCACTCTAACCAATGTGCTATACATAGTTTATCGAATTACCTTGTCGTGAAGTCGTATGACACCGCGGCTATGACGGACGGAGCGTGCGGCGAAAACTGGACTCTTCTTACGGCGCACTCACATCCTACAGCACATAACCATGTATGATGAAATACGGCAGCGTAGGGATATAAGAGCCTTATTGACGCTTTACACCATACTTCAATATAAATGTAAAAGTTATCAAAATAATTACTTCAGTAGATGTAAAAAACACCATATGCTTCCATTACATGAAAGAAGGGAAATTGCAGATGTAAGCGCGCTCATGAAATTTTCCCAATCCATCACAGACACTTCATATCTCTTGTCTCTAGTAAATATTAGGTGCATAAGATTACTAGGCGGCCCACTCTTCTACACGTACCTAGTGGCACCACTAATCACAGACGAAATGCATTTATTTTAAGATCTGCAAATACATTTAATAAAACTTCCCCGAACTTGACTTATTTAACACCAAACAAAGTACCGTTAAAGCGACGCTGTCTAAGGGCTGGTTTGACATGGTTCCCCAGGTTGTTGCCTAAAAAGATAGGGCGTGTTTTCTTGTGTCTTTTTTTTCGTATTTTCACCTTTTGGTCTTTCACTTTTGTTATTAGTAGTAATCCCTTGTACTCAGATAATTATAACGACACAGATATGTAGTACTGTAAGTTTTCCTAGTGCATAAAAATAAAATAAAATACTTAATAATCCTTATACCCCTGGTTACCTCAGTACCAACTTTTAATACCTATATACCTCCCATAACACTGACACATGCAGACAACACTGGTCACTGTCGACTCTTTGTTATTATGCTTAATACTATCAGGCTTAAAAAATTGTTGAACAACCTATATGATCTGTGTAACATTATTGTTCGATTACTTATAAGACTTAGGACATTGGTGACAACATATATACCTATACATATAGTACAAGTACTGACAAAACACTGGTCATTGTCGATTTTTTGTAATTAGGCTTAAGAAAATTGTACGAATACATATATGTAATTCACTCCCTCAAGAAGTGAGAAACTGTCCGAGCAATCTTAGTTTTAAGAATAAATTGCGTAAGCTTTTCTTTGTGGAAAGACTTGGGTAATGAAATTTAGGTTATTTAGAAAGTAGGCTATCCCATATCATATTCTAATCGATATAAATTTTCACTAATAAGATTTAGGCAATTATATATTAGTGTATTATAATATGTTTTTATTTATGTATTAGGATTATAAATTTATTATTTATCAGTAACTATATTGACTTACTTTCAATCTTTTTTGGTACATCTACCACATTGCGTCACCTGAAGGTTGACTGGCAAAAATGCCACAGGCATTAAGTCCGCCTTTACACATGAAGTATAAATAAATAAATAAAATAATACTTTCGATATTACTATCCCTACTAATATTATAAAAAGTCGGTTAAAAAATTCCCTATCTCAAAAAGCACGCAACCGATTTCGAAGAAAGTTGCAGTATCCCTAAGTTGAACAATACCTATTAAAACAAAAAAAGAATAACTTAGATCGGACTTGTAATTCCGAAGATATGCGAACACAAACATAAAAACATACATACTCGTACATCACTTTTGAAATTAACGCTGATATACATACATACATACATACACTCACGCCTTTTTCCCACGGGGGTAGGCAGAGATTACGTCCTTCCACTTGCTACGGTCCTTACATATCTCTTTCGCTTCATCTACTTTCATAACATTCCTCATACATGCTCGACGATTGCGGGTACTTCTGACCTGGCCTTTTTCGAGGACACTTTCGATTTGTTCGAAATATGTTCGCCTAGGTCTTCCTCGTCCCGTGTCTCCACTCACTCCAGCTTCATAAATCATTTTGGTTAGTCTACTTTCATCCATCCGTTCCACATGCCCAAACCACCCAAGCATCCCTGATATAAACTAACATATACGAAAACTGGGCAGTTTTGGAAATATTACATATTATACTGGTCGAATTGATAACCTCCTTTTTTTGAAGTCGGTTAAAACAAAAGTAACTTTTTCTGTCTGTCGCGTTTTCACTCCAAAACTACTCCAACGAATTTAATCGGTACACATACAATCTAGAGCCTGCGAATAAACGTAGGTTACATTTCAATGCGTAAAATTGCTGTAAAAGTTTGAAATAGGGGCTAAAAGTTTATATAAAAATACGCCCTTTTTATAGTTTGAAGCTAGAACTATGAAATTTAATATAATTAAATACGACGTTCAAAGTATGTAATAATTTTACCCTCAAGCTTAATTTACCACAAAATGAAATTGACATAGGGATTTTTATTGCAAAAATAGTTGAAAGCTACAAAATAACATACAAAATATAAGTTATACTTATTTTGTATTGATTAGATATAAATGAACATTCGGGTAATACTATTACAAACTGAATGTCGTCTATATTCTATTCCTTCCGTCTATAGTCTATAACCCTTGAGAGGGTAAAATAAAAATAGAGGCTACATAAACAAGTTTACATAAAAATTCGACATTATTTGCTTTTGATTAGATATAAATATAACTGTTTAAAATTGTATATTTTAGCCTCAAAGGTAAATCACTATTCTTCGCGGACGAAGTCGCGAGCACGTATGTATGTGAGTTTTTGCAAGCTGTGCTGTATTTTTTTTTTTTTACTTTTGGCCTAAATACTATTCTCATCAAATAGAATCGAGAAATTAATAACTTTTAAGCACCGCCAATCGAATCCGAATTTTAGTGTCAATGTTTAAGGTGGCTATTTACAAATCTTATAATATGAACATTACATACATTAATAACAATACATAAGCACGAAATTTCTCTAACCACGAAACTTATTGTGACTTATTGTGTGTCCCGACAGACAGTGTAAAGGATACTACAAAGACTAGTTTATATATATCTATGACATAAAATACAATAACTAATAAGTAATTAATATTTATTATGACTATATCGCACCTCCTCAAAAAAGTGTCATAACACAAAAAAGTCGATATCGAAGTAATAATACAGAAACGTTTATTTTTATTTTCTGTATATTGTGTAAAAACGCCATATCATTTATTGCAATATTACCGGTTGGAAGGCGCTAGTGTCTCTTTTCTTCTGAGCAATTTCGACGCAGGCTCAATCTAAAACAGTGCCATAACAGTGTTCCATACTTTTGCTCGCGAGTGTAGTTTTAATAATTCATATTTAAATTAGATAAGAAGAATAGAAGTGAGATTTACGTAATTTACTACCACAAAGTATTCAATTATGAAGGCTGGTCTAAGCAATTTTTATAGTGCCTAGCAATTTTTAGTTTTATTCTTAAGTACAAATATTCTATAATATTTCAAGTTACTTTTGAATAGTGTAGTGTTCAGATTATATTATTGTTTTCTATTGTACACTATAAATTTAAAGTTAATGTGTCATTAACTAAGTAAATTGGTACTTAATTTTAGTTAATCTTCAAACTTAGACTTAAACCTCTTCTGCCTCTGTTAAAATGATACTGCATAGTAGAGACAGAATAGTTTAAACCCAAGACTAAAGATAGATCTCGTTTATCATATCATAGTGCATGCGTTTCAGTTAATAAGGTATAATATGTCGAAGTCCTGCGCGATTTATTGAGAAGAAATGTTTTTAAAGAGATATTTTTATATTCCTACAAAATAATTGGTAAAGTATTAAACGTATTGATTTATAGTGTACCGACTTTTTCATTTTCGAAACATCTTCTTTTCAGAATGTAGAAAACTGACATAATATAAGACTTTTTCCAGTTTTTCCTAAAATTAAACAATATATTCGATGAGAAATAATATTTTTGACTTACTGTTATAAAGTCAAATAAATTGTAAATCAATATAAATCATAAAAACAAAATTAATTATAGTAACCAATTCACAAGACGATGGAAAATTACAAAATAATCAAAAAATCTCGCTTTTTTTGTGTTATGACACTTTTTTAGAGGAGGTGCGATATACTTGAAGTTAAAAATCGAGAATAGCTATAAGAACCTATAATTTTCGAAATGATGTTTACAATATATTTTCCATGTAATTTTGTGTGGTAATGTTCTCAATACATACCTTTCAACGTAAACATAGGTGATGTAAGCCTTCGCAGGTCCCATCCTCTTATGAGCCCGTCTGAGCCAGCCGTGGCCAGTGCATGCGTTTCAGTTCTACTCCAGTCGCACGATAAAACCTGCAAAGGTGACGCCGCCATGAATAACAACTGTATTAGCATGCTCTTAAAAGAGTTTATTGCGTTTTTTATAACAATCTTCTAAAAAAACTAGGGCTTCTCAATTCTCGAGCTTTTTTATTTCACGGAGCACGAGAATTCTCAACCACTATTTCTCGAGAATTCTCGGGTTGTCGAGATATATGGAATTTTTTAAAAATATCTGTGTTTTAACAATAAAACTACGCTTTTTATGCAATATTCAACAACATTTATTATTAGTTTCAATTGACTTTAACTTAAGTAAGTATATAAAATTTTTATTAAACGAAATAAAATCTAGCGAGATCTTTTGTCATTATTTCTACACACAATTTTAGGACTAAATAATAGTCTTCATCTTTGGGAAAAACAAATAACTTCTAAAAACAATGGCATCATGTCACCACAATATAATTTAAGTACCTTACATTACATACTATATAATTTACTTCAGTCTCTGTCTGTACTACTCGTAGAAACTTTTCTATTAAAATGCATAATTGAAACGACAGTTTTTGAATTAGGTATAAAAATCAAACAATCAGACTAGCTTCATAATTTTCAATATAAATTTTCAATATTTTGTTATATATAGACTTGTTTGTTACGTAAGTATACTTAAGAATCTAATAAATAATTAATAATCAGACTAATTATAATCACAATTTAAAGAGGAAACTGCTCCAAAACTAGGTATTTTTATTATTTAGGAAATAAGCTTTCAAAAATACGAGGGAAGTTAAAGCATTATCTGATAGTCGGTTTCGCATTAAGTTTTTTGATTTTTTGACTTAATTTCTCGACCACTTTTTTCTCGTCTCGAGTAAGGCAAAATTTCTCGAGAATTCTCGCAGAGAAACTGTACTTCTGACCCCATGAGGATCATAATTTCCCCAATTGCTACAATGCAAACAACCTTTCTTCATTATATCACCTATTTGGGTCAAATATGTTCATCTAAGTCGTCCCCTATCAACTGACCCATTAATATTTGCCTTATAAATCTTTCGTCAGTCGTCTTTCGTCCATCCTTTTCCTAATAACAACAACATTAAGTAATTGGAATGTAATGTAAATAATTAGGTATTGGAATCCTACCCATTAGACATTACATTGCTCTTAGATATCGAACCGATGTGTATGGACATGCATAATGAAGCCAACACAGACAATATTTTGTCTGCAGATCCTCATTTGGTCCACCACAACCCGGTTTATTTGAGACCCAATATTTAATGACTAATAATTATATGATTAGGGAGCAAAGTAATATTTTTATAACGAGGACATGCTATATTAAATCAGAAAAGTAGCAAGGGTTATTAAGGTCAAACGTCACGAGACAAATTTTTGACAGGATGTGTTGCAGTTTCTTAAGCCTAGTATAATTAAAGTTCATTTTCAGTTAGTATTGAAATCCAGTGTAGAATCCTAAACAGTTCATCCGGAAAAAATAATTTTGCAACTGTCATTTTCATCTCATTATATGAGAAACGCGAATATTTGATACCCAAATTATATAACCAATTAAAGCCAGATATAGAACAAAATTGGTAATAGAAATGTTTTTAAAAAGAAATTAAAGGCAATACTTTTGGAGAAATTGATAGTGAAAATATAATAAGTTACTGAAAGACAGAAATGTTATATTATATATGATAGAAATGTATTAAATGTAGAAATATAGTTAGTAATAATGTATGTAGTTATAATACAAGTACAAAACACAAATATACATACAATAGGATAGTCTGAAATATCTATAAATTATTATTATTAATTTTTATTTAAGTTATTTAAGTATCTACCTAATAGAAGTTTCAGTAGTAATAAACAGTGTTATAGAGCGTATTAATCGCCAACAAACTGTCTACAGTTTGGCGATACTATTGTAAAATATAAAATGTAAAAAAAAAAATAGAAAAGAAAATACACATAATAACACATAATCCTATAAATCTCATACTTCATATATTTAAATTTTAAATGCATAGCTAAGCATTTTTATGTCAATAATATATACACATATATTTTAAAACTAGAATTTTAGTCAAATTCTAAATCGCACATAAACTACTTAAGGATAAAACATTTATTAAATCACTGCCCCTCTTTGATTTTGCTGCAAGCTGGCAGCCTATATACCTGGGGTTTACTATACTCATTTGGAGCGAAGTTTAAATAATAATGAAATAGAGACGACCCTATTGCAACATATAATGCATTCTCTCTTTTTCGAGACCTCTGTTCTGTAGTATAATAAATCATACCTCAGCATCGTGAGCCTTGACAACTGCAGCGGGTCTAGCAGACTCCGCACACGTCCACAACTTGAGATGTCCATCGCCAGATACCGACGCAAACGTTGCTGTCGAATGAGGAGAAAACGCTGCCGTGTACACCAACTGAGAATGGCCGACGAACGTACTCAGACAGGATTCAGTTTCAGGATCCCACTGAAAAAAAACGCGCATTATTACACTCAAGTTTTATTTCTGCCAGAAAGTGAGGTTTCTGTGAATAATCGGAAGGATAGAACGATAAAATAAAGGGACCTTGTGGCCACTCAACTAGTTTACCAACGCGCTCCCAGCAGTTTAACTACTTCAGTTGCTGAAAAGTGCGCGTGTAATCATGGTGTTTTACAGTATTGGCCGTTACGGATTCTCCCACGGCTTTACTAATAAACTGATAAAATTTCATCAATAAAATTTTGGTTTCGGTTTTGGCATAACACTCATCATCATTAAGGTTCTTTGTCCCCGAGCTGGGGCAGAGGGCGTCCACAGTGAGTCTCCATCCCGCACGGTCTTGAGCTTCGCATTTGATTTCGCTCCAGGTTTTTCCAATGGTCTTCGCTTCGCCAATGACAGTCCGCCGCCAGGTCTGTTTTGGGCGACCACGTTTGCACTTTCCTTGGGGATTCCAGTCTTGGGCTTGCCTCGGTATGTGGTTTGGATCCCTTCGGAGAGTATGGCCTATCCAACTCCATTTGCGGCGTTTGATCTGCTGGTCGATCCGGACTTCACCACAACGTTCCTAAAGGTAGTATAACACTGTATTTCCTAATTTCTAATTATAATTGCAACAGAAAACTTCCACTGCTGGACATACGCCTCCTCGAAGGATCTTCACACCGATCGATCCTGTGCTACTAGTCTCCATTATCCAGCGCCCTTCTGCGATCTTCAGCTAATCGTCAGTGGATGAGCCGACAACGGCAAACTTGCAAACAATAATTACATTTTGAATCCGGCCCGAAGGACCAAAAACTGTAAGGATGTCCCTTACACTTTAGAAGTATGATATTGATAGGGTTGAACGGTGAATTAATTGGTAAAAATGATAAATAAAACCGTCCTGTTTGAGTGTTGTAGATGCACTGATTTATTACGATACAAAACAAATTGCAACTCTGCAAATCATGACAATGATGCACACTCACACGCTCACACTAATACATGTACGCTGCGGTAAACCCACACTCGTACAACAGTCATTCTCACCAGTTTTACGGTAGTATCCCAGCTGGCACTGAGTAAGTGCGCACGAGGCCAGTCCACAGAGCACACTTCGCTGGTGTGAGCTCGCAACACTCGTAGCGGCGCGGCACAACCCACTCTCCAGACGATCACGGTCCCATCTCCCGCGCCACATGCAGCAGCACCGTCGGTGGTCCCCGACCATGTCTGTCAAACAATTTCACTGTTAATTCTTATGTGATTTTATTATACCTATATACGACTATAAACCAAACTTATATTAATGCATGTTGACCTTGGGACCGCTACTATTTACTATGTAATAAAAGCTGTAGTTGAAATTCAACTGTTTACCTTGATGTTCTGACGACTGTACTTCAAGACATAGACAGATATTTATTTTGTTAACATGGATATTAAACTTACGAAGTAGCTTTCAGCGACATACGAGCGCCATTAGCTGTCTTCTGCTTATACTTCTGCTTAAACTTACATGTCTATTTTATATTTCTTTATTTTATAATTTAAACCAAAAAAAAACTGTTTATTTTTGTATTTCAATTACTCATGATACTACAAATTGTTTATTTAAATTGAATATATATTTATATATGTGTGTGTGTATATGTGTATATATACATGTATAATCCATAATCCAAATAATATTAATAAGTAATGAAAATGTCTAAATTGGAAGGTAACAGCGGAACTCGCTACTTAGGCTCGTCTAAAAAGAAATAAATGTCATGGCGACTACTAGCTCACAGACTCTACTACCAACCAAATCTAGCAGAAAAGGTTTTGTCATTATGGGGAATCGAACATCAGACTACCTCGTGGTCTCAAACCTAGACTATGGTTAGTTAAATCAGATGTTTCGTGTAATCATACTGGCACAGCAGCACTGCTGCTAATGCTTGGGACCAGAAAACAATGTTATAGCCCAACACCAGAAGAACCATCCATACTGGCAGACAATATTTTGTCTGCAGAACCACCATACTGACAGCATCCTCCTAATTACACTGGTGACATTGAATAAAAACTGACGCTAAAAAAAGAGATCTTATTAAGCAAGTACATTATACCACACAACTACATTTATTCAAAATGAAAATAATCGATATTCAATACAAGGAAAGAATCTTTATCAAAATCTAGCACAACGCATTGCTACCGTGACGTCACTACGTGTTAAAGTCGCCTAATTTGTATGAGCGTATAAACCAATTTGTCATTAACTTTGTTAGTTGTTCGTTTTTAAGTACTTATAATAAAAATGTACAGACATTCGATGTATGAAAACTTTATAAAGTTATTATTAATTAAAATTTTTATTTTGACATACAGTTAGGAGATTAAAATTACTTAACTGAAGCAATTATATATTAACAAAATTCCTTATTCAGTTGTAGAAAAATACGCTAGGTTACATTACACTAAAATGATTGTCAGAATATTTCGGTGACAACTAAAAAAAGCGCAAACATTCAGCGCTTTCCAAGATTCTAATCAGACACCGAAATACTTGTAGACTTAAGTTAATTGTCTATAAATAAACAAGCCCATCCTATTAAGCGTTGCGGTAAACAAGTTCTCACTCACAGCCGGAGCGCGTGGGGCTTCGGCGCACATTGTGAACTGGTGATTAGAGAGAATTATAACTGGCCCACGAGGAGCACGTCGACCATATAATACAAATCCTTGGATTATATGGCATAGCAAAATAGTATTAAGCCTATGACTTACAAATATTTATATTAACTTGTTGTAATTAAGAATTGTTCGTAATTCATAATTAAGTGTTTTCTATAGAACACAATGCAAAATCCTACATTTTTCACACATTAGACAAACTCTTTCAATTCACGGTATAAGTGTAGGCTCCATAGTATTGCAGAGAAGGGAGCTAGAAGCAGCGTTTAAGGACTTGTGAGCGTAGGTTTGGGCAATTATACTTTACCCAGACCAGGACAAGAGTCTGGGGACTTTGCTTCCTTTGTTTCTATATCCTTAAATGAAAAAAAGCAGTGACACATGTACTCTTAATCTGTAAGGGCACAGAACTTATTGTGTAATTAATAAGAAATGGTGAATCACATGTTTAACGAATTACCTACTTTATATATAATACAACTACCAGCATCTGATCCATCTAGAAGTTAATCATTGTCGTCATTCATAATTACATATCATACTTTAACTATTAGGTCTTTCACTCTGATATATTTTTTAAGATTTTTTCCTTATTTATTTCATTACCAAGATGGAAACTTTTAGACTTTTAAATACTCATCAATATATATTACTAATATCATAGGTTTGAAGGTGATAAAAGTTTTTTCTTATTATTATCAATTCAAATAAACAATTGGTAGAATCATGAGTAATGGCACTGTAGGGTTAAAATGAAATATAATTAATAATAAATAGTTTTATATCCTGAGAAGAATCCTGTCTACACTAGTTCTATGGGAATTGGTGACAATAACAGGTTTTTCTTTGTCTTGCAATGTTTTCATTGGCAATTGACATTGAAAACATATGCAATCAGCAACATCAAGTTGTAAGAGTGCGAATGGTCAATTGCAGATGCTTACATAAATGATAATTTCAAATGATATATGGTTCAAGTTCCAGTTCATATTAACATGTTTTTATGTTATATATTGAAAACAAGCAGACTGCTGACCTGATGGTACTAATTATAGTTGTCTACATATAGTACATGTGGTTATTATGAAATTTGCAGTAATTTCTACACCCTCTACAAAAACCAAACTGTTGTATGTTGTCAACTTGTAACATAAGATGTAAAGTCATGTAACAATGCAGCTGTTACATGCCTTATGTTTCGCCATCGTACTAAAACAATCAGATATATAAATTCTATAAAAATGTATTCCATATTGCCAATATTGAAGAATTAATTTATCATAATAATTATAAGAAAAGACACAGAATGCTGTAGGACTCTTCTTTATTGTACCTTTTATTTATCATTTTTAAATAAACCAACATCAAGCAGCAAACTGTCGTTTGAACATTGTTGAATAAGAGCCTTACCCACTCTCTACCGAGCACCGCGACAGTCATAGTGTTCAATAGTTTAATCGAATACAGAAATATAAGCAATTGAATATCATATTTCTTTGAGAGGCTCAGAAATTGATTGTGTGATAATAAATTGGTGTTCAATATAAAGTCAGGAAGTCAAAATCAGGAAATAAACATAGCATGTTACACAAGTTATTATGGTTATTAACAGACTCAAAATAATAGAATATGTCAGGCAATTTAGATGTTTATATATCTATCATAAAAGAATATAACAATTTTTTATATGGGTTGTATTTTTAATAAGCATCACTTATGCAACTTAATTGAAAACTCAACTGCATTTTTATCCTTTACTTTGTTAAGGCACAGCATAATTCAGTGTTAAGAACTATATCACATCAGACTGTAAAAAAATCTTCATAGATGACTTAAAATTCAGTTAATAATACATTAAATTTGATAAAATAATAAGTAAATTTTAAGTGTATTTAATATAAATGTCTATATGTAGTAATTATGTTGGAGGGTGTAATAACGGATTAATTAATTATAACTTTGTTATGTTTAAAATTGTAGCAAATATAATTTTTGTAAAAAATATAATTTTAATACCTACCACATCAAACAGCCCATCTGTCCACTCCAACTTTTGAACTTCTAGTATAGTATTGCCATCCGGGGCCAGCTCCAGAAAGAATAAGGTTCCTCCACCAGCCAGCCCATAGTATTGGCTTGTCGCAACAGCCAACATATCCGGCCTTGTCCGAGAAAACCGGACACTGTAGCCATGGCGGCCTGGTGTCAGGAATGTTGGCATACTGATAGTGTAACTGAAATTATATATTTTTTGTGATATGATATAAAAATAGTAAAATAAATTTAGAAAAAAATGTCTAAGTAGTGAGCTATATGCAAACCATTCCTCCAGTGTTGGAAACATATACTGACCAAGGTAGTAAATTATAATCACATAGGCAATAGGAATATAATATAAAATTACTAATTTGAATGATTATATATTAAGCTGTGCTTATCCCAGAGATTAAATAAACTCAAATATATTGATATTATTCAATTATATTTAACAGAATTTTTAAATCTAATAATATTACAGACCGTACAATAGGACACTTATTTATATTATCATTTATACTTGTAAGCAATTATTTTTTACTATATTAGAATATTTAGTGGAATTCTAATTAATTCAAATCAAAAAGTTTGAAGTCTTCAACTGAAAATATAACAAGATAGATAAAGGAGAAAGCATTAAATGTGAAATATAAAAATCTTAAAAATGAGATCTTTTCTGTGGTATTTATTTTATTGTAGTTTGTTTGTTCATTATATATATTTTCTCAATAATTATAAACAAATAATCCAGTTACTTTCAACAGATGTAATGTAAAACACAAAGTCACTACTATGGGATTCATCAAGAGCTAGTACGAAATTAAGTGTAAGTATTTACACAATAGAATTATTGGCTTATATTTGGATAATTTTTAAATTTAATTTGTTTCAGATCTTTAAAATAAAAGTATGATGTGTCTACTAACTTCCTTTGTGTCTTATATTAACATAATACTTTGGTCCATTGTAAGTGCACTATTAATTGCATTTAATTTCAGGTACTAAAGTGATCTTAATTTCAATAAACACCGAATATAATTATCAAACTACATTTTCAATCAAATATTTCTGAACTCGTTAAACCTATTTACTCGATCGGCCTGTCAAAGTCATCAATACTTGTCATGTCAAAATTAAAAAAAATGAAAAGCAAAGCGTAGTGATGTGATTATGACATCACAATTGGTATTGATTCATTAAAGAAGATGCGTTCGATGCGTCATACTTCTGAAATCCTATAAGTCTAACAACTAACGTAATCCAATAAGACTGTTATTCTAATTCCTATGAAGCCATACGGGGCTCCAATATATAAGAACGAGTTCCTTGTTGTCTGTTATTTCTGGTGACCATCTCAAAACATACACGAGTCTACTATAGATCTCGCTACCTATTAGCAAACCTTCACCGTTTTCTTTTTATTTTCCATTGATTCCTCAAGACTTGAAAAATAAAAAATGTTGGATTATCTAGCATTAGTTTTCGTCGTAGCAGTGAAAGTATTTAAAAAAACTACTCCAAATGGAAAAGTAACAGTTTACCTTGGTAAACGTGACTTCATTGATCATATAGATTACTGTGATCCTGTTGATGGAGTTGTAGTGGTGGATACCGAATACCTGAAAGGAAGAAAAGTATACAGCCAGGTATTTACAGTGCAGTGTTAAAGTGAAAATGTGCAGTGCATATTATTGGATTGATCAACTTTTTTGTTGCCAGCTCGTGACCACTTACCGCTATGGTAGGGAAGAAGATGAAGTTATGGGAGTTAAGTTTTCTAAGGAAATGGTAATCGGTCAAGAACAAGTCGTGCCACTGATTAATGCGAAAATGGAACTAACACCTGTTCAAGAGAAATTATTGAAGAAACTTGGACCTAATGCCTACCCCTTTACCTTCAATTTTCCCGAAATGGCTCCTAGCTCGGTATAAATCAGTATTATTTAAATCGACTATAAATAAATAAATAAAAATGACTTAATACGTACTTATTATGTTTAGGTCACTCTTCAACCTTCAGAAGAAGATCAGGGTAAACCAATGGGTGTCGATTATTGCGTAAGGACTTATGTAGCTGAAAGTGAAGATCAAAAGAGCCACAAGAGGAGTTCGGTTACCCTGGCGATTAAAAAGGTTCACACACTGTCAACTTTATCAATACAACATTTCATAAGTTATTTACAACTAAAATGTTTGAATAATTCTGTCTGTCTCTTTTTAGTTGCAACATGCTCCAACATCTCGTGGGCGCCGTCTACCCAGTTCCCTTGTCAGCAAAGGCTTTACATTCAGCAATGGAAAGATCAACTTGGAAGTAACATTAGATAGGGAAATTTACTATCACGGGGAGAAGGTTGCTGCGAATGTTATTGTTTCCAACAACTCGCGTAAAGCTGTGCGTAATATTCGCTGTATGGTGGTGCAGCATGTTGAAATCACAATGATCAATTCGCAATTTAGTCGTCATGTTGCATCGCTGGAGAGTCGCGAAGGGTGCCCTATTACACCTGGAGCTAGTCTTTCAAAGACTTTCTACTTGGTACCCTTGGCTCGAAGCAACAAAGACATCCGAGGTAAAATAAAAACATTTTATACATAACTAATACGTAATAGAAACACTTAAAATGTAATCATGAAATTTGAGGGCAGAATTCATTCCCCAGGTGTTGCTCTGGATGGTCACCTGAAGGAAGATGATGTGAATCTTGCCAGTTCGACTCTTGTTGCTGAAGGAAAATGCCCAGCTGATGCTATTGGTATTGTTGTTTCGTACTCAGTTAGAGTAAAACTGAACTGTGGAACCTTGGGAGGGGAACTAGTTACAGACGTGCCTTTCAAGCTCCTACATCCCGCTGAAGGTATAGTATTAAGCAAAATCCAGAACGGGTCAAGCGAGGAGATTTATTTTTTGACTTGAAATATTATTGATTGGTTGATTATTGATTTCAGGTACAGTTGAACGCCAACGCTTTAATGCGATGAAAAAGATGCAGTCTATTGAAAGACATCGCTATGAAAATTCTCTTTACACTAACGAGGAAGAGGATAACATTGTATTTGAAGACTTCGCTCGCCTCAGAATGAATGAACCCGAATAAATATTGGTTCTAATATGTCAAAGAAAAAAAACTGTAAAATTATTAAAAACAGTAAAAAAATAAGCAATTTAACATTCTTTATAGAGTCTATTAATCAATGGGTTATGTTCATTCATCATTATTTACATTCAATTATTATCGTTTGATTTGTAACCAAAACAAATGCAACCACATTTCAATGTTATTTGCTAAATTTAGGATTTTGATTAGTTTTACAATTACGTAAATATTACATTTGAAATTATAAGAATCACCATTACTCATTAGAACTTATAACATCTTAACCAACATTAATGTATTTGAAACAAAAAAAATGTGTGATCAATATTATACACATAATATCTAAAATCCTTACCTTGATATTCAGGTCTTATTAAATCACAAAATCACCAGAGATTGTTGTCTTTCATTTATGTGTCTTTAATTTAATCTTAATTTAAAACCACTTCCTGTTCGAATTTGTCAAAGTTAACACCAGAAAGACCCACGCGATACTGACAATATTTATTCGAAGACCGAACGAAGTCGCATATTTTGCATATTCTATTGTTGAAGTAATAAATCTGAGGGTCCACCTTAACCCCGCCCTTTTCTTTTTCTACTATCAACCCCAATCTTAATCGTAACTCAGTATAATTTGATGAGGACTAGTGTCTGGTGCATTCATTGTTAATGGGGTTGATTGTTCACTTTTGATATTACCACAAAATTAATAATTTTTAAGAGACTGTAACAGAAAATGATAAAAAAATGTATTACGTAGATATATTTCATTTACTCACAGTCAGACAATTATACCCATATTACACGGTTATAAGTAACATGAGTTCAGAATTTTGTGAACGAGACACACAGTTTGGCTTAATCTAGGTAGATTTATAAACCTTCGACTTAATTAAAATGAACCTTCACAAATTTTTAATTGCATTATTGTTCCGCTAAATCTAATTAATAATGTACATTCACTATGCGAAACTGAATATGTAGTTGAATTGTCTAATTATTTATTTGACTATTGCACTGAACACTTTCATAGGGTGGACTTAATGCAACAAGGTATTCTCTACCAGTCAAACGGACGGGAAGTACATAAATAACATTTAATTGGTGCAAACAGAAGTGAAAATTATATAATTATTAAATTATATATATATTTCACCTGTACATATACACATACTCGTGATTGCCTGATGACGACAAATACACGGATTTTCAATCGTCACCTGAGATGATACGCGAGCACAATTAATTGTGCTATTTTAACAAAAACAAGTATTGAAATGTGCTAGATAAATGAAAATAGATGTATACAAATTATTTTCTTATTAGTTACCACTTGATAACCTTTAATTTGTAATATATAATCTGTAGATCTACTTGAATTATATATAAATAAAAATTATATATAAAATAAAGTAAATAAATTATAATAACAAAATCGGACCACCGCGCCAGTATATAAACTATCACCAAGAATATACCGGAATATACCTAACTTCCGTATTGCAAGTATATGAGAGCGTAAACTTAGTTTGAAAGTACATTATATTATATTTGAAATTACATTCCCAAAAATATGCTACACCAATAGATCAAAGACATGTTTTGATATACACGTGACACTATTATCATTAACCTCGTGTTTTATCATAATAGAGAATTTTAAGAGAACATTACCTATCCGACTTTTACCCCGGCGCGGATCCAGTCCTCATAAAAGGTTGTGGTCACAGCTACTAGAAAATCGGCTAAGTACGAGTCGGAGCATGAACATGCTCATTAACAATCATGCAAGTCGTCGAACTTTTGAATTAGATTATTTTATTTTCCCTGAGCATAAGGCATTTGGCCTTAGGAATGGAAATAAACTTAGGAGGAAGAAGGAGGTCTTTTTTTCTAGTAGATAGTAAGCCAATATAGGGACACTAGACTGGGTAAATAGGTATCTTGACGTTGTATCAGGAGTAATGTAAGTGAGATCCACCAGGCGAGATTTTTATTATTTTTTACATTTTGTAAGAATATCAAATTAAATTAAATGCAAATTAAATTAAGGTACATTTTACATAAAACAACTTTATTTAGGTACTTACTTAAATTACAAATTCAAGCTTACGTTTCTTTTTTGCGAAAACGTTGATAATGTCATCGATATCCAGGTTCATCATCGATCATATCTTTGTGTATATTTAGGAGAGCTAGCCCGGATAATCTTTCCTGTGCCATTGAGGCACGCAACCAAGATTTTATTCTGCGAAGAGTAGAAAAAGATCTCTCTGCGGTAGCTACGCTGACCGGAAGAGTTGCCAGTATTTGTGCGTTCCGAATCACGCACGTTTCATGATTAATTGTTTTTTAAATTTTATTAAGGCATATCGTTTATTATCATCAGCCTATCGATCTCAATAGACCGTAAAAGTGTGACGTTACAAGTCTATTAAGGTTGTGGGTATGCCCATCGTGCCCACAACGGTGGATCCACCCTTGTTTTACCCTAACGGATTTTAACACGAAAAATGTTTTCATTTCTATAGGAAAATCCGATATCCTAACTCTATCGGAAAACTAGCATTAACGATGTTCATACATATAAAAAATCTATTGTTTTTCTTTGTAGTTTGGAGAGGAGTCCCCGAATCCTCATGGATAGTGAGGTTATCCAAGTGCCACGGTCATTATATCAGGGACTCGACCGGGTTGAGCAACCAGCTAAACTCAGCCTGAGTCTTGGCTATAAGGGCTCCTAAGGTTTGCATGGAACTAACCTATTCATCATTATTGGTTGATCTCATCTTATAGAATACTTATTAGTTAGTAGAAGATTAATTAGTTTATTTAATTACCGCATTACATTATAAATGTATTGTTTAATTAAGAGTCTTTCAGGCTTAGCATAATTAATCAATTATTACAAAAATCTATAAAAAAAAATTGGACTAATATTTTTCAATTAAAATTAATAAGCTTAATAAGCGCATTTCACGTTGATTTCATGTTACAAAAATGATAATAAAATCAAGACCTGTACCCATTGCACGACCAACGTTTCACTCCTATTTAATTATCTATCAAGCAATAGGCTATGCTACGCACATTGATAAAATAATATAAAATTTAACATCAAAACTTGAGAATATAAATTCGTCTTCACGTTCATGCAAGACTGACACGTTCAAATTAATGATCTCTTTAGCCATTGGGTATCTCTTATCTAATTCTCATGACCTTAAACCGGTCACACTACTTTTGGACAAAAGCCAAGACACCAGTGTCCTTTTGGCCTTTTATTTTAATTGTCCCCAAGGGTGAGTTTATGGAGTTAAAACCTGTTTGACCGCTTCCTACTGTGAGAAAGGACAGCGAAAAATGACCCTTTATTTGCATGCATTCGCAATATTTTTGTTATACACACAGTTTCTAAGTTAGGCATGTGTATACTTAATAAAATAGTTTTGTTTGTAAAATATTATTTACTATTATTAACTTTATCGTTATATTCATTGCAAAGATTTTCCTATAAATTTATATGAACATGAAATAAAAATTATTTATATTCAATCACTCTGCTAGTAGATATAAAAATGTGCTACTTTGAAAAAAGGCATTATTGTTTTTTATAACTATTTTTTTTTTATTTATACATATTATTTTAATATATTGCGTTCCTTAATATCACAATGCAAATAATTACGTTTCTGTCTACTTATTTATATAACATATTCATGTCCGAATATATATTCTAAGATTTCATAAGTACTAATAAGCACATCATTTTATTTTATACTAAATGACTACATTAGAATATCCGTTGCTTCAATAATTTCTCGGCAGTGTGTATAAGAGAGGCTATTGTGTGACACACACCCTTCATTTCATACAACAAGTGTAAGTTAGTCCATTCCTTTGCCACGGCTCGCAAAAGGGCTAGTGGATGGACAATAGTTTGTTATTTCCCACAAGGAACTGGTCAAACTGGTTTGCTTTAAGGGTGGACAGGAAGCCCTTTGGTCTTCTTCCTTGATACGTGACAATAGTTAGTTGGCAAAGATTAAATTGAGGAGTGTGGGAATTGCTTTTTTAACCGTTAGAATCTTTGTATTTGTGGATAAGTCCATTGGTAATTAAAATGGTGGCTGCTATAACATTTGGTTTCCATGGAATAGTCTCCATAGAATAGTGGAAATAGTCTCATGGGTAACAAATGTAATTTATTAGCTTTTAGCCTTAAATATTAATTTCTTAACATTTATAAAGTAAATTGTGAGAAATGGTATTATTACTAGATAGCCAAGATACAATAATGGGTTAATGAATGTTAGTCTGATAGTAAAATAAAAAAATAAGTACACAAAGAAGATTTTAAGCAATTAATTTTAATTTACCAATAATGTTTAAAGTGGGTAATTCTTTGTTGTGTAAAGTATAGTTTTACACAATGCGGATCTATATCATCCTATTCTTGGTTAGATTAATATAGATTGGGTGTATATAAATATCTTTCATAGATAAAATATTATATAAACATAGATAATCGTTGAGCATAACATATTTTAGCGCAATGAAGTGGCACCTATTCAACCGGATTTACCATTAAAATCATAATAATATTGTTAATTCTCAAATAAATAATATTTTATTATTATAATCTGTAGCTCATCCATCGCAATGACCGTTATAAAATACTTTGTGAAAAAGGTGTCGAAATGTGAAAAGAAACATAAACAGCATCTCGCGAACAATCGCCCTTCGCTCATTTTTTTTTGCTAGAGACGCGTGCGCACTTTACATCCTGATGAAATAAGATGGGGGTCCATTATTATCACCCCTTGTAGCTTCAACCTGTCAGTAAACTGCTTACAAAGGATGTTTGCTTTTTTTCTTTCTATGTTCATCTGTTCTTAATATGAATCATAAGTGAATTAATGTTAAGGTTTTATGTTTTCTAAAAATGGTTTTTTGTATATTCTGACAAAAAAAACAAACTATCCACCCGATGTTATGTGTACGACTATAGTACATATAGTTTCTACTATATTATATGTTGACGTCGAATATCGCCTTGTAGAAATTCACCAGCAAATTCATCTTATACGTCTCCCCGGTCAACCTTCCGCATATCGATTTTTATTTTTGCCTGTTACCGCTATACAAATTTTTATTATAACTGTTATCGCCGTTGAAGACACATAGTTTTATTTGTTCTGCCTAATTTTCCCCCAACAATCTAACTAATCTAAGTCTCGCTATATCTAAGTTGCAGACAAGATATACGCAATACCGTCTTTACCATAAGGGCACACGAGGCCCGTGCCCAGGTCCTCCATTCTCAGGGGGGCCCCGAAGGACCTACAATTTCTCTCACACATTTAGATACATTAGACATTACTGTTTTTTGTAAATTAGTTACATGATTATAAGAAGGTGGCGTATACTATGTCAACGAAGACAGACGGTCCTAGAAGGCTAGCTTTCTATCTGGAAGCTGAGGCCAAGAGACGCCTATGGATTTGTTCGGGATTCCAACAACTGAAGCGCTAGCGTTGAAATTACTTAATGAGTAACATTATTTTAGTGCAGTATTCCAACCACGCGATGGCGCGAGTACAACTTATTTAGCGAGCATAACAAAATTATTTTAAAAATGGTAGAATAATTCCCTTTCTTTATTTTGCAACAGGGCCTCCAATTCTTCTATGCACATAGGCCTAGCTTAGTTTAAGACGGCAGTAGATATACGCACAAGATGTTTTATGCAGCACGTAAATGTAGAACCATTGAAGGCAAAGACAGCATTATACTTACTAATGATACTCATCGCAAGATTAAATTGAATCCTGAACTCGACCAGCACCTCATCCAATATCCTGCAGACACCCACCGCAATCAATATTCCTTCAGGTTAAAAAAGAAACAACCACAATAACTAACAAGTTTATCTATATTTACACAAGATCCTTCCCTGAATCCTGAATATTCAAGTATCCTAAACCATTACCGTTTCACCTTGCCACACCTGTCTAAAGTTGTGGAATATATTGTTCATGGCCAACTTGCCAAGTTTCTAAGTAAGCACAGTCTTATGTTTTTTTGGTTTGATTTCCGCCCAGGTCACAGCACTACTTCTGAGTTACATAAGGTTGAATTGAATCCTGAACTCGACCAGCACCTCATCCAATATCCTGCAGACACCCACCGCAATCAATATTCCTTCAGGTTAAAAAAGAAACAACCACAATAACTAACAAGGTTATCTATATTTACACATCAAGATCCTTCCCTGAATCCTGAATATTCAAGTATCCTAAGCCAGTACCGTTTCACCTTGCCACACCTGTCTAAAGTTGTGGAATATATTGTTCATGGCCAACTTGCCAAGTTTCTAAGTAAGCACAGTCTTATGTTTTATGGTTTGATTTCCGCCCAGGTCACAGCACTACTTTTTCGTTACATAAGGTTGAATTGAATCCTGAACTCGACCAGCACCTCATCCAATATCCTGCAGACACCCACCGCAATCAATATTCCTTCAGGTTAAAAAAGAAACAACCACAATAACTAACAAGTTTATCTATATTTACACATCAAGATCCTTCCCTGAATCCTGAATATTCAAGTATCCTAAGCCAGTACCGTTTCACCTTGCCACACCTGTCTAAAGTTGTGGAATATATTGTTCATGGCCAACTTGCCAAGTTTCTAAGTAAGCACAGTCTTATGTTTTTTTGGTTTGATTTCCGCCAGGTCACAGCACTACTTCTGAGTTACATAAGGTTGAATTGAATCCTGAACTCGACCAGCACCTCATCCAATATCCTGCAGACACCCACCGCAATCAATATTCCTTCAGGTTAAAAAAGAAACAACCACAATAACTAACAAGTTTATCTATATTTACACAACAAGATCCTTCCCGGAATCCTGAAAATTCAAGTATCCTAAACCAGTACCGTTTCACCTTGCCACACCTGTCTAAAGTTGTGGAATATATTGTTCATGGCCAACTTGCCAAGTTTCTAAGTAAGCACAGTCTTATGTTTTTTGGTTTGACTTCTGAGTTACATAAGGTTTCAGATGATATCCGCTAAGTAATGGACACTAAGCTCTTAACTCTGTTAAATTTTACTAATGTTTTCAATATGGTCGCGCTTCATGTGTAGCTAACATTAGTTTACATTCGTTTGCAAACGATATCAACAGCGTAAATTTTAGTATGAAAACTTTGTACCTACAGCGCCTCTAGCGGAACATAATTGTACTATTCTTTCATATTAAAATGGCATGACTTCTGTAGCTTACTATACGTCAAACACCTATCGGAAACAACAGTAAACTCATGGTAGCGCCACTGTTATCCAATCGTTTTTAGCTGCGATGACGTTCTCAGTGTGTCTCGCCTGATGATTTTTGGTCTGATCGGATTACATTAACTGCTAACAAGGTAATCACATGCCGATTCCATCTGACTTGCAGCTCTACCAACAGTTTGACTTAAACAGTGCTATCGTCATATCGCCAACATGAACGCCAACTTAGAGAGTATTTCTGAATAGACATAATCGTTGAACTTTGCAATCAATGCCGCAAAATCTCAAGTATACCGGGTGTCTCATTCAAATCGGTCAGTATGGGAAAGTCTGAAACTATAAGACATACGAAGATCTGTTCTGAGGAACCATGTCATCGATTTTAATAACAAGAAAAACTGCTTTCATACATTTTAAAAATCATCTGTACTCCGTTCGGGAATCGAACCCGATCGTTTTGAAAAAAAAACCTACACTATTTCTATTTAGATATCGATTATGTTGGTCTTAAGCAGTAAATGTCTCTATGAAACATGATGTCTAAAATGCATTGTTGCCAAGAGACATTGCCATTTTTGCCCTACCAAATGGCCCGCAAGGTCGCCCGATTTAACGCCTCTGGACTATTTCTTGTGGGGATACGTTAAGGATGAAGTGTACAAAACAAGTTATGATACCGTTGAAGACCTAAAAGTTGCCATAGAGACAATTTTAACGCAAATTCACCACATGAAGATACAAAATGCAATAATAAGATCGTTACCTAAACGTGTTGAATATTGTATTGAAAAAGGCGGCGGTCACTTCGAGCACCTACTAAAATAAAATAAAGTATGTGAAAACAATGCATTTTATTCATTTTAGATATCATGTTTCATAGAGACATTTACTGCTTAAGACCTACACAATCGATATCTAAATAGAAATAGTGTAGGTTTTTTTTTTCAAAACAATCGGGTTCGATTCCCGAACGGAGTACTGATGATTTTTAAAATGTATGAATGCAGTTTTTCTTGTTATTAAAATCGATGACATGGTTCCTCAGAACAGATCTTCGTATGTCTTATAGTTTCAGACTTCCCATACTGACCGATTTGAATGAGACACCCTGTATAACACTATTATTTATAATACTATTTACCGATTAGACTTATTGGTAATTAGTTCTACATAACTGCAATAAATTTTGCGGATTTACCACCTGTCATTATTGTTGTATATGTATATCTTAATCTGTGAAAAAACTTGTTATGTAATAAATTTTGGCATTATTATGTATGTACTATTGAATTATGTATGTATATAAACATTTCAATTTCTTCTTCATACCATACACACAAACCAATAAAGGTTTTTTTTAGTACGGACCTTAAAAACGATTAATTATATGTTAACGATGAATACATGCCTTAATTCATTATAATCTATTTAATTAATTACCTGTAAATACTTCAGATAAAATACTAATAATAATAAAAACCACTACAAAAAAATCCATCCAAACTATATTCTCTGATTATGGTGATGGAAAATGCTCTAAAACAGTGAAATAAAACCATAATCAAAGTATGTATATAATAACATTTATAATACAGTAGAAGGGTTTTATAGAAGGGAATGTTGCTTATCGCCAGTTCGTGTAAGTAAATGTAAGGGGCTCATTGATGCGCTGCTAAGGGTCAGCTCTTGCCCTTTCCCACGCTCACAATAACCGGCATTCAGGATCCCAAGGATACGCGATGTCTTCAGCGCTTAGGGCACGCTATTGTATAGGTAAGCATTCATAAAATACTTCTAACACAGCTATGTTAAAAATTGTATGAATTCCTAAACTCTAATATAATAATAAGATATCTTTAAGTTATTTATCTAACAACCCAATGAACTAACAGCACATGCTGAAGAAACGTCCATGAAATTTTCGTTTATTAATCAAATTCTTGTTTTAAGGCTTATACAATAAAGTGCTTTTAAGCCTGACTAAAGTAAACCTATGGTTTTTTTCTCTTTCTTATTTAAGCTATTTTTTAATTTAAAATAATTGAAAATTTTCTTAAACGAACCGAAATATTCTTAATTGATTGAAATAATATTGAATGCTATCAATGCAATGAAATTTGACACACACAACCACAAAATAGTACGACTTGATACCGACGATATTCATGGAGAAATTGTTAAACTTGTTGTTATTTGTACAATCTAATTGTGACATGTCTTTCACTGTTCTGATGCATGCTCCTGTAGCCATCGACGTGTATCTAAGTATGCAAATAAATGAGGTATTACAAAATGTTAATATAAGTTGCGTTTTGTAAAGCTCCGTCTTGTGATGGAGCAATGAACTTTGGCAAGGTGCATTGCCGTTAGTTTCCAATGCAAGTAATCAATAGGTAGGTTAGGTACTCGTACGTATAGGCAAGTAGTTACTAGACTGGTCCGTTATTCTATTAAGTTTTGCCAATAACATTGTTCTATATCTGATTTAAATTGTATTTGCAAAACGAGTTTATAACATTAGATCGAAAAGTTTGTTATAAATAGTATCAGGATTTTATTTCGAGTTTACTATATATGCGCAGTAGTATAATTGTGATCCTTGGGCGATTCATAGGAAGAAATGAATTGGAATCGCTCATTATATATTATCAATGAACCGAATATTAAAAATTAACATGGCGATATCATGTGATTAGGTGGTAATGATTTTGTTAAGCTATTCATGGCAGCGACAAATATAAACAAAGCACGGTAGATCAACTTATTTTTAATTAATAAAATAAATAACTATAACGAAACTAAAAACTAATCTGTGGTCTGCCACTTTCATTTCTGGTGAAAAGCGGCTATTGGCTGAAGCACGTACGCCTGGCCAGTGGCCCTATCTACGACATGGCCTGTAGTGGGTTCAAGAAACAATCTCGGTATGGGGGCAGCTGCTGTTACCTCAGGTTGATAATGCTGTCTCACTCCCGCACCACTCTCGTAAGGTACGTACTTTGTGTAGTCCACTGGCTTTGGCACATACGCTGGTGGTGGCACATATTGCACGGCCGGTTGCTCTGGTTCTTCTTTCTCTTTCACAACAAGAACAACCTGGTTCTTTGCCTCCTTAGGCTCAGCGGGCTGTTCTTCCTCTTCCTCCTCCTCTTCTTCTTCTTCTTCATATTTATGTTTGTAGTGCTGCCGTTTAGGTTTCTTAGTCGCTTCTTCCTGTTCTTCGCTGTCATGAGCATATTTCTCTACAATATGCGAAGGCTCTTCTTTTGGCTGCTGTTCCTTGTGTTTGCGAGATCTAGGCCTAGTTTCTTCTTCATCTTGACTTGGCTTGTGTTTTTTTTCATGCTTTACTTTAGGGTGGGCTCTCTTAGCTCTGCCATTTTCTTCGTAACTGGCCTTTTCTGGGTCATAATCATCAGATCCGTATGAATGGTCGCTGGGAATATCGTAGCTGTTGCTGGGACTATCGTGGTCATTGTAAGATCCATCGTCAGAATTATTATGTCCACTGTACTCATCGTCACCATGGTTATCTTGGTTACCGTGGTTACCAGCGTGACCAGCATGATTCAAGTCCCAGTAATGTTCCCCATATCCTCCTTTCTTATCACCCCATCTTACCTAAAAATATACATCTTATTATACACTTTTCACAGTTTTTTAAACAATTAGGAGTTAGGCTCTATTTTAGTGATAACGGAAAGATAGAGAAAGTATATAGTTAAATGCACAAGAGATACATAGAATGTTAGTTAACAAAAGAAGTTACATGTATGACACATTTAGCATTAAATTATATTTTAAAAGTTAATTATTAATTATTATTGAAGAAAAAGGGCAGATTTAAAGTCATTGCATGTTAAATGATACTTTAGAAGCCTTGTTTTTTATGAAAATTAAATTACTGAGAACTGCAACGATACAAAACTGATTAAATTATTACTATTTGTACTACATCACGTTAACTTCTAAAACAAGGCTTCCAAAGACCAAAGCTTAATAAGCATACTTTAGCAGAGAACAGTCCTTCCGATGGCCTGGATCTCTCGTGCCTCTCTGTGAAGTGGCGCTCACTGCCTTGCCGGTGTCCTTGGTCGAAGCCCTCGGCAGTAGGAAAGTGCCTATACCTTCAGCCAAGCCAAGCGAAGCGCGACAAGGAAACAGAGAAAAGAAGTTAGAGACAGAGATAGACAGATAGAGAACATGTGGTTTACTTTTCCCATATCCCTGTGGTTCTTATAGTCTTTCTTCTCGTACCGCTGCTCCCAAGTGTTGGGGTCTTCACAAACGTGACCGAATTCTATCTTGTACGGACTCAACTGTACTGAGAAAAAATCCCTATAAACCAAATTTTTCCAGGTCACTATTTCTCAAATTAAAACACTGATTGTGTCTCGTCAATAATAACAGTTATCCTTGGTCTTATTACAGCAGATGTAATTATAAATACAAATTAAAATTATGAGGCTTACTGTTAAGTAATTCTAATTATAGTGTTTAGTTACGTTTCTATTTCTTTAGATCTCGAACTAATTGTGAAGGAAAATTAAAGCTATAACTTACTGGAAAAATTTCGCTTGCGTTTCGATGGGAGATGGTGTCTTTGGTGGTAGTTTTACTGACACACAAACCACTGGCGTCCATGATGGTCCTGATGATAGAGCCACGAAAAACATGATCCATTTCTGAAAGCAGACTTCATAGTCAGTGAAGTTGGCGAAAAAGTAATACCTTCTACACATGAATTTATTATTCACTTCAATACACATCAAATCAAAAACTAGTATTTTAAAAATAACCCCACTGGTCGTTCAAAAGAGATGAAATGATGATTTCAGTAAATTGTAAAAATATCGACAGTTTTATTACAGATTTACGGATATTGAGCTTAAAATGAAAAATTTGCGCTTTTAACTGTCAAAATATATTATCTAGAGCAATACAACTTCGTTGGAACAAAAATAAGAACTACTATTTTGTTTTATATTATCAATTAATCTACTAATATTCTCAAATAGGCGTTTTTAAAATGATTAGAATCCAAGCAGGATTTTTTAAATATCGCCACAGTTGATTATGTAAATATGCACAAAGTTCTCAGGAACACAAACACCATATACACTTTCACTCCGGCTTCCGATACGCAATCACTTTTACTGCTGACACTATGCAGGCGCAAATTATTGGAATTAATTCAGTGCAAAATAAGTACCGTTTGGGACAAAAGTAGTGACATCGTGGGCAGTTGTCAATGGGTGTGAGAGATCGAAAGCCGACACTTGATTTATAGAGGAAGCCGTTCCGATTGGGTATTATGCAGCGGTCACCAACCTTTCAGGCTGAGGTATTTTCGTCATCAATTTTTGTTAAGAATTCGCTGTTCTATTTCAAATAGTAGTTGTATATGATTCTTTAAGGCTATATATATTATATATTCTTTGAAATTCAAATCGTATAGATTATTATTAATTATAAGTATTCACTTAATTATATACTTTTCACATACAAAAAAAAATATATCTTGGTAATAATTTCTTCAAACACTGTATACTTATTGGCACGCTTACTATTATTACGGCCCTGATATTTGGTTCACCAATTAATTTTGTGTCAAGTACAAAAGGGTAAAACTGATATTTAGGAGCTGTGATGCGTGAAAGTTCTGCTACGAAGTATCGCTTTGACATATTCAGATATTCAGAAACCAATTTCGCTCGCCAATTTGGCTTTGTCCTCCAAATGACTCCCAAACAGAATTTTAGCTGGAGTTTTTTTCAGATTTTCGTGTAAAAATGTATCACGAAAATGAAGACAAAATTATAAATATTTTCTTAGTAATTAATACTTGTCTTTCCATAAGGTTTAGTAAGTTTTTTTTTTTACCACAATACCAATATAACCACTATAAATTATATAAAAAATGTTAATTATTGAAAATAAACAGTAATCATTAAAAATATTATTTACTAATACCAAATAAATTAAAGGAAATAACTTATTTATCTAATAAACAAGTATAATTAACAATAAAATTACTGAATACGTATTTTATTATCAAATTACATCTTACTTATATATTCGAACTAACATTTAAGTTATATTTAGTTAGTTACAACAATTATTGCTATTTTTGATAAGTTCTTTTTAAATGTATTTTGGGATATAATCGTTTAGATGTATTTTTTATTTATGTACACAACAATCAGATACAAAATATCAGAGGTGTCTTTGCAAATAAACAGAACTTTATATAAGTTCTGTTTATTTCCAAAGACATTTCTACCAGCAGGCTATAGGCCTGCGATAGAAAACAATATACGATGTAGCATTTGGGTGCAATATATAATAAAAACTACAAAAAGGAGTATTAAGAATATATTGAAATGCATTTTTAAAAGAAACATCGTTTTATACTGCTTTTATGGAATGGGAAAAATAGATTTACTATAATTAAAAATATAAAATAAACAAATACCCTTACAAGAAACAACAGCAGTAATATACACTTAAATTTTACTAATAAATAGCATACGTTCACACTTATCAATATAAAAATATCAAACGGATACTTACTAGGTATGAATAATTTATTTTCGTACCCTTGTAAAAAGGTTAGCATTCTCTGAGCGTGAAGATTTTCATTAACAATAGAACTTTGTTTTTTTATACGCAGTGGTGTACTGAAAGCTGTGTTGATAATCCTATTTAGACGATTAATGCTAAATTGGAGAATTAATCATAAAGGGTCTTTCAAAAATAACTTTGTTTTTTAATTGTGGCAACACCAACGACATGACAGCATTGACAGTTAGTTTTTTGACATATTCGTCGTAGAAGCTTTGGCAATTGTTACAATGAATTCAATTTCGCTCAAAAATCGCATTAAAATAATTAAAACCCACTATAAAAATGGTGGTTCTGTTAAAATTAAATTCCGTAAAATTCGTGATATTTTCGGACAACATAATCGTCCTTCTGAGACCGCTATTCAGAATTTGGTCACTAAATTTGAGTCGACAGACTCGGTACAAAATATGCCAACACCAACGCGTTTTCGACCGGGCCGTTCAACTGAAAACATCGCAGCCGTGAGCCACAGTGTTGAAGAAGACCCAAATTTGTAAATTTTTCGACGTTCTCAACAACTGGGGTTATCCCAAACCACCACATGGCGAATTTTGCGTAAGGATTTGGCTTTGAGGCATTCACATCGCCGTAGATTCGCACAATTCATTATGGAAAACCCGCTGGTTTTTCTGAAAAAAACATTTTTTCAGACGAAGCCCATTTTCACTTGTCAGGGTACGTCAACAAGCAAAATTGCCGCATCTGGGCTTCTGAAAATCCTAGAGCGATTATTGAGAAGCCTTTGCATGCTCAACGTGTCACTGTATGGTGCGCTATGTGGTCTGGAGGCGTGATTGGGCCGTTTTTTTTCGAAGATGAGGCTGGAAATGCGGTAACGGTGAATGGATCACGCTATCGCGAGATGTTATCAACTCAATTTTGGCCTATCATTGATGACATGGATATCACTGACATGTGGTTTCAACAAGACGGTGCCATATGTCACACAGCCAATGAGACGATCAATTTATTGCAAACCAAATTTGCTGATCGTGTAATTTCCCGAAATTCAGCTGTTAAATGGCCAGCCAGATCGTGTGATCTAAGGACGGAGTCTATACGGAGCCAATCGAATTGACTACAGCCTTAAAACTCAAAATCCGTGATGTGATAGCCGAAATAGACCCAACATTTTGCCAAAAAGTGATTAAAAATTTTGATGAAAGAATTGACTTCTGTCAGCGTGGTCGTGGTGGACATTTGGCAGATATAATTTTTCATTCCAATTGCCGAACTTTTCTCTTAGTAGTACAATAAAAATTTGAATCATCTTCATCTAAATATTTTGTTTTAGAAAACAAAGTTCTTGTTGAAAGACCCTTTATTAAGCCGTTTTACCGAGAGAGATAACCACTGTTTTGAATAAATTTTAAATCTAGTGATAGTGTACCCTATAGTAAGTGTACTTGAAAATATTGACTTACCTAAAGTAGTGGTTTTTTTCTTCCCACTAGGGAAAGGCAAAGGCTCTGTGCCATACCAGCCAGGTCTTAAGTCTTTAATTTCTGTTTTGATAATGAGTAAGGCAAATGCCAAATCTTCGGTCTTATCTTCTTTTATATATTTCCAATTGTAGATGTAATGTAACGAAAAACTGGTATAAAGTTGTCATAACTTATTAATAACTCTTGTAGCGATGACGGAATATTCAGATCTATTTCTTGTAAGGCATCAATAAATAAAACTCTCTATTATTAAAGGCAGGGCATTCGTAAAAGATATGATTCAAAGTCTGAGGTACATTCAACCGACAATTATTACAATTTGGAAATGAAACAATATTTAGGCAACTTAAGTGAGCATTACATCTGTGACTTACCTAAAGATTTTGAAGGAGTTATGGCCAGAGTGATTTAGTTTTCGATTCTTGAACGAAGCAAAGGATTCAAAAGAAGTCAAAGCAATTACATCCGTGAGACACACGCCACTGGACACAGGCTTCCTCCTAGGTTCTCTAAAAAAAATCGCTTCAACGCTACTTGCACCCTTCCCCTTGATCAAATTGTCGGCCCCCATTATGGCCCTTGCTAACGCTGTTAGCACCCAGCGGCTTCCTGCGTTCTTTTACTCACTAAGTATACTTTTTATGACTAATTGAAAATATTTTATTTGTTTTTGTTTTCAATGTATGGTACCTATATTCGATAATAATTAAGTTTTGAATGCATTCTGGATTGATTATTTATAATGATATGTTTGATATGAATTATAATATTAAATTGAGTAATGTTTATAATATTTGCAATTAATTGTTACCACATGTATTAATATTAATTACTGATTCAGGATGAACAAGAATTTTGTAATAAATCTATTTAGATTTGTGGTTGTTTCCTCGAAGTACGGGTTGTACGGTTGATTAAAATATTTCTATATGAAATTTATTTCTTCGGGTACGTAAACGAATGCTGTATCTATAAATATATATTAGTAATAGTTTTTATTAACAATATAACGAGATATAAGTACGTAAAAACTGGCTAAGGTCTCAAAGGTGTCAATATTGCGATTTGCTTTGGATGCTTGACGAAGTGTAATCGCGTGCCGCACGTGAGAAGGTAAAGACGTTTGCAATCTTAATAATAATAGCGCATGGGAATTGGTCGCATAGAAGTGGAGTGATTGTGGAAAAACACTTCTTAAATCGGCTTCAATAACAAACAACTTCATACATTTTATAAAATGCCACAAAATTATAAATGCGGTTGTATGAAAATGGATGGATGGACATTCGTTACTCTGTCACACAAAAACTACTGACCAGATTTTAACGAAATTAAAGAACATTGAATAATTTATGTGGCGGTCAAGTATTTCTCTCCTATGGAAAAAACTGATATAACGTGGGCAGAAAACTTGTTTATTTTACAAATATAAAGAAAACAATGCAAGGAACATTTTACGACTACGATGGTACATAGTTAAAGAAGAATTTATTTGTGTTTTGAAAATTTATGAAAAATAAAGTTTACTTACGAATTTACTTTTCCAACGAATATCGGTTTGTCAAAGACGTGGGTTTATTTATTTAAACCTTATGTACATATATTGGTGAATAATGGCGGACTTAATGCCTTAGGCATTTCCTACCAGTCAACCTTCAGGAAATGCAGAGATACAAAGAGGTAGATTTACAAAAGACATTAAAAACAGATGTTAATACATAAACAAAAGAAACCTATATATTTTCAGAAAGTTTTAATACCTAAATTAAAACCAAAATAATATGATTCAATCCGCAATACAAATACAATTTTAATAAGCCTGTATCAACTTAGGTAAGCTATAAGTATATAAGCATTTTGTACTACAATCTAAGCACTAAACAGTTTTCTACAATTAAACACATAACATCTCTGTTTATTTTAATTTTATCTGTAACCTGTAGTAACGTCTTCATTCCTAAGAAAGTAATAACAACTAGAAAATGTAATCGATGAACATTAAGTCTGTATGTACGAATCTTTACAAACAAATCGAAGTATTGAAGTGAAACAAAGCGAGCAGCTAATCACAGGCAACGGCCGTGTAATGAGATGACCTGATTTTTATGTAATATCATGTAATTGTGGCATCTCTTTTAAAACCTTAGATGCACTGAGAGCACGAATTTAGTCTTCGTTTATTACGAGGCTTGTTATATGTACTTTAGACTGGAATCTTTACCAAGAATTATAATGCAATTGGTCATGTACCACATTTTTAAATCTACATAATGATTTCAATATATAACCATATTTTCTGTAAGAAAAATCGTTAAAAGTTTTAAATTTTGCTGCTCACTGACATATTGATTAATGTTTATTTCTCTGTTTTCTTTAACCTAGCTTTATTTACAAGTTACCTAGCTTTATATACAGTTACCTAACTTTATACATAGTTATAGAGGATTTCATAACATTCTATATTATGACACATTACCTGCCTGATGATTTTAAAAGGTAAACTTTTAGACGTTTGTTATCTAAAAAGATTTAATAGCTGTGTATGTACAATACAATGAAAGTTATTTTGGTTAAGTGACAGCTGAGTGGAGCACTTTCAAATAGTAATGATAAAGAATCTAATTTATACATAAAAGTCACTTTTAATGATCCAGGGGGCGTAATCTTAAAAACGATATTCGATATATCGTGGACTTCGTCGTGTCGTATCCTACTCTTAGTTACTATCGTTTAAAATATTTCAACGGACGATCGAACGAACCATATTAATTTTTAAATTAGAAGCCTCAAATGGCAACGATGAATTGAATTTGACAGACGAACATTCGCAAAATTTGCGAAAAAGTAATACGATACCTACGGTTTGAGGTGTCGTTGTAATTATCGTAAATTTGACGTTTATTTTGCGAATGTTCGTCTGTCAATTCATGATGGATCCATTTTCCCAACTATTCACCTTTCATTTGAGATTTCATATGGGATTGAAATAAAGATTTCATATTAACTGATGAGACTATTAGTTTGTTCATACTCATAAAGACAGATGATAGAACTAGAAATACAGATGATAGAACAAAGATGCTGGGAGATAAAATGTTTGATTTATAAAGGTAATTTATTAAGTCTGTAGGGAGACGCAAAAACTCAGAAACTATATTTTAGTTAGTAGTAATTGTTATTGTTCACGCTAAAATAAATTCTTTGCCTATACCAAATTACATCTGAGTCCGTTCAAGTATTTTTATCGATATTTTCCATAGGAAATAGTTATTTTCCCGCGGTAAAAATTATATTATAGCATATGTTAATCAGAGATAATGAATTCTTCAAATGGTGAAAGATTTTTTGACATGAGTTCAATAGTTACAAAACTTTCTCATGGGAAAGAAATATTTTCCAGCGATAAAAATTATAGTGTAGCCTATAGCCATTAATGATAATGTAGCATTCTAATGGTAAAAGCATTTTTGAAATTAGTTCATTAGTTTTTGATTTTATTCAAATAGTATTTAACCAAATTTTCTCCCCGTTTGTATATCAAACTTTTTTAATTATTGAGCTTTTAGAAAATATTTAACCAAACAAAGCATTTTTTACGTCTTGAATATATCAAGTTATTTATTCAAATTAATGAAATCTCGATAATCTCCTATTTTTATTTGTCAAAAATTTTGTACTTTATTAGCTGAAATATCTTTAAAATATTTCCCTATATACGTGTGTTTAAAAGTTTCAAAATGTTTTGCATTAGTAGTTATTGAGGTAAAGCAAAGTATGGAAAAAAAAAGCTTTTCTCTAGTCACAAGGCTTTCACTGACACAGCAAAAAATAAAAACGTGATTCTATCAAAATTAAACCATAGATTGAAAACACGACGACATAATATAAAAGGGCTTTGTTAAAACAGTTTTCCTTGATTTGCAACGGGGCTTGAACAGGGCTTGTTTTAATCGCACTTATTTTGATTCATCTATGCGCTTGAATATTTTGCCTAGAATGACGGTGGTGGAGACAATCTCTTGAAGAAGTTGGAAGTAGAAGTCAGAATATACTAGAACCGTCTCATATTATAGATAACCTATATCTAACGCAAAAAAACAGCAGATTTTTTTTAACCTTGTTAGGTATATTAAATACACAGATGTTGGTGTATATATATAGTGAGAATACTTACTACGTTAATTATATATTATGATTTTTCGTTTGATGATCCAAGATGACAGCAGAAACCTAAACGTAACGACCTTCGTAGTCCAGTGGTAGGTATACCGGTTTCAAGGTGTCGCCATCTCTGAGGTCCCAGGTTTTTTTTTTTTTTCCTCAGGAGATGAGGCTGAGAATCCGTCATGGATACCAACGCAACAGGCAAGCAGGGATGCGTTGATTATGTCGGACTCCTGGTACTGTCGAGACGGCTCGACTACACAGACCTACCGACTAAACTCAGCCTAGCCTTTGGTCCTATTGACCCTACTGGCTTTATTGACGAGAGGGCCGCAACTCAGGAGCACGGTTAGCGCTACCCCATGGTGAGGGTATATGCGCTAGAAGAAGGCACGAATCTCCAAAGTGGGACCGGCCAGTATTGATAAGAACCTAATCATGGCTAAGCAGAAGGCTGCCGTTTAGGGGTTGACAAGGGGCAGCGACGGCTCAGACGCCGCCGCTTGCAGGTCTAGAAGTTCCTGCGTGAGTTGGTTAGGGGGGTCGCTAAGGACATGTCGCGGTCTACGTATCCTCTGCCGGTATTGACTAGTGTTGCCTTGATACTGGCTCACAGTTGGTGGTGTTGACGGGGGTCCCAGGTTCGAGCCGGTTCCCGGTGGGGGCAGATATTTGCGTGATTAATGCGAGCATTTGTACCTTAACTATGGTTATTATAACATATTTCTACCAAATTTATTTATATATGTCTAACATATGTATGTCTATCCGTTACCTTATCTCCTATAACACAAGCCTTACAGAGCTGACTTTGGGCTTGGCTAATTGGTGTAAATGTAAAAAATATTTATTTATTTATTAACTATCAATTTTCAAATTTCTATTACTTTCGTATTCATAATCATATTATTAGTGAAGCACGAACAATATGAAATCATTTTTACATTTATATAAATAAATAATTATAACTAAATATTTCTTACTCTTACACCAATTATCTTTTTTTTATGTGTGTGCGGTTATGTGGGGTTCTCTTCCCCAGAAGGGGGAGGCCTACCTACTAAAAACCTTGGGGGAGGCTACACTACCTCCCCCGATCTCCGCCACCGACGACGCGACGCCTCCCGGCCACGGGAGGGCCGTAGTCCCTCCCGGGTCGCCGGCGGGCGCGAGAATGTCGCGCCCGCGGATACGGCGACCTGGACACCAATTATCCTAGCCCAAAATAAGCATTTTAAGTAGTGTTACTGCAAATACTCGCTATTATTCGGTATTCGACATAACTCGAAACTTTTTTACATTCATCGAAACCGAATAATACCTAGTATTATGCGATACTCGGCGAACATGCGTATAAAAAAAAATTACGAACAAATTATTAATTAAGTAAACTAATTAGTTAAAAATAATCAATCTTTATTTTTTTCCTTATTGATATATACACAATATAAATTATAATCTTTAATATTAAAATTCAGTCCATACTCATGAAATAAGTTAGGCTTTTTAATTAATTTTAAACTACTATATATGAATGTACTTATTTTATAACATGAAGCAGATTTCTTTAGCTTTATATTGGATATAAATTATGTAACTAATAATAACCCGGTAAGTTTAATAGCACTATTAAGATTTTTCATAATTATTTAACACGAATAAAAATTATTTTTAATGTGCCTTATTTATGTCGAATAGTAATGCCGAGTTATTCAACTGTTCGCCGAAGTGAATGACGATTAATCGATATTCGACTTTTCGCTATAACAACTATTTGCGGCACGACTTATTGTAAGGCTTTTGTTATGGGATGGGTTATGTATGGACAAATGCTTACATGCATCACACAAACATTTGTATGATGAATGGACCGGGACTGGTACCCGGGATCTCAGACATGGCAACACCCTGAAACCGGTGTACTAATTACTCAGCTATGGCAGTTGTCAAATACTTCTTATGCTTTATACAATACACCTACGTCTTTATTAAGCCAATCAATGAGATTAAAGTTAAAGCGCAGCCAGCGCCATAATTGTGTTTTCAGGTCAATGTCGGTCACAATCGATACGAAAAGTTGGCGAAAGTGAAGCTAATGTGTGTATGTCTTCAGGTTACGTGCTCGCGCTGCCACTTGCCTCAGTAACATATTTATCATTGTGGGCTTAAGTTGCGCAAGCGCTGTTTATTGAGTCGAAAACAAATTCGGTTGAGGTCTATTGTTTTTTTGTCGCGCTCCTTTGGTAATCAAAATGAGTTTCATGTTTTTAGAACAGCTTAGTAATAAGGAATACAATCCCGCACCAAAATTGAGGTCAGCATTGCCTTAAAGTTAGTTTCATTTCTTTTAAGTACTTTTTACACTTGTTTCTTCTTCTTTCTCCTGCCCCGTTCCCAATTGTATTCAGGGTCGGTGCAACATGTCTAACTTTTTAACTTTTTAAATTATGTATATTATTTTTATTATTTAAGTAAAGTTACGTTATCATGTTAAAAATCAACGTATTTTTTTCTTATAATATACTTTGGCCGACATTATAGAATATTAAACGATTCCTTATTAATATTTCATCTTTAAATAATTTACATTTATGAAATAACGGCTAGTGCATTTTCTGACTTAATAAACAGTTTCTACATTCACTCGAGCTTTAAACTCTTTATAAACTTAATTGACAGTTATTTCACACGTTACCACAGATAGTTTTTCACTGTTTGTTCTTCCTTGAGAAGTTTTATAACAAAAAACTTGTATTGTAGCTACATTTACAAGTACATGTACATACAAATGACGCAATAATTATCTTTGGCAAGTGCAGGTGAATCCCTATATTTCGATCATAGTGAAAAATATCTGATTGTTTCTTTTAATAGGACATCGATTACGTTCGTCCCCAGTACCTTCGACTATTCCTGAATATCCAAACTCTGGAGCCGACGACTTCTAACACACGGTTCTTTAACTACTTCTCAGTTACAGCGGTACGTCTTTGGAATTGGTTGCCTAATAGAATACATGATATTAAATCAATGGAGACTTTCAAAGTAATATTAAAAAAAATATTTTATTTCAACTTGAGTTTAATAGTAAAATAATTGGTTATATGTTTATTTAAGTAAATTCTGAGTATTATAACTTTTTTTATTTATTTAGTAATGTACATTAAGAAGGATATAAAAATATATATCTGATTAAATTTTGGGTTTTATAGTAGCTGTATGAGGTTTTTTATTATTGGTTGCATTTTATGAGTTCCCGCAAATTAATACAAATGCCTGTAAGAAATCTCTATCAGAGCTAAGCCCACTTATGTACATATTTATACTTTTGTTGTTGTTTCTTTTACATGTGCAACAAAGTGTTATAAATAATTATAAACTCCAACAATATTTAATTTAGGTTAAAAATAAACACATTTTCTATATCGTGAATTTTGAAATGTTGAATATGAAGATAACCACAACGCTAGAACCAGCCTGTTTATAACATTTAATATATTTTAAAACATTAAAACATATTTCCTGTTTGTAAAGTATATAAGCTCTATGGAGTGTTAGAGATTCAGCAGATCTGAAGTTAAGTATGATAAGAGGATTCGTAAGTTTTGGTTGGGGATTATATATTTTATATATAATATTTATTAAATATAAACTTCAAAACTACATTTCAAAGCTTTCTGATTTTGTTTACTAATTCTGCGTCGGGAGAACGACCTGGAGACCTATTTTTGAATTACGAATGCGACTTCGAAATCACCGATGTGAGTAATAATCACTGATTTTCAATAATTCGTATTTTTGAATATCACTGGTGTGACTACCATAGTCACGGATGTGATTTGATTACGAGTGCCCTCACCCACTCGTAATCAAGTCATACTTGTGGAAATGTTATCTGTGTTTTGTTTAGGGAACATATTGACAAGAGTCTGAAGTTGATGTGTTGATTTTTCAGTCTATATATATATATATATATATATATATATATATATTATATATATTATATATATATATATAATATATATATATAATACTAGCGACCCGCCCCGACTTCGCACGGGTACAATGCAGATACTAAATACACTTCAAAAAACCTGTAAACGTTTTATAATATTAAGATTTATCATAGCAGCGCCATCTATTGATTACTTACTCAACCCAGTCGAAAGGTATCGACATCTGTTAGAATCATTTGGAGTTAACAGATAATTGTGACTGACAAATAATAACAGCAAAATAATTAGCAATAAATTAAAATTGCAACGATAATTTGAGATTTAAACTATCCTATCTCTCAAGTTGGATCGAACTGCACATGGTGTGCGAATTTTATTATAATCGGTTAAGTAGTTTAGGAGTTCATTGAGCACAAACATTGTGACATGAGATTTATATATATTAGAATATATATATATAGACTGAAAAATCAACACATCAACTTATATATACCTATATATATATACCTATATATATAGTATAGGTATATACCTATTGATGACTATTTAGTCAGCGGTGATTTCGAAATCGCATTCGTAATTCAAAAATAGGTCTCCAGATACATGTTTGTACCTACTCTACTCACATGACCAAGGAAACGCGATATGTTAGAGCGACTAATTACTATGAACTGTCAAAATACAAATGGGTACAGTTAAGATGGCGATTATATTACACAAAATACACAGTGTTTCATGATCACCGTAACACGATATTAATTTTTCAAGCAAGAACTAGTGTGAAACACAAGCCCCCTGGTATATCTCAATAGCTTTTAGCCAGTATAAATCGTATCCCTAATACAGGGCCAGTACTCTTAAAATCAAACGTACCTACGATATATCGTCGTCCGTTTGACACACGTCTCGCTCTAACTTCACAGTATATTTGTAAGTTAGAGTAGGACGTGGTGCAACGACAATAAATATACGAGTAACAACGACAGTAATATAAGAGACCTATTTTTGAATTACGAATGCGACTTCGAAATCACCGATGTGACTAATAATCACCGATTTTCAATAATTCTTATTTTTGAATATCACTGATGTGACTACGTTAGTCACAGGTGTGATTTCATTACGAGTGCTCTCACCCACTCGTAATCAAGTCATACTTGTGGAAATGTTATCTGTGTTTTGTTTGATTTTTCAGTCTATATATACAATATATATATCTATGTATATATATATAATAATAACCATATTACCATATATATATATAATAACCATAATGGTTAAGCCGGTAATAATCGGCCGGCAGCGGCTACATTCTGCGTGGAACCGAACTCTTACATTTATGTGTGTACTTTATCTATGTTGGCAGCTCTGCGATCGACTTTCAAAAATTGGATGTTTAGGAATCCGTGACCTCAAAGTCACCGCTGACTTTAGTCAGCGGTGATTTCGAAATCGCATTCGTAATTCAAAAATAGGTCTCCAGGTTCTGTGTTTAAAATATACTATCTGACACAACACAAGCGCAAATGTCCGTGTGTATCAAACCGCAATGCAAATTGTAAACCATAAACACTACACTATAAATTTTAACAGCCTATATTTCAGAATATATGATGAAATTTACAATTTTGAGTGGAGTTTCAAATCCACTGAATTCAAATCCATCGGACTAATACAAAGCTTAAATAACTTAGATAGTAAACATTCAATCAAGTAGTATCTTGACACAATCAACAACAAAAAAATATATTCAAACTTTGTGTCGTTGAATTATGCATATTTATTTACCTCAACTTTCATTCATTCATTCATTATAAGAGACATTTTTTTTTATCCAGCCACGTAAAGCTCTGGTCTTTGTTTATGAGGTAAGGTATAGATAGAGAGGAACTTCGCCTACTTTTCTACAAGTACGATTCTTGTGCAATGAATTTCTACTCAGTCTTTTTTTTTTCCTCAGGAGAGGAGGCCGAGAATCCATCATGGATACCAACGCAACAGGCAAGCAGGGATGCGTTGATTATGTCGGACTCCTGGTGCTGTCGAGGCGGCTCGACTACACAGACCTACCGACTAAACCTAATAACTAACTAAGCCTTGGCCATAAGGGCCCTACGGCTTGAATGGAATGGTTGGCGCACCCTCAGGAGAGGGCACGTCAGCGCTGCCCTCCGAAGAGGACATATGCGCGAAGGAAGCCACGGTACGCCTAAGTGGGTCCGGCCTTGAAATGATGGGGCCGACTCGTACATGTGCAGCTGCGATGTATGGACTAGCTAAGGGATGGCGGCGCAGATGCCGCCTCACGCAAGGCTTGAAGAGCCAGCGTCAATGAGTCGGGAGGGTCAGAAAGGACGTGTCTGGGTCGACGATATTCTGTGTTACGCGGATTGACTGGGTCTACTCAGTCATATAACCCTGATTTTTGAGGAAACTCTCCAGGATAGAGTACCTTGCATTAAATATGTTAAACCTGCGGGCGAATCATGAATTATTGCGGAATATTAATTTTGGACACTCGCTGTCAAGCATTTATCTGTATTGTTCACAGACACGCACTTCACAGTTCACCCTCATAATCAAAATAATAAAACGGGTGATAAAGAAGCATTGGGCACATATCTTCATGATTTGGGTTCGTGATTAGGTCCATTTTTCTTTTCGAGGCTTAATGTGTATAATCCCATTGTCGAGTGGATAATTCACCGGTACGACCTCCATAGTCGAGTGGATAATACACCGGTTTCAAGGTGTCGGTCGCCATCTCTGAGGTCCCGGGTTCGAATCCCGGTGGGGGCAGATGTTTGTGTGATGAATGCGAGCATTTGTACCTTAGTCATGGTTGTTGATATATATTTCAATAAAAAAATATTTATATATGTATAATATATGTATGTCTATCCGTTACCCTAGATCCCATAACACAAGCCTTATAGCGCTTAGTTTGGGCTAGGCTAATTGGTGTAAGTGTAACAAATATTTATTATTTATTTTATTATTATTATTGTATACGTCTTCCGACAAGAGTGCCAGGTCTACCCACCAAAACCCTTCTGGTGCTCACCCTGCCTTTGTGATTCGTTTGCCTAGGTGATACTAATATCATGGCCTCGACAGAACCCTTGAAGTGGCAGAGGACCTTTGATACTCTGTGTGTTCTTCATAATCTATCAAGAACTGCTTGCAGTTAATGGTATCTTCATCACCTTTTTAGCACTGCAGTAAAACTCACCTTATCACCCGGAACCGATTTCCTTGTAGCGTCTTTCATTTGTAGCGTTAATATCTGTTGTAATACTCTTTGCTATGTTATCATATTAATACTCCTTTATTTTGTAATCTAAACTCTATATAATATTGTCAATTTTTAAAATAGTATTTCACTTGTAATTCTTTTTCTTCTGTCAAAATATATAATTTTCTTATTCTTTTACACTTTATTTTAAACTTTTATTTAAAATACAATTTTATTTACAACATTCGTTATCAGCACGAAGTTCTAGTATAATGAATGATCAGTTTAATGGAATAAAATTACTAAATAGTAAAGATGGATATTCTATCAGGAAGTTTAAAATGCGTGCATTGTTGATTCATGAAGATCTTTGGAAATCTGTTGAGGGATACCCAGTAAGTGATATAACTACCGAAGACATGAGGATAGCGAAAGATCAGAAGGCTTTGGCAAAAATATCCTTGACTTTGGATGGTTCGGCTATCACACACGTACGGGCCGCAAAAACAGCCAAGGATGCATGGGGGGCCCTCGCTAATGTTTACGAGGATAAAGGAATGGGTCGAAAGTTATGTTTATAAAGAAGATTATACAGGTACTCTTTATCTGATTTTAATAGCATAGAGTCGTATTTAAATGCAGTGATGAGTACGGCGCAAGATTTAGCAGACATTGGTAAGGTCATAGACGACGAGTCTGTCGCTGCTATTCTATTAGAAGGCCTGTCAGTCAAATACGAACCTCTAATAATTGTTGAAGAGGTTGAAATTTTGTCTCTGGTAGGTTGTAAAAAGCAAATGTGTTTGGCATTGAGTTTTTGATTGTTGAATTTGGAAATTGTAGAGCGAGGGTTTTTGTAATGTTTTGTGTTTAAGTTTTTATCTTGTACATTTTAATAGATATATATTGAAGAACAAAATGTATGGTGTTGATATGAAGATTTAATTTGTTGCTGTGTATTAATGTTGAAGTTAATTTTTTGGGGATGGATTTGATATGTCTATAATTAAATACAAAATTTAGAGGGGATGTTGAAGAGGTTGAAATTTTGTCTCTGGTAGGTTGTAAAAAGCAAATGTGTTTGGCATTGAGTTTTTGATTGTTGAATTTGGAAATTGTAGAACGAGGGTTTTTGTAATGTTTTGTGTTTAAGTTTTTATCTTGTACATTTTAATAGATATATATTGAAGAACAAAATGTATGGTGATTTGATCCCCTACAACAATAATGGCACTTGAAAACTCTAATATAAAAGTAACATGTGATTTGGTCAAATCTTAACTTTTGAATGAAATGGCCAAAGAGGTCCCTCAGAATGACGTTTTAGCCATAAGTTTAAAAACATCACAAAGTAAATCTAAAAGACCAATTGTTTGTTATAAATGTCATGAGCCAGGACATAAGAGTCCTCAATGTCCACATAAAAAAGGAAAGAAGAAATCCAATGTTGGTTGTAAGGAGAATAAAAGTTCCCCCTTGTGCGCTCAAGAAAATTCCACGTTACTTACTGCGTTTGTTACTGATAATAACGACAAGAAAAGTGAACGATGGTATATTGATAGTGGAGCTACTACTCATATGAGTCCTAAATTGGAATACTTTGAAAATTATAAGCCGTTGCTCCGTAATGCTGGCCCTGTCACTATCGCAAATGGAGATGAAATGTCCACTCAAATGACGTTTCCGCATTTCGATATATTGTTGTGACATATGAACTAGTGAAAGCCAAACTTTTGAACGAAGTATCGAAAAATGAAATGTCCACTCAAATGACGTTTCCGCATTTCGATATATTGTTGTGACATGTGAACTAGTGAAAGCCAAACTTTTAAACGAAGTATCGAAAAATGAAATGTCCACTCAAATGACGTTTCCGCATTTCGATCTTTTACGAAGAATGGAGTTAAGAAGACTAAGAAGCCTATAATTTGTTATACGTGTGGTAAACCTGGTCACAAGTGAAATGTCCACTCAAATGACGTTTCCGCATTTCGATCTTTTACGAAGAATGGAGTTAAGAAAACTAAGAAGCCTATAATTTGTTATACGTGTGGTAAACCTGTCACAAGAGTCCTGTGTGTGTCCATTCAAACAGACTGCAAAGGCTAAATATGTGACAGAGCAACCTGAAGAAGCTTCAACTTCAAACTCCGCAAGACAGACTTTATTATCTAATTCCTCGCTGCGAACATTGTTGGCCATAGCTGCTCAACGAAATTATAAGGTTCGTCATATGGATATAGATACTGTATTTTTGAACGGGGATTTGGAGGAAGAAGTTTATATGCATCAACCTGAAGGGTTTGTATCAAAAGGGGAGAGTAACAAGGTCTGCTTACTAAAGCGTTCACTATATGGCCTTAAACAAGCTCCCAGGGTATGGAACATTAAAGTAAAAGAAACCTTAGCAGTTATAGGTTTCGAACAAACTTCTTCAGAACATTGCATATTTATGAAGAGATTAAACGACAAGGAAACTCTTTTAATTGCAATTATTGTCGATGATTTGGTTTGCTTATATCAAAGCGACATGACTTTTGACAACTTCAAGTATGACCTACGTAAATATTTTGCATTTAAAGACATGGGAAATATTGAATTTTGTTTAGGACTAAACATATTGATGTGAAATATTATTTTATTAGAGAGAAAGTTAATGATAAAAGTATCGTATTAAAATATTTAAGAACTGATAAATGTTACCTGCAGACATATTGACTAAACCTTTAGGAAAGATAAAACATTTGAATTGTTTAAAAGGTATGGGCTTAACTTAGTATTAATTTGATTTAATTATTTATAGTTGTAGGTTAATTTATAGATTTTAGATTAAGGGGGTGTGTTGTAATACTCTTTGCTATGTTATCATATTAATACTCCTTTTATTTTGTAATCTAAACTCTATATAATATTGTCAATTTTTAAAATAGTATTTCACTTGTAATTCTTTTTCTTCGGTCAAAATATATAATTTTCTTATTATTTTACACTTTATTTTAAACTTTTATTTAAAATACAATTTTATTTACAACAATATCTTCTACGTAGGTACATGAAATGTCTGGAACAAGCTCCATGCTGCGGTGTTCCTGAGCGCTGATGTGTTCTACTTAAAACGACGCTTAAAAAGAAAATTTCTCTTTACATATCCATGGGCGATGATTACCAGTTATAATTGAATAGACTATTTACTTGCCAGCAACAGTAAAAAACAAAACGACGCATACTCCGTAAATGGGTAGTTATACAATAAATGTATGGGGAGGTAGATATGCAATGAATCCATCCATTGTTAAGACAACCATTAACTAATAATAAGCTTATCTGGTCAGCGGCCACACCAAATCGAAGCGGACCGCTCAAGCGTGAAGCTGACAACGAGAAAGTGTTAAAATTCGTTTTCTTTCTACTTTAAAAGAGGCAGCTCTTGCGACAAACGCCATTACACCGTTACACCAAGACCCATGAGTCTGTTGAACAGAGATGGAAATCAAAATTATCGTGAGTAACTGTTGTTTTTTTATGTAGCTAGATGAAAGCACAATTGTTAGTTATGGATTAAGCTGTTATAACTTAGAGTGCTAAAATATCTAAAGTTCGCTAGGAATATTTTCCCTTTAAAAAAAAACGATTTACATACACCATAAACATAGAATAATAACTGGTACCCACGCAAGGTTAGTATTTCAAATAGCTTATAACTACACTAGTATTATAAAGAGGAAAGATTTGTATTTTTGTATGTAACGAATAAACTCAAAGAGTACTGGACCGATTTTAATAAATCTTTTTTATTAGAAAGCTACATTATCACTGAGTAACATAGGCTATTAGATTACTTTAGTACTAGATTACTATAGAAATCTTTAGAAATTCTTATTAAAACCAACCGAAGGTGTAAAAAAATTAGCCATAAAATGTCTTTCATCGCATACGCTGCGAAGAGAATTAATGATAGTTATCTATAAATTTAAAATTAATAAGGTAAATAGATCTGTAATAGATCCGACAATAAGTAACTCACTAATAAGGACATTTTGTAGTAGGTATATTTACATAAGCATTGCGGGTCACTAGTTATTAATAGGTTGAGTAGCGCAGACGGAGTCACGGGCACCAGCTAGTATCTTTATAAATTGTAACCTATGTGTTATTTTAATGTATAAGCTATATTATTGAAAAATTTCATTAAAATCTCTTTGGTAGTTTTTATATGAAAGAGAAACATTTATACATTCAAATTTTCAAATTCATTTATTCGATTAGCGATTTTCCGAGTTACAAATTAACTAGTTTTCCAAACCTGTCCATTGATACTAATTACGTTTGTACTTGATATTCAACATATTTTTCATATAGGTATTTAAAAGTATTTATAAATTTTGCATTATTTAAAAATCTGCTTATTTACAATTTACGGGCTACAAAGAAATTACAAATACATACATACTTTAAATAGGATTATGAAGTTTATTTTTTCAAAACATGAATAATCGACGTAATTTTAACTTATCTTAGGATAACATTTTGCACACTCCTCACCGGTCTATTTATATATATTTCTTGCTAGGTGATCCTATTGGTCGTTTGCTTCCATATAATAAGGGACATCTATATTCTATTAGGCCAACATTTTAAGTTTATTTGTGGCACTTCCCGTTTTGATAGTCAATAAAAAGTATGTCAACGATCGGTGGTCTCACATCGAAAATGTTGAAAGACTATCAAGATAAAAAAGAAAACGTAAACGCATTTAAAATAACATTTAGATATACACTTATAAAACACTTGAATTAAAATAAAATTTATGCTTATTAATAAGCGTATGGAACTTGTTTTGATAACACACTGAATTTTGAACTCAAAAATTTTATTAATTTGATCAAATAAAAACTCCTAAACTTTCGTATAACAATCATAACACGGTCTCAAAATACCTTAATCATTAAACATTCCTAAACAGAATGTGTAGATTTAGAATTATAACTAAACGTCTAAAATTAAGAGAAAATTGCATTTGCGTTGCATTGCATTGCATTTGCATTGCGGTCTTATAAGTTTTCACAATGAAAGAATTCAGTCACTATTTTGAATTTTCATTAGAAATTTCTTATTGGAACTGTTTTGTTTTTGAACTGTGAATTGTGTCTGTAATTACTGGATACTCTGACTAAGTTACCTATGAAATAGTTACTTTGATGTTATGTTGGCACTCCTTTGTGTTAATTATAAATTCAACTTAATTTTTATTGAAATAAAGACATAGTCATCGCAGGTGCCAATATAATACACATAAATATTTTCAATGCAACATCGTGAAAAAGATTTATGTAATATAGGTCTAGTCGTCTTTTTTGTATATCTTAGTATAAAAAACTCCTATAATATTACCTAAAAATTATTTTTAACTAGATCTCTTTTCGAACAACTTAATAAATTTATCAAAGACTTAATCACCGGAACCTCATTAACGTAACATTACAATATCCTAGGCAGCTAAGTAACATTAAGTGTCGTTTGCACAATGCCTTCAAATTATATAACCTTAGCCTCTTAGCGTGCGCGCGCGCAGACAGCCGCACGAAAAATTTATTGGTCTGTGTCCAACTGTTATGTCATGTGACTCGAATGACTCGATACCCTACATACCACAAGCTATCTAATTAGAGTAATAACGTATACTTGTGTCATGTAGCTACCATGAGTTTACAATCGATTGCATTCGATAACGACACCGACGTATTAAATCTTTTTACAGCGCCCCTAGCGAAATTGTAATGAGCTAAACTTATAGTTCTTTTAGTGCATATATACATAATATCTGTAGTTTGTTATACGTACGTCGCATACCTTACTGCTAGAGTCACTGTTTCTGTTGTCAGTTGACAACTCTGCCATTATTATTAGTTACCCAACTATAGCTGCAATCATAATGACTTCTAATTGTGTCCGGGTCAATGTACACTGAAATAGTACCTCTAGAGCCTGCACTCTGAACTGAACCTTTAAGATATGAAATGTTCTCTACAGCAATACAGAAAGGTAAATTAAAGAAAGGCAAGCCAGTTACTCGTAGCACCATAAGAATAGACCCTTTGAAACGGAATTATTATGCCGATTCAAACGTATAGATAGAGTTATTGTATTAGTTATTTATTTAAAAAGTATTATGTGCGTCTTATTAATTCTATATTTTTGTAACTTAAATAATAAATACTGGAAATAGATAATAAATGGTAACAATATTCTTTAATGATAAATGGTTTGTTATGAGGAATTTTCCGAGTGACAGATTAAGGATTCTTTGAAGCTTGCTTATACATGATGACATTGCTTATGCATTTAATAATATAGGTATTTTCAAGGCAAGAGTAAATAGGCACTATTTGAGTTTGCGTGTCCACCTTAGACAATATCTTCCACTTTACATCAGGTGAGATCGTTGTCAAACGCACTCAAATTCGGAATAATAAAAAAAAAGAAATGTCGTACATTATTCAGGACTTAGTATGTAATATTATTAAGTAATTTTTATCAATACTTTGCACAATTCCAACTTTCCTCTGTCTAGTAGAGTCTGATTTACGTATTTTTCCATTGTTATCAACATAGATTTGTTGACATATCGAAGTCACTTACATAATAATATTAATTCTTACAGGCTTTTTTAGCTATCACAGCGACGGTAACGTCAGCGTGGTCAATCCCGTTTTACCCAGTGCCGAGAGCACCACTCAGGGTCACCAGATTCGCGCCTCCGCCCAGGCATTTTAGGCAACCTAGTAAGATTTTTCTGCTTTTCCTTCTAAATTGTATAATTTTGTCACCATAATTGATAGAATTATACTCCAACAATTAAGGAGCAGCACTTCTGTATACCATCATACTTCCTCATAAGTTCGTTTACGTTCTAAAGACCAAAGATTTCCTTGTCGTAGGTATGTAAAAAAAAATTGACAAGTAACTAAGACATGACTCAGACAATTATAGAAATCACAGACGGAAGTCATAAAAAAAAACAAAATTACTTTATACTATTTACAATTAAACTTATTTCTAGTTCTGATCGATGGTGGATACAGAAGGAGTGCATTAAAATTAATATCAATAAATTAAACTAATAAATGAGAATTTCCAACAACAGTGTCTACTTCAGGTCTGGTCACATAGATCCGACGTTCGCGCATGACATTGGTAATGAGGTCAACGCATGGTAGGCAATTTACCTATAGCATCGCTATATGACATCAGTTCAGATCAGTTTGCTCGGAATCAATTCACTAGATGTCAACTCTAGTTCCTAACATACGACCAAGTTCTTATATGATAAAGAAATTAAGGCAATTTTCATGCGACTGAGACCACCAAATCGCATTAAATGAATGATTACTTACCATAACTCCTTATCCTCGTGAAGCTTTTCCCCGTATTGGGCATATTAGGATTAGGATAACGAGATGAAGGTATTTATTGCGGTTGAAGAGGAAAGTCATGAAAAGTTTAACTCTGTGGAAAGTGCAAGTACTGTAGTGAACAAATAACTACAGTGCCAAATATTCACCGAGTATGCTGTCGCAGAATACGCGCATAACCTTATTTTCCTGATTCCAGTACACCAGGAAGTCCAGGTAGATGAGAGGCAGCGGCCGAAACGCGATCACCACGGCTTCGATGACCACGAGCGGCGTGACACAAGGGGTATCACTGGCCCTGTCCACACCTTCGTGAAGACCGATAAGAACGCCAACTACAAGTGGGGGGTCAGGCACCACGTGGGCAACCAATATGCACCTTAAAGCCCTCGCTGATCTTATATACTTAATTTATTTGATACTATTGCTTAATTTTATTGTTGTATTAATTAATTATTAAACTTATTTGTTACCAACATTTTTAGTGTTGTTATTTTAATCGTCTAATGATGCGATGATATTAGCCTAAGATGGTACATGCACGCCTATAAGCTGACGTTGGCGATGTGGTGGTTCTTTTCACTATTATACAGTTATATTTGACATAACAGAATTTTTAAAGGAATAGGTACTTCAAAGTTGGTAATTAATATACGTCTGAATACCAAGCCGACACCTTCGTGAAGATCGACTAGAGACTTAACAATTGTGGGATTAAGGCCCTACATAAGTCTCATATAGATACTGTATTTATCCGTACTTCACTCCGGACTTCCTCTGCGTATTTCCTCCACTTTCAACAGTTTTAAACAGTGCCGGATGAACCATCAGGTTTTCAAGGTCACCTTTTGGACCTTTTGTTATTTTGGGAAACGCCAGAATTATGATGGACCCATATCGAACTGTGGGTACAGAGCTTATTCAAATTATCAAATTACATTACAGTCCGAATATATAACGCGCAACCAACGCAATAAGCTTCCCTCTTTTAACACGCAGTTCTTCAAGTGGTCTTTTACCGTATACGCCGTCAGATTGTGGAACTCACTGCCTCCTGAAATTCGGGATATTCAAACCCTCCCTTTATTCAAAAGGAGAGTGAAGGAAGGAGGAGAAATTTCCTCTAATCTCCTCCACTCATTATAAGTTGAATATTATCTATTTACGTTCAAATAGTTAAAGTTGTTTTGTTATATTTTATCTTTTTTTATGTTTTTTGTTTGTAACGGTACACACAATGTTTGTATTTTTGTTAATTTTTTCTACTGCAGGTTGGCTGGAAGAGATTTCGTAAGAGATATGCCTAACCTTTTGTGCTTTTTCATATTGTTTATGTTATTTCTTATTATGTTTAGTGTTTTTTTTTTTATTATTTTATTTATTATGGACAAACAGTTACATAAATGATAATAATACATTGTATGACTTACTATAAATATACAAACTAAACGAATTAACTACTAAACAATATCCATGAATTATCAGCATAATATACCTTTTTTTTTTCCCCTGAGGAAAATGCATTAAATTGCATACAGCTGTGGCGAGCCGGCGGTTATGTGGGGCTCTTCTCCCCAGAAGGGGGAGGCCTACCCACTAAAAACCTCAGGGATGGCCTTCCTCAGGCATGTAGGGAGCCCCCGGGAACATCAAGCCACTTCCGGGAACCCCCAGCCTCCGCTCCCCCGCCGATACAGGGGAGCCATCCTCGGGGAAGCTCACTACCTCCCCCGGTCTCCTCCACCGACGACGCCCCCCGGCCACGGAAGGGGCGTAGTCCATCCCGGGTCGCCGTAGCGGTCGCGACTTCCTCACGCCCGCCGGCGACCCGCGGCGACGCCGCAGCTTTGCTACCGAGCCCGGCGCCGCCTCCTTCAAGCAGGATCGGCCATCTCCCGACCCCGCTCGGCAGCCTCCTTCTGGAGCATCACAGAAGGAGGCCACAGCCCTCCAACCTCCCTCGTCCGCCAGCACTGCCGCAATCAATGCCGGCGGAGACAGATCTCGCCCGATCTCTGCGACCAAGACTCGGCGCTCGGAGCCCACGCGGGGCACTCCCCCAGCGTGTGCTGGGCCGAGTCGAGGTCGGAGCATGATATACCTAACCAGAGTGATATAACCGATGACGGATAGTTAATTTAAATGTATTTTAAAAACAAAAGAAAAATCTTATCTCTATAACTTAACCTGTGAAATGAGATTCTTAAATCTGCCTAAACTAGTACAAAATATGTCCACATCACTAAAACTCTCATTATATCTGGTACAAGCTCTTTTGATAAAGCTATTATTTGCATACCGGGTGTTAGTCAATTTAACACTGAATAAAAATTTTCTTCTAATATTTCTTTCTTGTTTACGAGGAATACGGAAGAAAACTTGTTCTAATAGTGAAGGAGCATCAACCATATTGTTGAGTAACTTAAATAAATAGGTAGCATCTAGATAGTGGCGACGTTGTTGCAGACTTCTCACCTTATAAAATGCGAGAGAAGATTCATAATCTTTATAATGGTTACAAACTCTATAATTTAAACATCTAAGAAACTTTTTTTGTAGTTATTCTATATTAAATTGATGAACTTGTTTTGATGGATTCCAAACAGTACCTACTTGCGAATTTCAACCTACTACTTACGTAACTGTTAAATAAAAGCTAATAGGTAGAGACAGACTTGAAAGGTTTTCCCATACGTAATGTTATGTACAATTAATTGTAAAATAAATAAATAAGCTCAAATATAACTATTGAGCTCCAAGGACTTGCGCTGTTTCAGCAATCGGTAGATATATCGCACAGAGTACAAACAATCAGCTTTGTAGCATTCTGTATGTCTGTCACACGCTTTAGATGCGTTCACTGCATTTTTCTAACGTGCCGACCTGATTACAGTCGTCGGGGCGCGGTCGCTTGCTCCAGTAAGTTCATACAAACCACGCCCGGCTTGCGACAGCATGCGTGTGCTCTGGTTAGCCTGTCACCGAGTGCACCGAGCGAGTGTGACATTTTTGTTAATAACTAAGTAAATTATGTCCTAAGTCTGATTTTTTCTCACACTTGTATTAATCGTTCCTATTGAGTAGAACAGGTTAATATTAGTACGATGAGTCGTGCTTGCTATATAGGGTTATTTTCCAATTCTCTATTTGTTCACCATCCACAAGAAGGAAGACAAAACCTAAAGATACGATTTTGATTACTGGAGGACCCAACCCCCCTTCCCCCTTATTCCCTTTTAAAAGGCCGGCAACGCATCTGTGCCTGCTCTGGTGTTGCGGGTGTCCATGGGCAACGGTTATCGCTTACCATCAGGTGATCCGTTTGCTCGTTTGCTGCCCTATACCATAAAAAAAATCTATTCGAATATTTTATATAAATAGGACATTCCATTTAAACAGTTTTATATAAATATTATTTAATTCTGTGTCTCTGCAAATTTTTAATACTCACAATATCTAGATGTATTGTGATAATTAAAAATTTGGTTGGCTGAAAGAAATCTCTCTGAGAGAAAAGTCCACTTTTGGACTAATTAACTAGTATTGTTATTGTATATTTTTTATTTTGTTCTATAATATATAATATTATATATAATGTGACTGTTATGACAAAGGCTCTTAGGCCTGTATTACAAAATGAGACTCAAACTTAGCTCTCTGCTTGAATACAGTTAGAAAGTGATGGCACTATGTGGCCTCAATACCATCTCTTTCTAACTGTACTCAAGCAGACATTTGAATTCGAGTTTGATTTTAGAATACGACCCATAGACAACGATAACACTTAGCAGCCTAACTCTAGGAAAACATTCCTCTTATTGACACCCATTCAGAACGAAATAAAGGAAATATACAGAATGTATTCCAGTAAGCAATGTGATTCAATTATTTCTAAACATTCTGCTTCACGAGGCTTATCAGTAGGTATTGGTTTATAAAATACTATGTATTTTTCTTATGTATTAAGAATAAAATAAAAACCGGTATTGATATAGGCGCGTGCGCACGCGGCATGCGGTCAAAACAAAATACAAGTTGCAAATTGTAATATGAAAGTAGTACCGCCGACGAAGTGTCGACGGATTGACTGACAACTACAGGTCATTGAATAATGTTAAGGTTGCATTCTTTTGCGAAAGCTAAAGTTCAATGTTCAATTTTGCGATGGCATACCTTTTTTTTTTTGTTCCCCCTGTGGAAAATGCATTAGGTTGCATACCCCGGCTGTGGCGAGCCGGCGGTTATGTGGGGCTCTCCTCCCCAGAAGGGGGAGGCCTACCCACTAAAAACCTCAGGGATGACCTTCCTTAGGCATGTAGGGAGCCCCCGGGAACACCAAGCTACTTCCAGGAGCCCCAGCTTCCGCTCCCCCGCCGATACAGGGGAGCCCCTCGGGGGAGGCTACAATACCTCCCCCGATCTCCACCCCCCATGATGCCCCCGGCCATCACGGCCGGAAGGGGCGTGGTCCCCTCCGGGGACCCCCTCCCGGGACCATACCTAAAGTACAATTGTGTGTGTGTGTAACCAGGCAGATGGATCAGTCGTGGAGGGCTCATTGCGTGGCCGCCACGGTCCCCCGACTTGAACCCCATAGATTTTTTCGTCTGGGGATACTACAAGGAATTAGTATACGCCAAGGACATTATAAACGTCACAGTGTTAAGAACAAAATTAAGACAAGCGGAAGAAACAATAAAAAAATTAAAAAAAACTTTTTAAAAAAAACGCTTTTATCAAAAAGACTAAAAACCGATCTAAAAACTTGAAAATAAAAATAAAGTCACGCTTTTAGAAAATTTGGGTACATATCAAGAAAAATTTCTGATGACAAAAAGAAATGTAACTCAAAAATTTGTCTATAAAATTTAGCAAATTAGTCCAAGAACTCAATGACTATAAAAGCGTGGGGTGTTCAAAATTAAACATTACTCATTTAATGGTCTTAACATTTACACCCCACGCTTTTATAGTCATTGAGTTCTTGGACTAATTTGCTAAATTTTATAGACAAATTTTTGAGTTACATTTCTTTTTGTCATCAGAAATTTTTCTTGATATGTACCCAAATTTTCTAAAAGCGTGACTTTATTTTTATTTTCAAGTTTTTAGATCGGTTTTTAGTCTTTTTGATAAAAGCGTGTTTTTTTAAAAAGTTTTTTTTAATTTTTTTTATTTACTACTTTTTAGATCAAATGTTTTTTAGTCTTTATAACAAACAAAAGTTTTTTCAAACGTTTTTTAGTCTTTGCGTAAAAAGCGTGTTTTTTTAAAAAGTTTTTTTTATTTTTTTTTTTATTTACTACTTTTTAGTCTCGTGATTATTATAACAAACATAAAGAAATGTACATAATTGTTCAGAAAATGTAGTATTAGAATTAAACATATGCATTATATCAAATTCTATCTGTTTGCTTCATTGAACCAATTCTCATATTAAAAAAGTTTTTAATTTATTACAACATAATTATGTATTTTTATGATTCGAAAATGATTGAATATTGTATTGTCATCTAGAATACACATGTAAAAAAAATTTGAGCTCGATTGGAGCAGTAGAAGTGGTCGAAAAATCGATTACAAGATTTGATCATGACAAACAAACGGACAGAGTAAGTCAATAAAAAGCGTGTAAAAACCGGCCAAGTGCGAGTCGGACTCGCGCACCGAGGGTTCCGTACAAACCTGCAAGGTTTACAAAGTTGGTTCATTACGACAATCGAGTCATAACTATGGTACGTCTTTAGGTTTTAATTCCCTTGCGTGTAGTTGCGAGTTTCAAAATATGCGGTATCAATGGTTGTACTTTTGCGTTTTGCGTTTTTGCGTTGACTTAGATTTTTTTTTTCACGGGTTAAAGGCAATCAGATCTAAGTATTTGATATGAATTTCAACTTGATAGCTCTACGCGTTCATGAGGAAAAAAGTAATAAGTTTATATTTATTAAAAAATATATATTTTGTAATGTAACTAAAAATTTAAGGTTTTCGGAATTTTCCCTTTATGTGTGCTATAAAACGTTGCTTCATGCCAAATTTCAAGATTCTAGGTCGACTGGAAGTACCCTTTAGGTTTTGATTCCCTTGCGAGTACTTGCGAGTTTCAAAATATGCAGCTTAAATTGCTGTTTCTTTTGATTGCGTTGACATAGAAGTTTGATTTTGTTACAGCTTAAAGGTATTATAGACCTGAGTATTTGGTATGAATTTTAATTTAATACCTCTACGCGTTTATGAGGAAATGGGTAGTAAGTTTAAAATTATTAAAAAAATATATATTATGTGATGTAACTAAAAATTTATGGTTTTCGTAATTTTCCTTTATCTATGCTATAAGACGTTGCTTCGTACCAAATTTCAAGATTCTGAGTTCACGGGAAGCACCCTGTAGGTTTTGATTCCCTTGCAAGTGTCGAAAATTTGCGGCGTAAACGGCTGTATCTTTTGATTGCGTTGGCTTAGAAGTTTGATTTTTTCACAGCTTCAAGGGACAGTAGACCTGAGTAATTGATATAAATTTCAGCTTCATACCTCCACGCGTTCCTGAGAAAAAGGGTCTTGACAGACGGACGGACAGACGGACAACAAAGTGATCCTATAAGGGTTCCGTTTTTTCCTTTTGAGGTACGGAACCCTAAAAATGAAGTTGAATTGGTGGGTATCCATCACATGTGAAGAGGCTATAGCCAAAATTTTGCAATGTTTTCTACAGAGCCTTCACTTCTATTGCAGAACTTCATAATATCAAAATCAACTTTATTCAAATATGACTTTGTAGAAAGCTCTTTTGAATCGTCCAAATTTTTTTCCTACCACCCATTCAGGAGGTATATTTTAGCTGATAAGAATGGGCGAGAAGGATCTCTGTACAAACTTTGACTGCATTTATATATGTACTATCGGGGTCTCTCGCGCCTTACCACTTTTTAGAAATATTCGTGTGCAAGCAGCTCGCACCGGGCACGACCACGTGATCCGTAGCTATTCCTGATTGGTTACGTATTTTACTACGATTTACTACGACCATTCATTATACCAAAAGAGATTTCAAAGTAAACGATTTTGAAATCTCTTTTGTAATACCCTATCCAGAGATATTTTTTTTAATATCGCTCGCATATCGCTATCTGCATGTTTCCGCGCGAGCACAATTGTTGAATGAACGGAAGGCGTGGCTTGTGCCTTACCATCGTGCAGTGTGCAAGCGACTAACGCTCTAGGACTGGTAAGGCGCCAGTGTCCCCGATAGTACGTCTAATCAAAAGATTATAATAAAGATTCAAACTTGTGTTTTATATTGTCTTGTTTTAAATGTTTTAAAATAACGTACCCTCCGGTACCCTCACTCACTCGGCGAAACACAGCGCAAGCGCTATTTTACGCCGGTTTTCTGTGAGGCCGTGGTATCACTCCTGTCGAGCGGGCCCAATTCGTGCCGAAGCATGGCTCTCCCACGGTAAAAATTTCGCTGTATGAAATCAGTGTAAGCACATGAATAACTCTACCTAATTCCGACCTCTGCTTATGAAGGGCTCGGTGTGGACAGGTGGCATCGACCTCGGCACAAATAGTGCCTGCGAAGAGTGTCCTGTGTATCGCCGTTGAACGAGAAAGTAACAAGTCAAGATCCCCAAGTATTTTTAACGAGTTAAAAGCTTTTACACTGGCTTAAAAAATATTTATGTGTCTTACATTTCCGGAAGAATAGACATCTGCGTTTTACAATAATAATAATAATTTAGTTTAATTACAGGTTATATCGTCCCCATCTAGAAGCCCGAATTTACCTTAGTCACCTAATTTGGGTTTAGTTATCATCTTACGTAATGCGGACTGATCGACTTTACTTATATATACCTTTATATACCTTTCGGTTTCACAAGTTTGTTTGTATTCACAGTTACATGCAGTTTGCCTGTAGGTAATATTGATATTATATTTGGTTGTCTCACAATGTTTTTTTGTTATCTGAGACTCAAGTAGATCGTCGGGTCCTTTAATTCATTTAAACAGCTCAATAGTTATTCGGTTATTGTTTACCCAGACACATTCAACAATTAGATAAATTATTGTAATTAGTTCAGAAGTAACACGTTTTTATTAATGCTTAAATTTAATTACTTTAATTTATTAATATTTTATATACTGCATTTAATGCGAAAATGTATGAAAAAACAATTGAATGTTGTTTTTTCATTCATTTATTAAACATGTTATAAATATCTAATTAGATTATTCAGCCTAAAGACAACCAATGCTGAGCATAGGCCTCCCTCAACGATTTCGACACCGATCAATTTTGTACTACCCACAGATCTCGCTAATCAGCACTTAGCAAGAGATCCGTTCGCCATGTTATCGCAATGAGCAATCGATTCGACTGTACCCTGAGAATTAGGATATGCCACGTCCAAATAATTAAAGATTTTTATCGTCATTTGCATTAAAGCAGCATTATGCAACTGTAACATTTCAATTGAACCGTATCTTACTCAAATGGGAAGCAACTTTCTAAAATTATTCAACAGTGGTGCATCTAACTTGAACCCTTGTGTCCGTTATTATGACGAGAAGCAAGTAAGACTGCGTTAATAATTTTTATTTCCCTCTCTTAATCACCACGGTCAAATAAATTTTTCACTCATTTCTTGATTTATTGTATATTCTATTTTACAAAAACTGAATAGAGTGCATACTCTATGACATCTTTATATTCTTATGTTTATATCCAAATAAATTGTGACTTAAAGGTCTATCTTACATAAACTTAAATTATAAAGAAATCATCACTTTTAGTAATATTTACTAAGGCAAAAGAGGAAAGTTTTAGTGCAACAATATTATTCAACAAGATAATGTTAAATTATAAATATGCAAATATAAATAAATAATAAGGACCCAATTATTGTGAACCGCATAGTTGTATAATAAATATGTGATATTTTTTTTATAGGATAGGAATAGTAAACGAGCAAACAGATCGCCGATAACCGCTACCCATAGACAACAGAGGAGTCACAGATGCGTTGCCGGCCTTTTAAATGGGAATATGTTTTTTCGTTGAAGGTTTTGATATCGCATTAATAAGGTTTAGTTATGATGAATCGAACGTTGAATATATTGTAAATTTTTGCACCGACCAAGCGTAGTTGACAAAAGGCTAATAGCCCAACATGGTAGATTCGTGCCCATAATGGTTACGATAAGAATTGTGATGATGAAGGCATTTTAACACAACATTCATGATTAATAAAAATAATTCTGATACAAAATCTATACATATAATAAGACAGTAAAAATATTTTGTCTGTACATTTAGTATTTTTGACTGAAATGGATAGAGGGGCACTTAAATAGATTATTAGAAAGCAAAAAAAAATTTTTGGAATTTTTTGTCTGTCTGTCTGTCTGTCTGTCTGTCTGTATGTTTGTTCACGTTTATCTCCGAAAGTACTGAACCGATTTGCTTGAAACTTTCACTATTTGCTTTGTTTTAACTCAGAATAATATCTAAACTTTGTTTCATCAAAATCGGTTCATTAAAAAAAAAGTTATCGTCATTTTAATGAATCTATACTAATATTATAAAGAAGTAAAGTTTGTGTGTTTGTATATTTGTAAGGGGTAATCTCGGGATCTACTGAACCGATTTTAAAAATTCTTTCACCAATAGAAAGCCACATTATTGCGGAGTGTCATCATCATCATCATCATCATCATCGATTTTAAAAATTCTTTCACCAATAGAAAGCCACATTATTGCTGAGTGTCATCATCATCATCATCATCATCATCATCATCATCATCAGCGGACGGCGCGCGATGGCTTCGGGTTTAATTCCGTTCGCTTTCGTGCTCGCTTCGGGGATTATTAATATTATGCCCAACGAAGTGGGCGCGGGTCAGCTAGTTTGCAATATTATAAATTAAGAAATGACAGCACGTTTTTGACGTGAAACGTCTTTAAAATCACGCCGAAATATACGGGTACCAGGTTTAAAAAGTGGACCGTAACGAAAAGGTCTATATCATCGTACCTTAATAATTAAAAAATAATTAGTCTTAGAAACAAAAATTTGGTGTGAATATTTCACTTATATAGTCAGCTCGCTGTTGTGACATTAAGTTTTTTATTAAAATACTTAAAACACCGTCAATCTTGTTTTTATTTCAATATTTTACTTTAAAAGCGATTCCCTAACATAGACGTTTCACGTTAAAGCCAACGGCCTTTTTAATTAAATTCTATGCTGGAAATCGAAAGTATATCTAATTTTAGTAATATGGTATTCGTTTCATGCATCAAGAAAACAAGGGATAGGTGAATGGACTTTCACGTTAGTTTAGGACACAATTTTTTTTTTATTGTTGATTAGTGTCTCTGATAGTTTAATATGTAACAACTAACGAAAAATAACTGGTGATTTCTTCAGACTTAATTATTCTTTCACATGATTCTTATTTCGTATATATTGCAGGCGAACCATCTCCAGTCCGATGACATAAAGGTCGTCATGACAAGCACAGATATCAATATAAAAAAAAGATAATAGAACACGTTCTGTGAAACCGGAAACAAGATTCTTAGAGTACAACTGTAGTCTCGGGAAACTTTCCTCGTAATTGCTGAGAGAAAACCCGTTTTCAACATTGTATATAATGCACAGTAAATGCGTTGAAAATAAAATTTGTAGTAACTAAATGTTTAATAAACACGGAATATGATTGTAAAAATTAAAAAACCTACAACTGCTCTAGGTTCATCTCATACACACGAACTTTTGCTGGAAGGAACACACGAACTTTTTATGTATATACATATATATATATATATATATATATATATATATAATATATATATATATAATAAAAGTAATTATTTTAAATCCTAATACATAGATATAATTAATAATAATATACTAATACATATGACGATATCATAAATAGATAAAATTTAATGATAGTAAACTAACAAATATGACACATCATAATAAACTCTTCTGATATATATATTTCCGCAATTTACTTTTGAAACTCAATCTGCTGGTAGACTTTATAATTTCAAGAGGCAAAGCATTCCATAGTAGAATGGATTGAACCACAAAGGAAGCGTGAATTATTTCGGAATGGTGAGACGGACATTTCAGAAGCAAATTGGATGATGATCGGAGAGACCTATCATGAGAAGCACATAAGTATTAAAAAAAGGGACTCAAATAGCTAGGTTTGTTGGGACCATTGAGAATGGAATAGAGAGTATTCAATGTTCTAACATTTCTACGCTGCCGAATAGGCATCCAGTTCAACCGTAGTTTATGCTCGGAGATATGGTCATATTTTCGCAAATTGGCGACGAACCGAATGCAGTTGTTTAGAAGTCGGTTAAGTTTGTTGAGTAGATCTGCATTAAGGTCAAGGTAGCACACATCACCATAATCAATGACAGGAAAAAATTAAGGTCTGTACAAGCACTTTCTGCATTCTGCATGTCAGCAGGCAGAAAGTTCTTTAAGCGATATAGTGACCGTACAATTCCAGTGACCCGTTGACAAATGCTGGTAACTTGAGGCTGCCAGCTAAGCGCTGAATCCAAATAAAGCCCTAGGTCTTTTACATTACTACAAAATAGTATAATATTATCGTATATGACTGAACGCGAATTGTCTGTGTCCACCTTGGCTATAATTCTGGGACCACCAATCAAGATTGCCTGACACTTTCCTGGGTTGACGTGTATTCCAAATTGGTCAGTCCAAGATTTTATTACAATTAAGTCTTCATTGATCTTATCAATAGCCTCATTTAAATCATCAACTCCAGCCTGAGCATAAAGTTGCAAATCGTCTACATACAAATGATACGAACAGCGAAGACGATGTGTTATGAGATTGATAAAAATCGAAAATAGGATAGGAGATAAAATGCCGCCTTGAGGAACACCAGCCCTTAAATTGCACCAAGCGGAGTATACGTCCTCTAAAACAACCGACTGCTGGTGACCCTGAAGATAGGAAGAGAACCAATCAACTGCCCCTTGAGAAACACCACAGTGGGAGAGGATGGATAAGAGAATGTGGTGATTAACAGCATTAAAAGCGTTTGAGTCAGTCCTAATATCTTCCGTCACCTTGAGAAGAGCAGATAGACTGCTATGGCCAGGAAGCTGATTCTCATGCAATCGAATTTTTTCCATATTAAAATTCGTATACGAATTCCTCCGCTCTACTGAAAAGTTTGAATGTTTCGTTAATCTCGTATTCTGAGCACCCATAGAACAATTACTATTCGAAATTGTACGTCGGGTATAATTAAATAATAAATTACGTAATTATTAAGCGTTTATAAAAACGCTGTTACTGCATCATCTACTAATAGATTTTATACGTAAATATTACTTTTAAAAATATATTATTTTATTAATATGACACTTGAATTTTAAAACTCTTAAGTTTTTTAGTAAACAACTTTCAAGCGAGAAATTAAAAATTATATATATATATATATAGGTATATATATATATATTTTTATTTTGCCTACCTTTGTTTTTAATAAGTCAATGCGTGATCGCTGTTGAATCACTGGCTGAAACATTTGGATGAGTTCTAATGTAATGTAAGGTTCTTATTTAATCGAAAATGTTTAATAAACTCTGCATTGCTCAAATCAAATGGACCTACATTTGCAGAAACACTTCGTCGCGGCGGTTCTGCATTCGCTGCCTCTAACTCTTGAACTAAATTATAATTAAAATCTACAATAATTTCGTCCATTTCTTATGTAAAGTCAAATCAACACAAACAAAAAGTATATCCAATCAAACTTTGATTTAAATTCGTATTCGAATGTCCACTTCTACTGGTCCGTACCACTCGTTTTGTTCGAATGACGTTCATGCGAACTAGTTCGATTGTGAACTTCTGAGAATAGACTAACTGTGTTACATTCGAAAAAAATTCGAACTTCGAACTTTTTTACGAATGTGAACTTTTTTCTATTGCATGAGAATCGTGCCCCTGGTCTAAAACCTGACTGGAAAGTGCTGAGAAGAGAGTTCGTGTGAGCAAAAGTGGAAAATTGTTTATAAGCACAGGCCTCTAGTACTTTAGATAGATGAGACAATAGAAATTGGGCGGAATTGATTGGGAAGTGATGGATTGGATACCTTAGGGAGACGTCGAATAAAGGCTTTTTGCCAAAGCGACGGGAATGTGCCAGTATAGAAAGAAAAATTTATTATATGTGTGAGAGGAGGAAGAATATAATAGGAATAATCAGATGAAGAAAAGATCTACTGCGCCGACCCCAGATAATGGGAAATGGGCAAGAGGATGATGATGATGATAATAGGAATAGTCATTGGACGACTAATGTTATCACATCCTATTGCATTAGACTTAATAGAAGTGACAATTTTCTTTACATCATCTACAGACTTTCTTAAAGGTAAAAGAAGTAATACGAGGAGTAGATAAACTACTTATGTATGAAATTGCATCGGAGGGATCAAAGCAGGTATCATTACTGGCACCAGAAAAATGCTTATTAAGGTCGTCCAATGTTAGTGAGTATGGAAGATCAGAATGATGATCTCTACCAATACCAAGAGTTCCTAGAAATTTCCAGATAGCAATAGATGAAGTCGACGTGATATTATTAAGAATGTGGCGGCGCTTAGCGTTTCGTATCATCTGATTACATCGATTTCTGGCATGCTTATAAATGTTCCACCGATCGTCAGTACGTACCTTTTTAAATTTTTGAAAACCTCGGTTTCTTCGTTTCATCGCTTTATTATATGGCAGCCGGCAAACGTTTCTGTTTGATTTTTTTTACTGGAGCGTGAGTGTCATAAATATTTATGAGGATTTTATTAAAAGCCAGTACCTTAGCATCAACAGTATTTGCCTGAAACACTGGCTCCCAATCAATCTTTGAAGCATCGCTGACGAGGTCATCAATGTTCATACGAGCAAATAGCGCTTGTACAGAACCTTGGGGGATGATATGACATCAATAATTGTTACTCACTCAATTTTAGCAGGTTACATATAAACATAAAGTTAGACTACATGGGTCTTACGCTAAATTCCTTAAATAAACGCCCAAATTAGGTGGAAATCAAATATGTATTTATTATAAATAACATATTATAAAGAGACAGACTACCCTTTATTTCTCACTGTACTATCACGATTATTGACTACCATTTGAATTATTTTCCCATAGTACTTACAAATAAATAGTATTGGGAACTGTTTGGATTTAATAAGTTGAAAATTCTATCTTTGCTCTAATTACTCCGATAAACATTTTGATATAGTTTTAGAAAAATAATCCACTTGAATAATTACTATGATATTGAAAGAAAAGTCTAGATTATCACCATTCGATATTGTATCCAAATCTGACCCAATTTCAGAACAAGTATATAATCAACTTGCATTTGACTTTAAATAAGTACTTGCAAATCAACGTGTGATACCTTGAGATTTGTGAATAATACGAGAAAAAATTAAAACAGATGGTAAATCCCTTTGTAACTTTCAAATAGACTAAGAAACATATTTAGGTCCACACACATTTAGACCTGAAGTTCCCACTCCCGCGCACTAGAAGGGGTTGCTTTATAAAGAGACAGTCGGACACACGCATGGCATACGTAATACTCCCGCGAGTGTGTGGTTGACTATACTTTGCTATCTCGTTTCATTCATAGTGCGTGCTAAAATGTTTCGCCTTTTTATTGGGTTGGCTGTCCTCGGGTGTGCTTTAGGAAGACCACAGCATCAATATGAGCAGCAAGTTAGTACCTAAAGTTCATTACCTAGTCATAACTACACAATTGATTAATTTGTGTGATCAGTGCTCTACAATTAGCGTAGAAGAAATTGACCAAATCATTTTTTTATGTTTTCCATTATTTAATAGTTATTTCGCTTCAGTTTTTATTAAGTCCGGGTGTTATTTAATATTCCCGCGGTGCTTATAAATTGTAATAAAGTTTAATTAGTTGGTAGTTTATAAGTTACTTACACAAAATTTAAACTAAGTTTAAATTTGAAAATTCAGTTAATTATTCAGGTAGATAAACAGTGCATATTTTGTGCGTGAAAAAGTACAAATTTAATTTTTAGCTTTGGTTCTTTCATATGTCAAATTTGTTGGAGAAAATGTAATTTTTTGCAATAAAACCCGTAGATTACCTTGCCTTCTTGTAATACGATAATGCTAGCACACGCTATTCAAATGCTTGCGTGATTCCATATCGTATATTGTGAGTAAAAAAAACTAAATGATAGCTAATAGTCGTGCTCATATTAATTAAACAAACAAGTAGTCACTGTTTAATGAATCGCTTCCATGCATAACAATATTACATACTTTGATAGTAATTTATTACAGGAAGTAAACATTCAATAATACTTTTTTTTACTATTTTGGACTAAACATTATATATTTATATTTTGTTTATTTGACATGTTTAAGTAAAATGCAAAATCACAAGTACAAAAAACGGTTAAAATATTTCAAAAGGCAAATTAACAAAGTTGTCTCAGTCATAGCTATCAGTTATCATAATTTCTGTGTTTTTTTTTAATTCTTATTTCAAATTCTAGTTATTTGAAAAGTTTCATGTCACGAACGAATTTTAGGATAAATATATTAAAAAACCAGTATTGGAAATCTCTCGCTTCTTAGAAAGTACTTAATCTTAAGAAGCTTAATTCAGTATGCAACCACTTTAGTATATATACTTAGGATGCATACTTAGCCTTTTTATTAAATATGCGAGCGCATAATTCAACAGAAATCTACTGTCTATCTAGACACTTAGTAATCTGGATTGTGATGAGAGTGGTAAAGAATTCCATTTGCAATTTGCATTATGAAATTCGAAGTAAAACGCTACGTGCGAAGCTATTGGACTGGACTATGAGCCTTAGCCATCATTCGTTGGTAAGAGGGAATTCTTGAGAACACGCACACGAGAACAAAATGTATCCTATTAAAATCATAAGCATTATTCAAATGAAAACAATGCTCAAGTTTTATTTTAATGACTCAATGTTACGTTGCCTAATATTTTGACTATATAACACAATGAAACTTGTTTTGGAAGTTTGGTCCAGACTATTCATGTGAAGTCAGCTTCTAATTGACGGCTCTGTAAAAATACATAGAGAGAAAAAATAGCTAATGCTGGTTTTTTTGCTGTTACTATCCAGTATAAGTTTCCAGTCGTATACTTGTGAACTGTATTTTTTTATTTTGATTTTCATCGATACACATGACAATGTTTGAAGACTAAAAGTTTGTTACTCGTCAAAGTATCGTCGCCCTTCAACCTCAGTGCCCAGTATACTACTGAGTCAGGAACAGCTACGTTTATATAGTGGAGTTACACCAAAATGGCTGCAGTATTTTATGCAAAACTAGACTTCAGCTTTATTCTGTGTCAGAAACTGCTGCTTCACAAAAGGCTACCAAGCAGAAAATGCCTGAGCGTCGCTAGTTTGCTCAAACTCGAAATTCGGTGCAAGGTCACTGCTCAATTTTGTAAAATGGTCTGGAAGGATTCTTTTTGGAAAGTGCGAATAAATTTGCACAAGTTGCTTTTTTTTGAGGGTTCAGCTTTGCCGTAAGTGTATTTGAGGCGCACGAATGGAAGGTTTGGCGCCTTGCTTGCTAGCGACCCCGGTGCCGTTCCAGGGTCGTTAGGGTCGGGTCAAGCGCGAGTTGCGCTTAGTGCTGATAGTTGCATCTCCTGGACCGAGCATTTTAGAGGCATTGGACTTGACTCTATTTCAAATTTATGTATAGCATAACCTAGGTCTTTTAAAATATTTAAGTAATATCTTTCAGATAGATAGAAAGATATATATTCCCGCGCTAAAAATTATCGTATACTAAATCGCGTCAAACCTAGCCTTTTTTATCAGATTTTTTAGTTATTTATATCTAACCAAAAGCTTAAAATTAAGTTTAAATTTCTTCTTTAAAAAGCCACACTTTCCACACCAAAATTTTGATAAATAAATAAATAAATATTTGTTACCCTTACACCAATTAGCCTAGCCCAAGGTAAGCTCTGTAAGGCTTGTGCTATGGGATCTAGGGTAACGAATAGACATACATATATTACACATATATAAATAATTTTTATTGAAATATATATCAACAACCATGACTAAGGTACAAATGCTGGCATTCATCACACAAACATCTGCCCCCACCGGGATTCGAACCCGGGACCTCAGAGATGGCGACACCTTGAAACCGGTGTACTATCCACTCGACTATGGAGGTCGTCAATCGTGATCCCCTATTTACAACCCCTTACACTCTGATTCGCAATAAAAAGTAGTATATGTCCTTTCTCAGACTATCTATGAATTTCATTTAAAACTGTTTATTAATCTTAACGAAAAGCAAGACAGATAAAGTTACTTTCGCATTTATGATATCTTATCATGGATATAATCTTTGTTTACTAAATTACTATTTACAAAATATAGAATGAACTAAGTCTTGTTAGAGCAAAGACAAAATATTGGGAAAATAGTGAGCATATCAGAACAACAAAACAACTACTCAAAATATTAATCCTGCACAGGTGAAGTCGCAGGCTCTAGCTAGTATACTATATTATTGTAAAGTTTCATGAAAATATGTACATCCAGTAGTTTTTACATGAAAAAGTAACTAGCATCCACTCATGCAAATATTAGCGTCTGTAATATTAGAGTTTTAAAGTTGTTAAAAATACTGTAATGAAAAATAGGTATTACTTAAGTAATGATAGGTATTACTTAAGTAATGAGAATGCTTAGATTTGATGTTTATAATAAATATAATTTATTGATTCTGTATTAAATTAAAGTTTTCGTTGTTTTTCTCTTCCATTCTTCGCTCCTCCTCAACACGTCTTTTTCGCACAGATAATCTTCGCTTGCATATCCATTCATACTCTCTTAGGTCTTCCGCTACCTTTATTTACAGCTACAATTATATCACGCTAGTCGTATTTTATAGTTATTTCGAATAAGCTAACAACAATAAACAGCTTGTCGTTTCTTGAGTGCGAATACAAAAGAGCAGGTTACATCGGAGCTTAACTGCGACGATAACTAGACATAATGGCAAAACCTTACCACTCTCTCGTGATGTAACATTATAATCTTATGCCTCACTAAGTAAGTTGCATAACGGAAGTAGATGCATCTGAATTTCAAATTCATTGAAGTGTTCGAATGCAGATCTTAACTGACACCCCAAAAGTACTGTGGGCTTAAAGACAATAGGTCATGAAAGCTCAATCGTTTGTTTAAAGTTATAATAAATAATATTAAACACACAAGTGAAAAAAAAAAATTGCGAAATGGTCTATTTTAAAATACTTCTTTACAAATTCTCTCTGAAACGGCTCATTAGTAAGACATGAATTTTGCGAACAATAAAAAATTGCGATGGTTTTTTAAAATTTGTATTGTTCGTCAATATTCATTTAAATAATAGAGAAGAACCTTAAAAAATAATTAAGCTAGCAACATCCGACGACGACGCGAGAATACTTTTTACTACTCAGAAAATACTGAAGGCCGTTGAGTAATGTTACACACTTAATATTTTCCTATACCTTGTGTCTATGTTATCTATGTGTGTTTTTTTTATATTTGAATATATTTTTATGTCATAATTCTTTTTTTAAATTTCTCGTTATAAACACCAAGAAATAGTATGCACTTTTAAACATGTTTTTATAAAGACCACAAAATTTGCAAAGTTGTATTATTGTCAAATATTAATATTTTCAAATAATTTCCCTCAAATTATATGAGTATACAAGATGCATATAATAGATTAAATTTTGTAATTTAACCAATTGACCAAATTGTATTTGGCAAGTTTTCAGATGTTATAGAATTTTAGCTCAAAGAGAAAACTTAATGAACGATCCAACTATATCCTTCAACCTACGATCCAACTTTTACACATAATATTATGCGTTAATTATGAAATTGACATTTTCATAAAAATTAAAGAAAAATCCTACTAACATTTTCTTTATTTATTTAATAACAAAGAGAGCAAACTTTATGCAAACACGCACACGTCTACAGACTAAATACTAAGTAATAACATAGTTGTTAAGACAAGAATTACAACAAAACAAATTAGTCGACGCAAAGCTATAGTCAATAATGTACAAAATACTGAGAAAAAATAAACAGCAGATTTTAACTTATAAGTTTTTTTTACTTTAAAATAACCTGATTCTGAGATTCTATTTTAATTAAATTATCACTTTATGACTAAAAAGTAATGGAAATATCTTCGATATCATCACATCTCATAAACGACCCCACCGAGGGGCTCGAGCCTACCCTAACTACGTTAGGGCAATTAGGCCTTAGTCAACCGCGCTGGCCCAGTGCGGGTTGGTTGACTACGTACACCTTTGAATCGCTTCGCAGATGTACGCAGGTTTCCTCACGATGTTTTCGTTCACCGTAGGAGCGTCGGATAAATGTACGAGTACATATGAAATTCGGAACGAAAAACACATTGGTACACGGTGGTCTTCGATATCGATTAAATTTAAAAAGTGGTAAAGTTTTAAATACGTAATATTTACAACTGCGTAGTTAGGGATCTATTATAAAACACAATGTGTAGATAAAAAACTACCTGTTCAGACTTCTTACATCCATCCAAGCTTTTGCTATGGCTCTCGCACCACCTTTGTAAGTAATGCCTCCGTTGTGGGCGCAATTATTATGGCCAATAAGGCACCGCGGAGCAACTTCAAGCTAGCTCAGCGCAGGCACTGCTTCTTTCAATGGACATGCTGGAATAAGCAGGTCTGGTCTTAATAGTAAGGGCAGCAGAGATGACCAAACTGAACTCTGAGCTAAGCTCCAGTGGGCGGCAGTACGATCACATTACACTAAAGCTTATATAATGCGCCTAAACAATACTTGTCATTTATATTTATTTAAAAAATTCCTATAAATATGGATTATTGTACTTCATATAAGGTCTATAAGGTCAAATTTCAAATAAACCTTTTTACACGTGTTTTGCTAAATTTTCCTACTTAACTTAGAAAATGTAGTTCACCGCACTAATTCGTTTCTTCGTTATTTAGTAGTGAATAGCATCACCTGGTTCGTTATAAAAGTTCGTTACACATATAGATGTGTATGTCCTTTGCACATCTACCTCATTGTATCTTTACATCACTTGAAGGTTGACTGCTAAAAAATAAATAAATAAACTATAAAATCACTAACTAAACACTTTATTCTAAAGTTAGTGTAACTTAATATTCAAGATATTCATATTCTTATTAATATCGAGTATTTAATTAAAACATTAATAATATTAATATTCAATCTTCTTAATGTATATATATATATATATATAAATATATATATGTGTGTGTATATATGTATATATGTATATAATATATATATAACTAGCTTTTGCCCGCGACTTCGTTCGCTACTACCCTACTACTAACTAAGCACTGCAGAGCCCTAATCATAGGCCTATAGGTAGCTACTGCAGTATGCTCCTATAAACTACATTTAACGATCTTTTTCCTAATGTGTTTTTTTACGACCTCGCATTAGAAACCTCAAAAATTGTAGCCTATGTGTTATTCTGATGTATAAGCTATATTGTACTTAAAGTTTCATTCAAATCCATTCAGTAGTTTTTACGTGAAAGAGTAACAAACACCCATACATCCATACTTACAAACTTTCGCCTTGATAATAGTAGTAGGATGTTTGTCTGCGTCTTAACTGTCTTAAACGGTAGAAAAAGGCTTGTAGCATTTAGTCTGACTTTTGTACTATGTACAATAATGATTGAGACAAATGTATGGTGTCTTGGCTAGGCCTGCAACGTAAGTAAATTTTACTCAGAGAAGGTTGTCAAAATAATGAGTAGAATACACGATTTTTTGAGATTTTAAAACAGTGATTCCCAAAATGGTTTACATACATCGACCCCTAAGGGGTTTATGACAACCTGCAAGGGGTCTACGTCAGCGAATCAAAAACACGATAATGGGTCATACACTGATAGTACCTGTTTACTTACATTATACTATCTTTTAATATAATGACATAAAAAAATTATGAAAGTAACTATAAAGTAAAAAGAAAATGTTATAAATGTTCATAATTTTTTTTAAGTTGTAGGATGTAGGCATTCAATATCAGGTAAGTAGGGGGTCTACCCACGGGCAGGAGGAGGTCACCTACCGATTGACTCAGATACTCACCGGGCACGGCTGCTTCGGTGAGTATCTGTGTCGAATAGGACGGGAGGGATCGACACATTGCCACCACTGCGCATCCGACCTCGACTCGGCCCAGCACACGCTGGCGGAGTGCCCCGCGTGGGCCTCCGAGCGCCGAGTCTTGGTCGCAGAGATCGGGCGAGATCTGTCTCCGCCGGCATTGATTGCGGCAATGCTGGCGGACGAGGGAGGTTGGAGGGCTGTGGCTCCTCCTGTGAAGCAGTGATGCTCCAGAAGGAGGCCGCCGAGCGGGGTCGGGAGGTGGCCGATCCCGCTCGAAGAAGGCGGCGCCGGGCTCGGTAGCACAGCTGCGGCGCCACCGCGGGTCGCCGGCGGGCGCGAGGAAGTCGCGACTGCTACGGCGACCCGGGATGGACCACGCCCCTTCCGTGGCCGGGGGGCGTCGTCGGTGGAGGAGACCGGGGGAGGCAGTAGCCTCCCCCGAGAGGGTTCCCCTCTAGATAGGGGGCGGAGGCTGGGAGTTCCCGAAGGGGCTTGATGTTCCCGGGGCTCCCTACATGCCTGAGGAAGGCCATCCCTGAGGTTTTAGTGGGTAGGCCTCCCCCTTCTGGGGAGGAGAGCCCCACATAACCGCCGGCTCGCCACAGCCGGGGTAATGCAATTTAATGCATTTCCTCAGGGAAACAAAAAAAAAAAAAAAAAAAAAAAAAAAAAAAAAAAAAAAAAAAAAAAAAAAAAAAAAAGGGGGTCTACCCAAAACCAAAAAACATGGCAAAAGGTCTACGACACAAAAAAGGTTGGGGACCTCTGCTTTAAAAGCACCCAATATTCTTAAGTACTGTGACATAGCATTTTCTCATATATTTATCAACTGTACTCTTTTCAGCTTAAGTTCACCCAAAAAGGTAATCTAGGCCACATTTACACAACACGCCATGTCGTGTCTGACTTTACTAAATCTGTTTTAGTTACCAATCCATTGTTTTAACAGTTTCAACACAACTTCAGGTTGTCCGAAACAAGTATTCAGAATAATGAGTGTAACGTTACAGGAGTAACGTTACGTCACTTCGTAATTCAATGGGCCCATTAATCCAGTTACACTATCGTGTCAATACACGTTTTTTTTAAACACGTGGGTGAATAGTAGAGTTTGATTGAGGTGTAGAGCGGTTATGTAAACTCAGTGTAACTTTTTCGTATTGTTCTGGTGGAATGGAATTAAGCTTGTTTGATCTGAAGATCTACTTGAAAGTGGCGATATCTTTTTTAGTTTTAAGTAGTGTTAGTCGCAGTTGGCTTCAAGTTCGCTTTTAACTATGAACAACGGCTGCTTTAGAACTGATGAAATGATATTTATGAAACATAAACTTGGATATTACATGAACCCTTGGCGGTAGAATCGCGAAAGCGCACCCCGCCATGTGCCCCGTATGGGCCTAGAGAACTCAGGGGGGTTTTAGTGGCTATGCCGGTCCTCTCAGACCGAAAACCCCACACACGGCCGCGCTTAGCCAGCGCGGTGTCATGGTGCTTAAGTGTAAGGTGCTTTTCCCATCTTAAAAAAACAGATATTACATGAACCCTAGATGCTTTAGTCCTTAACTTTAGCAACAAAAACTTCCAAGTGACACCCCTAATCAGTTAGCAAAAAATAAATGCTAGCTAGCTATAGACGTAATGGCGGTTAATACTTATTCCCATACGCTGATGTAGGGTTTTCAATAACAAATAAAATATTATTAAATAAGTTTGTATACGCATTAAAAACTAATTCGATTAATGCCAAAATTGTTACTACAGAATCTTCATTTTTTATGGATACACACAATTTAATATTATTTCGTGATGTAACACTTAGGATTGCAAAGAAGATTTAAACTAAACAAATCAATAATTAGTAACACTTTATATATGTTCAACATTATTACATTATTGTTATCATTTCACACTAAGTGGAATGTCCAAACGTTGCTAATAACATGATCATGGTGATTATTCCCTTCTTAACTCGAACTAAATTTATCTAGCGATCTAAGTTATAGATCGTATTTCGGAACGAACCTTCAATTAATCTATACAATCGATATAAGATAAATAAGGTAAACGGTAATGTAACGAAAAATACATACGTACATACATTATATTGTAAATTTATACGTTATATTTTTCTCCAGCGTATATGTATAATGTTAATTTGCCGGAAAAAAGTCCCGTGTACATTTTTTATTATATGTAGTACTGATTTTCTCTTTTACTCTTTTCCCTCTTATGCCGTTCGACTTTGGAATTCTCTCCCTGAGAGTATTAGGAGAGCGCAAACGTTAGAGTCATTTAAGAACCAAGTCCGTATCCATTTCCTGTCCTTAAATTCTTAACGTAATTTTACTTTATTCACTTTCACAATAATTGCACCTATTCCCAAATTCCTAGTTTGTTTTCGTTTTTCTCTTATCTAAGGTTGCCTGGAAGAGATTGCTTTTAGCAATAAGGCCGCCGTTTGCTCATAATTGTCTTTGTTTGTTTTTACTTTATTTCTTGTATTTATTTTGTGTGCAATAAAGAGTTTATTATTATTATTAAATCGAAACGCAACTATTATATAATACTGTACTAAAATAATTAAAGTAAACTGCTTGAAACAGAATGGGTAATACATAATTATATTAAATAACTAAACGGTTTTAGTAATTCGATTCGTCTAGACGAGGATACTGTTACTTGACAGCTACAAATTTAAATTTGTTGCTGTCAAACAACGATCAAACTCTCACTCCAGCCTTCTTGCGACCACGGCTGGTACAACCTAGTCGAAACGTAGAGGTACTCGTACTAAATCATATTATTTTAGGAAACACAACCAAAAATAACTTGTCTACTTTACTAAGCGTCAACAGTACCTATTAGCATCATTAGCCTTATATATGGAAAGCTCATTGTAATTATTTTTACAGCAACAAGCAGAAGGCATACCACCACATCTGCTCAGACAGTACATAGGCCAGCACCAACAACAAGCCCAGGCTCAGCAAACCCAGGTCGTGCCAAGGCCTATCGCCGCGGTTCCTGCTCGATTGGTAAGCATTTTTTAAAAACAATTAATTAATTATACCTTATATATTACCCTATACTATACTTACCCAAAAAATTGCATAAATAAACTATGATCTAAAAGTATCACATCAAGGTGGATTTTAGCAATTAAATAAGGCAGTAACAAATGGTACTTTACAGAAAAGACCATAAAACTGAAAGAACGCCACCAGCACTACGATCGATATGAATGGTATTGGAAGATGTCCAAACATACATCCCATAATATCTCAGATCATAACCTACTAGAAAAGCTGATGCATCCAGCTGATAGTTTTGAAAAGAAAAATATCTGGTTCTCTGTTGAACTATCGTACCATTTAACTTAACCCACCTCTATCTACTCTACATACACTTACGAACACGAGTGTATCGATAACCCAAAACTCTTCGTATTGAGCAACTTCTACGTAGGTGCACAAGAATCACACTTTGATTCTGATCTTTTGTGTAATCATTGCTTCAAAGGTACCACATGAATAAATAGAGACATCTTACTTGATAAATGAAACATTATTACTATTGACGATTTTAAACCCTGTGTATTTATTTTTTCTCTAGTTTTTCTAACTTGCATCAGATTCAAATTTAGGTATTCTCATTTCTTCTTGTTACTGCAAGAAATTTACAGCATAAACGTTCGACGCGACCTCTTCGAGTATAATACAGAATTCATTAAAAATGAATTAAAAAAATCTAATTACATACGTAACTAGTACTAATTTGCTTCATCGCTTTCACACAGCCATATTCAGTTCAAAGCGAAAGCCACTACCAACCCCAGCAGCAGTACCAGTCTCAGCAACAGTACCAACCGCAACAGCAATACCAGTCACAGCCGCAGTACAGGCCGCAGCCGCAGTACCAGCCCCAAAGACAGCAGGAGCAGCGCGAGCCAGAAGATTATGACGTAAGTCCTATGAGGTTCAACGTGTGTTCTGGTGATAGTGATTGTGTATAAAAAATACGAAGACTTTGCTTTGCTTAACAACGGCGGCGACAAACCTAAGAAGGTATTGACAAAATGAATATTCTGGGATGAGGGGAAAAACCTCAGGGATGGCCTTCTTCAGGCATGTAAGGAGCCCCCGGGAACGGCAAGCGACTTCCGGGAACCCCCAGCCTCCGCTCCCTGCCCATACAAGGGAGCCCTCCTTTGCCTACAATACCTCCCCCGATCTCCTCCATTGACGACGCCCCCCGGCCACGGGAGGGGCGTGGTACCTCCCGGGTCGCCTGCGGGCGCGAGGAAGTCGCGACCCGAGCGGCGCCGCAGCTGTGCTACTGAGCCCGGCGCCGCCTCCTTCGAATGGGATCGGCCATCTCCCGACCCCGCTCGGCGGCCTCCTTCTGGAGCATCACTGCTTCACAGAACGAGGCCACAGCCCTCCAACCTCCCTCATCCGCCAGCATTCAGAGACAGAGACAGATCTCGCCCGATCTCTGCGACCAAGACTCGGCGCTCGGAGACCCACGCGGGGCACTTCGCCAGCGTGTGCTGGGCCGAGTCGAGGTCGGAGTGGTGGCATCGTGTCGATCCCTCCCGTTCTATTCGACACAGATACTCAACGAAGCAGCCGTGCCCGGTGAGTATCTGAGTCAATTGGTAGGTGACCTCCTCCTTCCCAGAGAGACATAATCTACAGAAAATTTACCACCAATTGACACAAAATATTTTAGGCAGCAAAATTTAATAAATGGACAGTATTAGATGATGCAAGCTCATAGCGAAATAAAATTAGTGATGCTGGTGTTGTTCATGAACAACTAGAATTTATAATTAATATTTCCATCTCTACTCTTCTGATGAATCTCCTGGGTTTATTATAAAATTCAAGATTTTATTATTAAATCTGAATATAACTGATATACATACTTGCCAAAACTTTATATGGACCTTGATCGGTAAATTAGGGTGCTTATTTGATTAGCAATAGTAAACTTGTCAAGAAATACAGGATTATAATTATAGAAATATAGGTCTATTGATGCTACTATATCTCGGTTTAACTTAAATTACTCGTAAATCATTCGGACAATTATAAAAAGTTATATAACAAGTTATAAAATCGAATATTGACCGATTAAATCAAGAAATATTCTACGGTCACGGTGTAAAAATAAGCTTAGAGCATACAGAAATATCTAATCGATTCTATTTCTATTGTCGATTTACTTAAAATTCACTTTATATTGCATATCGGGTTTGGATTAAGGGATTACATAAAATCCCAAAAATACAGGTTATTTGAGGAAGTTTGTAGAGGGAATCTATTGAGTTCGAGTCGTGTAGAAGTATATTAATAGAGGTCTTTAAAGCTAAATTGCATTCTACAAAATTATGATAACTCAAACTGACTCTTTATAAAAAATTCTGTATCCAGATGTATTAATATAAGTTGATTGCACTTCTTTACAATGTCTCTCTGAAACTGCTTATGATTTTAAAATAATAAAAATATCTTTAACAATTTGTATTCTTCTATTATTGGATTACTTTGATGTTTTTTTTTAATGAAAGAAAATCTTTTGAATTTATAAAGATGAAGTAAGAGCCATCGCCAACACTTTAACTGGTGTTTAAAAATAGTGAAGGTGATTGGGCGCTATAATATATTAAATTGTCGAAATAATATCCGCTCGAACCAAGCCACGATTAAAACGAATAGATTTAGAAACTGTTAACTGCTATTATACATAAATAGCTGTTTTAATCAACCGTCATCGTTCCCCGCGGCACGGTAGCAGCGTTATGCGGATGGATCAGATTAGCTCTACCTACAACTTTCACTCGCAGTGCCGCTCTATATAGCCAGCTTAGACATATGACGGAATCACGTTGTTCGTCAGTTATGCCTGGAAATAAATGGAGCCGAAAATTACCGATTACATTATTAACAGCGCGGCGCCGCCGGCAAAATAAAGAATAACAGTGGAAACACTAAAAACAAGAGGTTTTGTTATAACCGCTACGTAATATCGGGGCTGAACGCTTTTTGAACCGTTCATATTAACGCGATTCGATAAGCGAGTAGTTTTTATTAACGAGCACTCCACTGATATTGAATAGGATTATTTTAATTGGTTTTCGTTTAAAGTTCTTAAAATAAAATAGGGTCTGGGTGGTGGCATTAAAATAATGCGTCGATTAATCGGCATTAATAATCGAATAGATATGTAAAGCCGACAAATAAACCTAGATGAATCGAAATATAGTTACAAAATCCGCAATTGAAATAAAGTCGATTTGATAAAGCTATTTAACTACAATCATATTTTTAAGCATTATTTACAACTTCTCTAAACCTTGGCATAGTTTTACTTGAATGGAGAAATAGTAGTATCCAGCAAATATGATTCTTTATTTCTTGACAAGTCATCCATTTCAATTACGATTGCCGATCAAAAGATACAGTACAAAAAAACCACACTGATTATCAAATCGTTTTGATTGCGATTGGCGATTTAATTATAAAAATAATCATCTGAATTTTGATTTAAATTTTGATGACAGTTTCTTTTTCTATTATAAAAATTATAGCATTTGCTGTAATTTTTATCTTAGCTAATACATTTTCAATATTACGAACTCTACGGGAGTTTTTTAATTTATAGATTTTCTTAGGATTAATCAAAAGTTTTTACTATAATTCGTTCATTCGCAATGAACGAATTATAAAAAAAATAGTTTAGTGGCTGTGTCTTTCTGGTTGAATCTGATTTATTTAAAATATATTACAATACAAGTAATATAATTGAAAATGACACACGAGTTCTTATATTAGGGATGCGCCACAGACGAGAGCTTAATTTTCCAGCTAGCTAGTAATTTTTGAATACCTTACGAGTGCTCTACAACTTTCTTCAACGCCATTGTGAGTAATTAAAAAAGCTTTATTGTGGAATAATACATTGATTTCATAGAACAGTTATAAAAGTACAATGAAAATAGTTCACTAGAAGTTTATGAAATGTAGTTATTTATAAACTTATAAATTACAGTATTTATGAAAGTGACTTATTTTACAAATTAATTTAGATATAATGTGTATATATATTTCTATAAAAGAAAATATATATTTGTTTATGTATGATTATTATGTTTATGTATTCTATTTATTACCTATGATCAAATAACACAAACCTTAGAGTGCTTTGGGCTAGGCTAATTGGCATGAGTGCAAAACATATTTATTTATTTGATATATATATCTAATATTTTTTTAGATTGAAAAAAGCGGAAACAAGTTTTGATATGAATTTAGGCTTAATTGTAAATCTAATAGGTATGAAATTACTGTTATGAATGGAGATTGTTCAAAATTCTGTAATTTCTTTAATTTCGAAGAACGTGATCTTTATGAAACTTAGAGATATGAATATCTATTAATCTATTGAAGATATAAAATTGACGGAATGTTTCAGCCGAAAAAATACAAAATTCTGAGGAAAAAATAGCTGTCATCAAGATCCTTTTTGCAACATAATATAAATGTAATAACTCAAGAAAATAAAAAAATATACAGTAGGGTTAAAATGAAATGCTAAAATAAATAATTTGTTACATTAAAATAATACATAAATCTTCATAGGACGTAATGGCCTAATATACAAAAGATTTCATTTTTCTCTATGTTTACTCTCAAAATTATTACCTATTGCTAATGTATTATTAATGACTATTGTTCTCTGAAGCTTCGTATTACCTAATATAATTTTTAAATAACTGTTGAGCACTGACCTAGCTTAATGTGGCGTGAAAGCTGATAAACACTCAGTAGTTACTCATAACGACCAGTATGAAACTATTGTTGCAAAATGTTTCTTGCAACTCCATTTGATGGTTACTTAGATTATCTTACTTCTGTAATGAACGCAAATGTTTTGTTTATTCAAATTGTTCATTTGCTACATCTAAGCATCAAGGTATCTATGTCATGTACAAATCTTAATGGCATAGAAATCTAAAATAAGTAACATTGTAACTCACTTTCTGAAAGTTTGAAATACAATTATATTCTTGTTGAACAAAATAATACAGATTTTTCACACTTATATCTATTTAAATTCTATAGCAACTGTAATAAAGTTAAAAACTATTATGTGCACATAGATCAGTATTGCTCTGTCTAGAGAGGAAAGACGATCAGCCTGATTGTGTAAATTTGTTGCTAGATTTTAATGAAATTGATATTTTCCCTAGTTTTCAACCAGCCTCATATCAAATTGCGTCAAAAGCCGGTTTGCTGTTTTTATTAAAATTTCCCGCAAGGAAATTATATTTTCCCCTAGTAAAAATATCTCTGTAACTCCCAGGTCTCAAAACTCGATTAATAGTACCATATATTATCCCAAATATCGAACCTCAAATTTTACCTCATAATATGTGCATAATCTATACAGATACTAGAACTTTAAAAAAAAAACTAAGCTTAACGCCACAATCTATTAAAATAATTATATTTTTATTTAAGTAATTCACACCTCGCTTAACTAACTATACTTATAAGCTTATGAACTCATAATTTTACAACGGACTAAAAGTATCGCGGCGAGAAGGTCTTATCAACCAAGTTTAGGTACTGAATCCAATCAGCAGGCAAAAACCAGGTCCGTGGTTGGGAAGTATTTTTACTTATTGAGCAAAGACTGAGGAAATTAGGAAAAACGGGAGTTTATATACGCAAATATTATGACGAAATTAGTAATAGTAGAAATTTGCATATAATTTAAAGAATACAGTACGCAACGATTTGGACATTTTGATAGTTCCAATAGTTAAATACCTTCATTACATTGCAGCCTCATCCATCCTACCAATTCGGCTTCGACGTGAATGATGACCAATACACGAACTATCAGAACCGTAAGGAGCAGAGGGATGGCGACGTCATCAAGGGCTCGTACTCCGTCGTAGACAGCGATGGTTTCGTCAGGACTGTCACTTATACCGCTGACCCCAAAGAAGGTTTCAAGGCCGAGGTAAGATAGAAAACCGTTTAGACTCGATCCTTTCTGCTTCAAAACCAAAATCAAAAATATATTCATCAAATAAGATTTTTACAAACACCTTAGCACGTCAAAATGCTACGCCATTGGTTCACAAGTCTACAGCGAAGAACATTGTACTGAAAAAAATCTGTAAAAATACCAGGAAGGGTTAAATAGTCTGAACACAAGTTCATATTTTATCAATAAAGACTATAGTTTCACTTTGCGGCCGTCCATTCATGACGTGATCTTTTTTCAAGCACTTTTTAAACATACCAATACGTGGTGAGATTGAAAACTACCCTAAACGGGATGTGTTTTTAGTACCTTGTGATATTTCATGACTTTTGTCAAACCTTAAAAGGGGTTCAAGCATCACTGATGGTTGAGTTTGTTTGTTTGGTAGTTACATATCCTGAAATAAATGTCATTAAATAGTTGTTTAAATTTAACAAACATAAACTCGTAAATTTAACAAACATTTAAATTATAAACAGAATATGTCTCGTAGTGCAGAACCCCTCCATATACCTTCGTTATCATCGCGCCGAATGGAAAAAGATCAGTTGCTCTTATTCAAAATTTTGAACTATATTGATTCTGCCTTCCTTTTAAGTAGCATTTGTTTGAGGTGTCCTCGTTTAAATTCGCGTCATCCTTTGACATTTAGCGTGCCAGTAGTATCCACAAATCATGCTAGTAACGCCTTTTTACTGCGTACGTGCCGTAATTATAATAAATATTTTGAAAGTGTTGACTTATTTTGTTGTAGGATAGGAGCGTATAAAAAGGCAGTGAAGGATATTGCTGGCCGTTGAACGTAAAAAAAAGAACAATTTCCTTTTGTTTTTGTGTCAACATTAGTCCTTTTTTATATCAATATTATTATAACATTTTTTTTTATTATATAATATTTTTGTATTTGTGAGCACTGTTGCAATAATGTAATATTATTAGTGGAAACTTAATTGGTATAAGAATTAATTTTATAAGTTACATATGTTAATCATTAGTACACACTGTTTGTTTCCCTACAATAAATAAATAAAGTTAGGCTCTTAGGTATCGGGGCTCTGCGTACTGGTGGAATGAGGAGATCGCGCGGCTTAGGATTGCTGTTATAGCCGCGCGCCGCCAGTACCTTAGAGCCCGTCGAAGACGGCAAGCCTCAGTCGAGGAAGTTCTGAGTGCCAGAAACGCGTACGGAGCCGCAGCTAAGGCGATCAGCATCGCCATCGCTGACGCCAAGGCGAGGTCCTGGAACGAGCTCCTGGAGGGACTGGAGAGGGATCCATGGGGGCGCCCGTACAAAATGGTACTGGGCAAGCTCCGACCATGGGTCCCTCCACTGACGGAAACCCTGGACCCCGATACTGTGGGAAGAGTGTTGGATACGCTCTTCCCGAGGGTCCAGGACAGTTCCTCCGTAGCCCCGTCGCCCGCTCCGTGGTCGGATGACCTAGGGGTGACGGAGGGCGAGCTCGCCGGGGCCGTGTCGCGGCTCTCAGCGCGCAGCACCGCACCGGGCCCAGACGGAATCCCGGGAAGGTGCTGGCGCTGGCACTCAGGACATTGGGAACAGAGTGAGGCAGCTCTTCACGTGCTGCCTCAGAGAGGGCGTGTTCCCCATCGACTGGAAATCGGCCAGGCTGGTGCTGCTGAGGAAGGTAGGAAGGACCGAAAACGTTCCGTCGTCGTTCCGTCCGATCTGCTTGCTGAACGAGGCGGGGAAGCTCTTCGAACGAGTTATCTCCGCCCGTATCAGCGAGCACCTGTCGCGCGTGGGTCCCGACCTGTCGGACTGCCAATTTGGATTCCGGCAGGGGCGATCGACGCTGGACGCTGTCCAGCGCGTGCGGTTGCTGTCGGAGTCCGCAGTCCGATCGGGGGGGTGGCTCTGGCGGTGTCTTTAGACATCGTCAACGCCTTCGGCACCCTCCCCTGGCAGGCCATCAGGGGGCACTCGACCACCACGAGTTGCCCCCCTACCTGCGGGCCGTGGTCGGGGACTACTTGCGCGACAGGACGATCGGAGTCAAGGGAAGGAACGAGACGGAAACGGAGAGAAGGATCGAGTGCGGCGTTCCGCAGGGGTCAGTTTTGGGACCCCTCTTATGGAACCTCGCATTCGATGCGGTCCTTCGCACCAGCCTTCCTTGCGGCGTGAGTGTCGTCTGTTACGCTGACGACACTCTCGTCGTGACGACCGGGGCCGACTTCGAGCAGACGCTCAGGCTTGCCGAGCTGGGGGTGGCGTGTATCGTGAGGGCGATCCGCCGGCTGGGTCTAGAAATAGCGCCGCACAAGACCGAGGCGCTATGGTTCCACGGCCTTCCAAAGCGCCGGGAACCACCCAGCTGCCGGATACGGGTAGGTGACGCGGAGGTCCAGGTGGGGCCCTACATCAAGTACCTTGGCCTCACCTTGGACAGCAGATGGAGCTTCGAGGAGCATTTCGTGCGATTGGTCCCCCGAATCAAGAGGGTCGCGGGCGCCTTACATCGCCTGCTGCCCAATCTCGGGGACCGAGGGATGGTGTTCGCCGCCTGTACGCGAGCGTCGTACGGTCCGTGGCCTTGTATGGGGCCCCCGTGTGGTCGCAAGACTGCACGAGGTCCTCCCGCTGCAGAGCTCTGCTCCGGAGCATGCAGCGGACAATGGCTATACGGATCGTGCGAGGCTACCGTACGATCTCGTACGAGGCGGCGACGGTTCTGGGGCGGTCCCCCCCTTTCGAGATCCTGGCCGACATGTACGCGGTGATGTACAACGCACCGCGACATGTCGGTCGGGGGGGCGACGGGGGGAGTCCCCGGCACCAGCGCACGGAATGCACAGACGGGAGTTGCACCGACGGGCCGAGAGGGCTTGGCGTGCGCAGCTAGAGCGTGGGGGCTGCGTGCGTCAGCGCGCCGTCGGTGCGGATACTCCCGCACTTCGAAGCTTGGCTCTGCGGGAGGGCGGAAGTCACCTACCGCTTGACTCAGATACTCACCGGACATGGTTGTTTCGGTGAGTATCTGAGTCGAATAGGGAGGGAGGACACGACACGATGCCACCATTGCGCATCTGACCTCGACTCGGCCCAGCACACGCTGGCGGAGTGCCCTGCTTGGGACTCCGAACGCCGAGTCTTGGTCGAAGAGATCGGGCAAGATCTGTCTCCGCCAGCGTTGATTGCGGCAATGCTGGCGGATGAGGGAGGTTGGAGGGCTGTGGTCTCCTTCTGTGAAGCGGTGATGCTCCAGAAGGAGGCCGCCGAGCGGGATCGGGAGATGGCCGATCCCGCTCGAAGAAGGCGGCCTCGGGCCAGATAGCCTGGCCTGAGGCGCCGCCACGGGTCGCTGGCGGGCGCGACGCAGTTCGTGCCCGTGGAGTCGACCCGGGAGGGACCTCACCCCCGGATGGCCGGGGGTGACGTCGTAGGAGGTTGGAGGGGAGGAGGCGGCAAGATCACTCCTCCCCGAGAAGGGCTCCCCTTACGCACCCAGGGGTGCAAAGGCCGGGGGTCCTCAGTTGCGACACTCGATCCTGAGGGCCCCCTACAACGCCAGAGGATGGCCATCGCTGAGGTTTTTAGTGGGTAGGCCTCCCCCTTCTGGGGAGGAGAGCCCCACATAACCACCGGCTCTCCGCAGCCGGGGTATGCAATTCAATGCATTTTCCTCAGCGGAACAAAAAAAAAAAAAAAAAAAAAAAAGGCTCTTAGGTATGACACTTAGCTGCTGTCTCTAAGTACTCGCTATGATACACAATAAATCAGCATGAAATTCATGTCACAATAATCTTGAAACGTTTTGTTATAGCATCCTCAATGTGAACTTAATGCAACAATCGTAGACCAAAATTGTTTAACATATTGCATCTTTGCATTATTTGAAATATTGTTATTATAAAGCTATCTTGATTATTTGAGTAATAAAGTTATAAACAGTATTTACGTTTCTATTTCAGGTATCGCGACAACCAACCGACATTGTCGTGAAAATCCCAACGCCGAAGCCTCAACTTCTGCAATCGCCAGTAGCTCATTCACAGCCCAGACCGCAGCCACAGCAAGCCCCTCATCCTCAACAGTACTACCGCTATGAACAGTAAACTAAATGGAAACCACTAGTCAAGTCATAATATATTCGCTCACTCTATTGCATTGGCAATATCATAGACGAAGTATCATAGACAATATTCGAACTAAACGTAAGATATATCATGGTATCTGGATGCAACACCCTAAAATTGCGTTACAGGTTATTCTGTTGTATTATGACATGGACTAGATTTGTTTAAGTTATTCAATCGTGCGCTCATTTCGTACTCTTTAAAAATTTAACACATAAATAGTCCTCTTCGTATGTTGAATGGTTGAGAAATGAATCTACAACCTTTTCAATACTCTTTTCCTTACTTTTTTCTGACTTTAAGTAAGGATTTTGTTTCTATTCTTTCTAGTTATTAAAAAGTTCTCAGTTCCTTTTCTGTAAAATAGTTACCGTTGTTAACTTTCATTATTATAATATATTATTATAGTGTTCAGGTTCTTTAAATTCATTGAACAAATCAAAGAGAAATTTAATAACTTTACGAATAATTACTTTATTGGGGTATTGCAAAATCTATTAAAACTGAACTATATTAAATTGTTAATAATTATTATCTTGTGTTTGTTACATTTATTTGTCTTTGTATTAATTTTGGTGACATTATGGAGTAAAATACGAAATAGGTTCTAAGACAATCGTATACGTTCACTAAAGATTTCTGTATGAATATTTGTGATATGATTTGAACTTAGTCTTTAGTTGTTAATTTAGATTAATGTTTGTAAATATATACAAATTAATAAAGTATATTCTTTTATAATGAATAAATGTTTATATAAACTTACATTACAATCTTTTAATTTCATTTTTAGACGTATGGCGTATACATCATAATGGGGCAGTGTAGGTGAGACCCCAAAGCTTTCCTTTTATGGTTTCCATGTTGATCTGTGGAAAAATGTTTTTTTTTTGGATGGACACCTATGCTGAAGCCTCAGATGGCTATGTTCAGCTTTGCAATGAGTGTTTTGTGGAAGGCGCACAAACAGAAGGTTTAACGCCTAGCCTGCTAACGACTCCGGCGAACTTCCGGAGTCGTTCGAAATAAAGGCTGTCGACGCAACCAAACGCGACGTCTAATGGCTCGAACGCTCAAGATCGAAGTGTAGTGGAGGGTGATAATCTACCCGGTACATGACGGTACCGGGTATATGTTTGATGAGGCTGTGGAAAATCTGGGTAAGGTTTATGTTCAGCAATGTATGTCTCTTGACTGAGGTCATACAGAATGTTACAACCAACTAGCTGGAGCCAGAGTCTTCGTCTGCGCAAGATTTGACTTTATTTGATAATTTTAATGTCATAATGTTAGTTCTTTTCTACGCCACGCTAATATAAGCCACTCGAAATGCTAATCCTGCGCAGACGAATTTGCGAGCATCAGCTAGTATCTTTCGTTAAAATTCATTTAGTAGTTTTTATGTGAAAGAATAACATCAATACTTACAAACTTTCACGTTTTTAATATTAGTAGGGATAAGAAGTTTCATTAGTAACCTTCTCATGGACATTATACGGTTGTTTTGATTATATCGGGCCTTTACTGCTTTAGCTCTCCCTTTGTCTTTGGTCCTATTAGCGTACTATTCTATTAGATCCTATTAGGCGTCAGGAAGGCGATCATCCTCAGGAGACCTATTTTTGAATTACGAATGCGATTTCGAAGTCACTTTCCTTACCTTTTACCGTGGGAGAGCCATGCTTCGGCACGAATTGGGCCGGCTCGACCGGAGTGATACCACGGCCTCACAAAAAACCGGCGTAAAATAGCGCTTGCGCTGTGTTTCGCCGAGTGAGTGAGGGTACCGGAGGCCCAACCCCCCTTCTCCCCTTATTCCCTTTAAAAAGGCCGGCAACGCATCTGTGACTCCTCTGGTGTTGCGGGTGTCCATGGGCAACGGTTATCGCTTACCATCAGGTGATCCGTTTGCTCGTTTGCTAGATAAAGTACACACATAAATATAAGAGTTCGGTTCCACGCAGTATGTACCCGCTGCCGGTTATTGCCGGTTTAACCAATATATATATATTGGATTTTCAGTCTACATATATACAATATACATATATCAATATAGCACATATTATATATATATATATATATATATATATATATATATATATATAATAATATGTATATAATATTCATATATGTATGTTGTATATATATAGACTGAAAAATCAAACAAAACACGGATAACATTTCCACAAGTATGACTTGATTACGAGTGGGTGAGGGCACTCGTAATGAAATCACACCTGTGACTAAGGTAGTCACATCAGTGATATTCAAAAATAAGAATTATTGAAAATCGGTGATTATTAGTCACATCGGTGATTTCGAAGTCTCATTCGTAATTCAAAAATAGGTCTCCAGGAGAGATATAGTTTTTCGTATACCGACCACATGAATAAGGAATTTTTATATGTATAACATACAAAACTGGAACTGTGGTAATTTTAATATGCTACCCGAGCTACTTGATCATAAATATTCGAAGATGCTCAGTGTTTGGAAGAACTTAGACGAATGAACGAACGGATAGATCTGAGCATAACATGTTATATAAAAGATAGTTTACATTTCTCCTGGGATGTGATTTGAAATTAATAAGCTGTTTTTCTTGCATAATATACTAGTAGTAGCAATCGAAGATATGAAAATGGATAGTAGTTATCATACCTTGTTGCGTTAATCATGTTAAGGGAGTTGGCCTTAAACTTGATCGCGATCAAAGACGATGAGGTCTTACCAAAATGTTGATTCCTGAGTAATATCTTGACCGCGCAAATAAAATGACATTTATTTTAAATATATTTAATAATAAATTATTTTATTCAGTTGTCACATATTTATAATTTTATTCAGTTTTCATTCGCCACATATATAATTCATGAATATAATCACAAACTGAAACAATGCATTCAATTATTTTCATAGACATCATTAAATAAATTAGTGAAGCGTTATTAAAATTATTTTCTCGAAGAACTAAACTATTACATCTAATAAATTCTTTCACAATACGTCCTCAACAATTCATGAAGTATAAATATTTATAAATTAAATTAACAATAATAAAGTCAGTCTATATAGTATACAACCGCAAAATGGCCGTCAAATTATAGCTGTCCAATAAAATTAATTTTATTGTTAAGTATAAATAACCAATTGTATGAATTTCACGGCAATTTTGCAGATAAACAATTAAAACTTAAAATTTTTCTAATGCGTCGTAAATACGAAAGTATATACATAATACGATATCGTAACATTGTACGTACGATATCGTGTCATTACCGTGATTGAGTTAAGGAGTTCGACATTTTGTTTAATTTATTTTAATAAGTTTGCAATGGAACTAGCTATTCAGCTTAGGGGCTTAGGAATAAGAATACTTGACACTTTTCTAAGCCAAAATAAAATTACATGAATACTTCATGTCTATCATGAATGTATGTCATATCATATCATGTCATATATACTCTGAAAAAAAAAATCGCATTGGCGTTGCCTGCTTCCACATCACACACAGATGTGCGACAATAATTATATCCTACAAGACAAATATTTTAAAACAAGTTTTAACGATTCGAAAGCAATATACTTTAACGTGTTTCTTTAAAGGAAAAGGCTTATTTTACATACAAACATAGTCCCCTATTTTCTTCTTGGAAAAGCACACTATTATTATAGTAATATGTTTATTTATCTAAAAATCTATTTTTTTATTTTTTAATAAATTACTTAATAAAAGAAATATTAATGTTCAAAAAATCCGTGTTCCGACATGTTTTACATCTAGTAAATAAATGTCACGTAACCTTTTAAAAAAAACACAGCTTACGCTTTCCTTCATTTTTTATTGAAAAATGTTTTTAAGTTAGTTCAATTTTGGAGGAATTAACTGGGGACTACGAAACATTAATTTTGTCTTTTCAGTCCGAGCTCTATCGACGAGCATAGCGTAATGGCAATATATTATATTATTTTCAAGTACCCTATTTTTCAAGAATTGATGTTTCCTCTTAAGCATTACTCCAGCGGTTTGATAAAAACATGTCAAACATTTTAGAAACTTATGCATTCGTTAATTTAATTACGTTATAATTTTGAATTTTAAAAGCATATTCGTTGTGCAAGATCTCAAAAACCGCTAGATTCTACCCAACTTTTTTTTAGAGTCACAAACTTATCTGAGCTGTGGCTTTGCTACGATCGCTTAAAAAAATCAAAAATAAAACCGTATTGCAAGTAGCGGTAGTGCTCTCTCAATTTATAGGTTAGATAGAGATTTAACACTAACCGTGATATTATTTTATGCCCGCCACACGTAAATTAAATAATAATAAATTTATTTTGCAAAAGTGACATTAAACTTATTCTTATTTTATTATTTTATTCTTTGTCAGTTGACAGCTCGTCTATTTATCGACTTTTCGACGGTACGAAGTTCGCCGGTCAGCGAGTTAGCTGTAATTTAATTTCGTTGCAATTTTTTTGAACATCTTATTTTGAAAAATACATTTGAACGCATATTCTCTGTTATTGAAGCGGTAAATTCTAAAACAACGACACCATTACCTACTCAGATAAGTTTGTGGCACTCAATGGATGAAGAGGAACGCGAATTAGACTATATTGTCTACGTCATAGGGTCGGGTCTGCAGACGCAGCCTGACTCAACTAGCACGTAGTCCTGTCCAGTCAAAGTCACGGGTCCCAGCGGCAACACCAGGAACAAATAAGGAATGTAAGTTTGCGTACACGAGCCGCGTACGAGAGAACATTCGCTTGACCTGTAAATCAATAGAATCAAACTTTTTAAAAAGAAAAGCCATTAATTTGAACACAGACGAAGACCTCGAAAACAGCGCGTGCGGTATACAAGTTTGAGTAAGCAAACGTCAAACTTAAGCATGTATTGGAGTCATTAAGCCTTTTAGTAAATTGAGATCAATCAATCAATAATAATAACTTTAATAATAATTATAACTTTATTTTTCTGAAAAGAACATAATACAAAATTTCGGAATTATTAAAAAAATCCCACACTAAGCACAGCTTGTAAAGTGTTTTTTTTTTTTTTTTGGTTACGTAATAATTTTAATACCTAAGAAGCCTACTTGGAATACACATATTACAACTATGCACAAGTAAAATTCAAGTAAGTAAGTGAAATAATACTAACAAAACATACACACACCAAAATACAGACACCAATTGACGCACCTACATAAGTAAAATTACAAAATACAAATTAGCGAAGAGAAATCAAGACGTCCTCAGAATCTCGATATGTCCACGACAAAAGTTCAGACTTAAGTTTATATTTCGCATTCCGCAAATTGAGCTGGCACAATTTATACATTACATTGTAATTGAAAGGTTTTATAAATAAACCAAAACGCGTGGTCCAAGAGGTTCTCACTGTTGGAAGCGGAAGTCTAAGTGTACGCTTTTTCAAAATACATTGGTATTCATTTAGTTTTAGACATTCTTTGTGGGCTTGGATGGCGATAGCAAATATGTACAGTCTACGAACACTAAGCACTATTGACTCCTAATATAAGCTGATAGTCGGGAATAGCATTGGCTTACGCAGCATTCTTTTCAATATAGCTTGTTGGGATCGTTCGAGTGTAATCAGCAAGATTAATTTCTCGGATTAAGGCCATATTCGCTAATTCAAAAAGGTTCTATTCAAAGGCCGCATGAGGTATCCAACTTCGGTCCAACCGCTTTCAGAGGATGCATTAATTACAAGTTTTGTCAGTTCTTTACGTACATGTACGTTACGTACAATAAGGTTCATTTTAGGATTATCCTAAATTATAATAATAATTATACTTGTAGGGAAGTAACTACCCCACCGCTGCCCACTGATAGGGCATTTAATGCCCCTTAACTGCCGTGAATGCCCCATCAGTGCAGTCAGCATTTCCGAATGAGGCTCCAGCAATCTCGTTGAGTTCAATGCTAAGAAAACTCAGGTGTGCGCGTTCTCAGCTAAAAATTCACCTTTCCTCCCCCTTTCCTGTCTTCAGGGCGCTACTCTTCCTACTCAGAGGAACATCACCTTACTTGGTATGAACATTCGCTGCGATCTGAGTACCAGAGACTACATCGAGTCCGTCATAAGCACTGCCTCAAGGAATCTCAATGTCCTGAACAAGGTGCGACGGTATTTTACCCCGGACCAACTCTGCCTGCTTTATAAAACTCAGGTCAGGTCCTGTGTGGAATAATGCTCGCACCTGTGGGACAGCTCCGCTCAATACCTTCTGGAAGCTCTGGACAAATTGCAGCGGCGCGCTATCCGCATAATCGGCGATGTAGAGGCAACCAACACCTTCGAGCCTCTACAATTTGATATCGCCTCTCTTAGCGCCTTCTATCGGTTGTTTCATGGGGAATGCTCTGACGAACTCTTTACCCTTATCCCTCCCTCTCCTTTCCTTTATAGAAACACACGTAAGGGTCTTCGGAGCCATCCGTACACTATATACCTCATTCCACACCGCACTAAGAAATTCCAAGATTCCTTCTTCTGCCGTACTTCTCGCACATGAGTTTCTTCAAAAGAGGCGTCAAAAAGCATCTTTTGAGACGGCAGGGATAGGGCAGGTAGGAAAGTAGAGTAAAGTCACTATCCTATCTGTCATCTCATTTGGGTCTCTTTCACCGCTTAACATAAGCCGGAAGTCAATCTCCCTCAGGGCAGCTTGTGGCGAGATGTCGGAGAGTTGCGTCACCGAGGGTACCGATGTGCTTCACGGGGCGTATGTCACTCGGCTCTGTCTTGCCTTAGCCGGCCGGTCGCAAGAGCAGATGCTCAAGGGGTGGAAGTGTAATAATGTCGCAACACCGACGGCGTCTCGATCGCTGTCGCAGACACACTTCTCTACACCCGTTCACGCCAATGTTGCTCCCTTCGCACCAATATTGGTCTGCTTTTTTAGGGAGCCCATTTAGTGAGCGGCGTTTCATCACCTGCCACATGTAAATCAATTAGGAGACTTTGAGAAGGCAGGTGACCGGAGACTCTTCCATAGCCCGGTTTTATTTACCACTTAAATCGAAATGCGATAGTCTACAAACGTTTTGACCAGTTACGACAATAGTTTCTGTGCATCTAACTGGGTATAGTCTTTTGCTCCATTTTTCATGGTGCAGATAGAGATTAGATCCAGTTGGTACACTCCACGCACACTTTCATTAAATTTCGCTTAAATGGCCTCTACGCGTTGGATCTGTATCCCCGCGCACGCCTTGTAAAGGACCGTGTCTTTTAAAGACGCGTGATAAGCAACTATTATAGTCAAAATAATAAGAATAAAGAAAAAAAAAACGCACGATTCTGGTGAAAATATTAAAAATAAGTGAAATAATACTAACAAAACATACACACACGAAAATACAGACACAAATTGACGCACTTTTTTTTTTGTTTGTAACCCTGAGGAAAATGGAAAATGCATAAAATTGCATACCCCGGCTGTGCTGAGCCGGCCGTTATGTGGGGCTCTCCTTCCCAGAAGGGGGAGGCCTACCCACTAAAAACCTCAGGGATGGCCTTCCTCAGGTATGTAGGGAGCCCCCTGGAACGCCAAGCGATTTCCGGAAACCCCCAACCCCCCGCTCCCCTGCGATAATCCAGGAGAGCCACCGACGACGTCCGGCCACGGGAGGGGCGTGGTCCCTCCCGGTGATATATTATGACAGATATCATAATGATTACTAACTGCTGGCACCGGATCCGATCTTTGGATCCGGAATATTGGTACTGGATTAAATGATGCCGGATCCGCCGGATTACCGGATCCGTTTTTCCGGATTGCAATCCCTATGTCTACCTCTTGTTTGTATATAACATTATTGACATAATGTATGCTATTTAACTGTATGCTATTTATAAAAAATATTACTCACTCGCAAACCTCGAAAACAACTTGTTGGAGCAAGTCAGGGAATTTCTGGACAATGGTGACCGGCTGTCCCGAGGTGAGCGAGACGCCATACATGGGCGCTGTGGTGTTGTACCGCGAACGGCACAGCCGCCCGCCGCCGCATCCTGCGTTGCTCGGCGATAGACCGGCAGCTCGACCTAAACATCAATAGGAATTAATCTCTTTTTTGAAAAGAATCTTCATTTGATTCTTGCGTGTCAGTAAACCATATACTAAAAATATACTTACACATAAGTGTATTATGTATTCTTATTATATGAAAAATCTATCATAGAAAAGATAAAGCTTCCCCTGACCTATTTCTAGCACAAAATAGCAGTATTATCGTCATACTGTATTTATTTGGGCTCGCTAAGGTTTAAAACAATAATATTACTGGGACTGGCAATCTTATGTCACATGTTGACAACATATACTGTGATTCTTGTGGGGGGCTGCGAACAGTGACTGTAACTACTTACCATCACATGGGCAGTCTACTTGTTTGTCAATGTATAACATTAAAAAGATTAAAAATATGAATACTGGATGTAACATAAGTACCAGTTCTATTTCCATTTTGTGCAGATATTTTTCCTTCAGAGTAGCCCTCGTGTGCTTGCAGTAGCGCTCTTCTCATCAATGTGGGATCCAACGTTTTCATTCCCCGAGCTTGCCGCGTTTGCGCCCAAGGTCCAGTTTTCAAAGCTCTGTTCACTAAATGCCTGAAATATAATAAATTAACTTGATATTAATAGTCATTAACTGTACATACCTGAACATGAATAATTAAACATAAGACAGGTATATTTTAAAGAATGCTAATTAGAAAACATATTCTTGTCTTCAATCCACGTCACGAGCGTCATACCTTATGATGGAAATAGGTTATTATTTGAATTATATTAAAAGGATGACAAAATTTTATCTTGTACATTAAAGCTGTATCTGATTTCATATCACAAGTTTGCTGGCTAATACATAACTTAATTATGATATTTGAATGTAAGAAAATTATAAGAATTTGAACTTTCATTTATTTTAATGGCGATATTTTTAGTTAAATGTAATTGCAATTAGTAATATTCTAATCAGAGCGTGTATATCAGTTATTTCCAAAATGGTGTATATCAACCCCTAGGGGGTCTATGACAACTTGCAAGAGGTATATGTCAGCGAAAAAAAAAAATTGTGGTCTATGAAAATGGGGGTCCACAAAAATGGATCTCAACATACACTGATAGCACCTTTTTACTTACATTATACTATCTGGTAATATATAGACAGAGACATAATTTATAAAAGTACTCATGAATTGAAAACAAGTATTACTAATATATATTAATAAAATTTTGTAAGTTATAGAATGTAGGCGTTCCATATCAAGTAAGTAGAGGGTGTACCCAAAACCGTAAAACATGGCAAGGAGTCTAAGACACAAAAAAGTTCGGGAACATCTGGAGAAATATTTTTGAATTACGTATGCGACTTCGAAATCACTGACTAAATAGTCAGCTATGACTTTGAGATCACTGATTCCTAAACATTCAATTTTTGAAAGTCAATCGCAGAGCTGCCAACATAGATTAAGTACACACATATGTAAGGGTTCTGTTCCACGCAGAATGTAGCCGCTGCCGGTTATAGCCGGCTTAACCATTATGGTGTATGGCTTGATAAAGAGAAACAAAACAAGATTTCAAACTTATTTATTTCCTTAATTAATTTAAGATTTCAAACATACACTTCTCATCAAAAAAATCGAAACACTTCCGTTTTCATTGTTTCTGTCCGAATTTAACACAAAAAAGAATTCATACGATGAAAAAAAAAACATAAATGTATAGCTGGCAGTTTGGCCATTACAGTAATAGCGAAAATTCTAAATTCAAAATTAGAATTTCATTTGTTTATCTTATAAACGAAATGAATCACTGTTTTGAGACAAATGTGTGTTTAGGGTTGGAGTACATTTAGCGTTTAAAAACTAAAAATTGGCGCCTATCCTTAAACTTTTTGTTTTTTATTTCAATACTGTGACTTTGGGACGTCTGAAAAAAGGTTATTTTTCTAAAACGTATGGATACTTCGCCCACAGAAGCCGCCCAAGTTGTGGCATTGCTGGATTCTGGCCTTAGTCAGCGTGTTGTGGCTGCAAGACTGCATCTAAGCCTGTCATCTGTTCATAGAGTCTATAAACGTTATCGGGAGACTGGTTTGTTCACGCGCCGTTCAGGATCTGGCAGGAATCGGGTCACTTCTGAGCGAGATGATCGATTTATTGTAACAACTTCTTTAAGAAATCGACGCCTTAACGCTTTTCAACTGCAGCAGCGGCTTCGTGTTGTACGAAGGGTGGCTGTAAGTGACTCTACAATTAGAAGAAGGTTGAAGGATCGTGGACTGGTACCGCATAAGCCAGCAAATGGGCCGAAATTAACTGCAGACCATCGAAGAGCGCGCCTTAACTTTGCACGTGAGCACCTAAATTGGTCATACCTACAGTGGAGCAAAGTTCTCTTTTCTGATGAGTGTAAAATTATGCTGTATGGTAACGACGGAAGGAACAAGGTCTACAGAAGAGACGGAGAACGCTATGCAGAATGCTGCATTGAAGAAAAGGTCAGCTATGGTGGCGGTTCGTGGACGGTTTAGGGAGGAATCAGCACCGACGGTAAGACAGAGCTTGCTTTTGTGTCTGGGCCACGTCTGCCTGCACTAAACTGTCATCGGTACGTCGAAGAATGTCTCGAGCCTCATGTGATGCCCTATGCACATTTTATTGGCAACGGCTTCATATTCATGCACGACAATGCTAGGGCTCACACCGCGGGCGTCGTACGAGATTATCTTAACGAAGTCGATATCTCTATTATGGAATGGCCAGCAAGAAGCCCGGACATGAATCCCATTGAACATCTGTGGGATGAATTAAAGAGACGAATTCGAGCAAGAGATCCTGCCCCAGAAACACTTAGCCAGCTGCAAGATGCAATCCAAGAGGAATGGGACAATATACCACAGCATGTGATCGTGACTCTCATCCGATCGATGAAGAACCGTATGGAAGCAGTAATTAGAGCTCGGGGAGGGAATACAAGTTATTAAATAAACGTTTTTTAGCTTTTTTTTTTCATTTGCGTGTGTTGTTTTATCCATTTCCTTTATACTCCATACGGAATAAAAATGACTCATTTAACAAAATACGAAACCTATGAAAAATTCATTTAAATTTAGAACATTAACATTAAGATTTGATAATCTCATATTACTCACTATTAAACGACATTTAACATTTATTCCTAAATGTACACATTTTTCTGATAATCCTGACAAAACGTAAACTTGCAAGGTGTTTCGATTTTTTTGATGAGAAGTGTATTTATTTCCTTATTTTATTTTAAATCCAACTGAAGAAAAAAGAAAACTAATGTAAGTACTTTTGGTGCTATTCTGTACCTACATTTTAGTAGCTATTTTCTAGTAAATACTTATAGTTTACTGCTACATATTCTTCATGCTTACAGTAAACCGTTACTTAACTAACCAATTTCATATTTTCAGATGTCTGAATTACAAAAGAAAAAAGTAGAAAAAAGTTTATAACAGAGATAAAAAAATTGTTAAAGAAGACTGACTGAAAAATCAACACATCAACTTCAGACTCTTGTCAAGATGTTCTCTATCTATACAAAACACAGATAACATTTCCACAAGTATGACTTGATTACGAGTGGGTGAGGACACTCGTAATGAAATCACATCCGTGACTAAGTAAGTGATATTCAAAAATATAAATTATTGAAAATCGGTGATTATTGTGACTTCGGTGATTTCGAAGTCGCATACATAATTCAAAAATAGGTCTCCTGATGTAGATAATATGCATTACAAAAAAAATCGAGTATTTAATAGTGCTATCTAAACTAGTACAAATTTTTTTCATTGATTCTACTTTAACGTGAACAAAATAAACAATTTTATTAAGTCCGGATTATTAAAATTCTGACTTTTATCTCAAACATTATATCCACATTGAGGTTAGCATGATATAACGAAAATGGAACGCCGTGAAAGTCCCGTTAGAATCTTTTGTCTTGAATCATCAAAGATGTTGTATAGATAATTTTACCATCATGTTGTCTACAAATTGTTACGGAGATAGAACAAAATTACAAGTTATTACTACCCATGTAAGAAAGTTCTCACGACAGCTGCAAGACAAGGTCAACATACTATGAGTTCTTATACAAACATATAAGTAGCTTCATTTTATCATTTAGGCAAGACATAAGTATACACGTGTGCTATTCTTTGTTTCATAAGTTTTGTTCTTATAAAGAAGGTTTTGTAATTAGTGTTAATAGTAATACGATTACCTATGAATAAAATTCTTAAATTCATTTTCTATTATGGCACTCTCTTTCACTGTGTCTGTACGAAGGCCTCTAATACATTAATTGTTAATTAAAGAAATGATTGTACAGTCAGCAACACGTTATAACAAACGTCAAAAGAACTGCCTCAAGGTGTTGACCTTGAGGCAGTTCTTTTTTTTATAAGGTTTTACATGTTGATGTAAAACCTTATATGTTGCTGTATATACATACTTTTAAGGAACTTAGTATGAAATTACAGCTAGTTTAATGTCCATTGACTAAAATAAATTGTTTTTAACTAATGAGGCAATTTTAGTAATTGCCTCATTAGTTAATATTCAACAAATAATTGTATTAACAGCAATCAAACAGTCAAAGTCAAATCATCTAAATCTTCTTGAAATAACTAAATTCAAGACTTTAATAGACAATCGTCGATTAAAGTAACTTATTTTTTACTTCACGCAAAAATCTATATTCAAAATTAGGGTTAGGCCTCACTAACGAACTATGTTCAAATAACTATAGATTATTGAAGTTCTATAATACAATGCCAAAATAAACGATTATAGATAGGTTTTAATTTCAATTTAATTATTGCCTCTGATTATCATTTTAAAGGTCTCCACGTAAATATAGAGATGTTAATGACTATATAAACGTATCCTCCACATACTGATTTACTTTAGGTCTTTTTATTTGTAAACTGGTATCTAAAATCGAGTTTTATTATAGAGTTGTCTGGCTTAATATTCAGAATTGAAATAGGTAATTAATGTGATATAAAAAAAGGACAGATACCTACTTAATCTAAAACTTCATGGGTAATATTTAAACTACTATAGAAGCTGACATAAAATAGAAATATTTTATTAGAAATCGTTCATTAACAATTATAATGTTTTAATATATATCTACTATTTAAAATATAACTGTTATAACTAAAATTTATAAATCTCACTTCAAACTGAAATACTCGTAATATAAAACTTTCTCACTTAACATCCATTTTAAAATGTAAATTCAATCATCTTCTTCATAGCAGTTTTCATCGTCTATATCAATTGACTGTTCTTCTTTTACAAAGTTACAGGGTAATACTAAAGATTCTTCAATTTGAAGCTGCTTAACTGTCTGTCTTTGCGGCTCGAACTTCGATTCTAAGACTTCTATAAGATCTTTATCAGACATAACATAATCACAATCATTTTTTGAAAGGCAAGAAGTTATTCCTTTTCGAGGGTTTGAACCAAATAACGACTCGCTTGGTGTTCTACATAGCACATTATTAAACATAGTATTGAAGTGATGTTGAACAAATTTTAGACCCTTATGCCATTTGTGACTCTGGCTTTCTGCAAGCCATTTGTTTAAATACTTCAGTATATCTTCGTTTGATTTACCTGTAAAATCATTTGGCTGAGCAGTTTCGATTCCGGGCACAATTTTTATTGCGGAACACACTATTCCTAACCGCCTGCATATAGGTGTTACCAACGATATTCCGTTCTTTGACTGTAAGATGTTTGGGGCACCAAATATCAAAAATATTTCTAGCAGTGCATCAACAGTTTCATCTACATTTATAGCGGTCAATGGCTTTAGATGAATATACTTGTTCACGTAATCTCTGTAAACCATCATAAATTTGTAATCTTCGTTCGGATCTTTAGTTACATTCAAAATATCAACTTGACCTCGTACATAAAGTTCGGGATATTTAAACAGTTCACGATCTTTTATATCTTTACTCTCCATTCCCTCTGTATCTATTTCAAGTGGATCCCAGTTCGTCGACTCATCGAAAGATTTTCTTTCCATTATTTGCGGCTGTTCTGATGTCTGCTTTGATATTTTCCCGCGTTTAATCAATTTATTTCTACACGGCTTACATAATTGCAAATAAACAATGATACATTCTGTAGTTATATTTCTATAAAGGTGCTTCAAGGCCACCATTAGGCGATTCTTCCCACAATGATTAAACTTTAAATGATATTCGCGAATAATGTCATATGTTTCTTCAGTGTTAACAAACATTTGCTGTGGCTTCTTTCCATCTTTACGTGCCGCGAATAATTTTTCACCCATTGGTGTATCGACAATAACATATCTTTTTAAGCGGCGATAGTCAATTGCAGTTTTTTTCACTCTCATTTTCGCTGCCCTGACTTCTTCCAATACTTCTAAATATTTGTCCGGTGTTAACAAAAAGGTATTTGTGTTTAACTTGCCTCGGCAAACTTCAATGATTCGTCGGTGAAACTCATCTCTGTCCACGTCTGCATTTGTACTACAACTTACATTTTCTATCTCCATTTTAATGATTAACCAAACCACACTTTGTTATTATAAATTTAATGTGGTAACTCTAGAAAGTAATAATATAAATCAATTTTCACTCGTTGATGCAGTTTGTATTATTCGAAACTGTGTATTAGGTAAGACTGGTATTGATTAACACTTAGCCGAAGTTGTCCGATATCGTAGCGGTTAAAGCCGACCATTGCCTCGAACCTCGTTTACGACACTGCGCTTAGTAGATGCGCACATTACCCGATTAAACCGGTCTGGCTCAAAGTTCAACGCACTATATCATGTAGTAAATAGTTTAAGGTACGTTCTGATTCAATAACATTGTACGTATTAAATATAAGATTTTTGTCTTTGCTTTAGCAGTAAGTATTATTTTGTCATTCAAATTGGTTTGAAATGTAGTAATGTGTTAGTATTGAATAACTCATATATTGAAAGTTATTGGCTACATAACATTTTGCTACGACCAATAGGAGCCCACATATCAATAAAACATATTTTATTCGCGTATTTTAGCTAGTCAATAAATATTTATTTTTATTTCTTACTGCTATTTAAACTGTCAAATACTTTAAGTCTTTAATACAATACTTCTCGAACACTATAAAATTTTTAGGTACCAAAACATAAGCATTATTTGATTTTATATTCGGATATAATAAAAATATATGTTTAAATGGTTAAACTATTTACACACTACGCAGTTTATAATTTGAGGAATTATAAAAAAACCAACATTGAATTTCACTTGTTCGGTATAGGAGAGATTTAACTCGACCGTTATGTTCGATAAAATATGGTGTTCTTTAGTACGTACAGCATAAGGTATAAAATTAGTTGGAATCTCACACAACGATTACATTTAACGCGGTGCCAAGTTACAAATACCATAAACTATATTTTATAATGATCTGAATAAGCAGACCGACACTAATTGATAATTGGTCATTCATAAGAAGCCACTAAAGCTTAAACGAATAGCCGATGTATAAATGTGTATTTCTGTCTCACATGGTATACATTTCCATTAATTAATTTTCATGCGTTAAATATAAAGCTCACTTCGTGTGATGTTACTTTTATATATATATAATAAAGTAACACTAAATTCTACTACTCTTAACCAAAGAAGAACATTTTAAAAGATGCAGTAATACCGTAATTTTGTCTTTCTTAATAACAGTTTAGTATTAATATAAATTTTAGGTCTGGTTTCGTTAAATAAATAAATATCATAAGAGAGACAGAGAAAAGATATAAAATGTAATTATGCCACCTGGCTTTACTTTGAGCATTTTAGTACCATTGAGCATTTTAGTCCCATTGGGTCTTTAAATTTAGATTACTTTTTTTCATAGACACGTATATTCGAATAGTGTCGAATATGTACCTACTTACTTATTTGTACTTTAATAATTTTTCACGCAATTACTAGTTTTCCTTTTAATTTGCTATACTTCACGACAATAGTTCTCGGTTTTTGAAAAACTGATAGAATGCTGTTTTGCTTCATTAGATTTGAAAACAAATTGTCTACAAAATATAAATCTGAAGTATCCATTAGATTAGAATAGTCGGCTGCAGTGAAAATATAGCAAATAAAAGCGTTAAGTTCTATCTGGTTGTTGCAATATTTTTATTTTATATAGAAGAATTCAACGCTTATATTAAAATACAAGCTAACTGGAAAGTTTCCAATTACACCAAAAACCTCGTGCGAATATATATCAGATGAGAAGATTGGTGGTACGCGGTCTCCACTCAAGAACCTTTTTGCCCCATCGACCGTCAAATCTTCGTGCTATGTGGCCGGCGCATTGCCACTTCAGCTTACTAATCCTATGAGCTATGTCAGTGACTGATGACTTTGACCACCAAGCGCAGTGTGGGACGGCCACCTGCCAGATGGACCGACGACCTAGTGAAAATTGCTGGGTCTCGTCAGTGGCAGGTGGCAATGGACCGGTCGCTTTGGAAATCGACTGGAGAGGCCTATGTCCATCAGCAGTGGACGGCGTTAAGCTGAGATGATGATGATGAGAAGATTAGTATAGAAAATGTGTTTTGAAAAAGATACTGTACTGTCATTGATATTGATAATCTGATTGCACATTGACGGTTATTAAAAATTGACAGTTTATGACTACATACCTCGGGTACGCTGTTCCGTCTGGTCCGGGGCAATCAGTATTTTGAAGTGCATCTCCCCAGGCATATTTTAATCTAGGTCCGCAATTTGTTGCTAAAGAACATGCCACTAGCGCCTGAAAATTGACCAATTAGTTTTGTTAAACACATTCATTTTGCTACCAACATGAGATCATTATTTATTTCTTAGACTCGTAATTTATAGTAGTACATTATTTAAAAGTATATTTAAATATATTGAAGAGTAATTTCATTTTGCAATTTAATTAAATTGGTAACTTCCTCTCAATATGTTATTGAATTCATTTTGAAGTTGTAAAGCAATTATTATATACATATATTTTTTTTATCAGCGGTTTTTATTCCAATTGTCGCCTTTGAATGTTAAACTACTACAATGTAAAATTGTCGTATATTTTTCTTTTTGCATACTTTATATCTCTTAATTTCTTTATGTTATTATAAGTTATAAAGATACAACACAAACGTTTGTTTTATATTGTTTTTTGTATTGTTCGTGTTCTTGATTATCATTTGATGATGATGTTGTCATTTGGTGTAACAATTTTAGTATTTTCGTGACTAAGCTGATGTTCTTTTGTTCTGATTTAAAATCTCAATGCCGATTGTTTTTGGTCAATGGAATATTATTTTATTGGTGGTATAACTGAGAAAATTATTGTCTGTGTCACGATAACAGGCAACTCGTGAGCCGCCTCGGGGTCGGTATGTATGCCGTGGCCGAATGACACAGTTCCCGTACCTCAGTCCATCTATGATGAACAGAAAGCTTCATTTTTGTTGTTTCTTCAGTAATGTGATATTCGTTATTGTGTAGGTGACTCAATAATATGAGTGCTATTATGTTATGTCAACAATTGTAGGTCAAAAAGTATTAAGTTAAATTGGACATGTCAAGTAGGTCAAGAGGCAAGTTTAAAAGTAGCTTGACCTTGACAAAATTACACTCGGCACACGTATTGTCCTTTACAGTTATAATGTATACAATGCTCGAAGATACTCCACCTATACCCACATTTAAGTGCACTACTAACTGGTATTACATTATTTACCGCAACACAACGTACCGCAAATCAAAAAGACCTCAAAAAGAAAGCGCCAGTATAACGATCTGGGTCATTAGTGTGTAAAGTAACATGTCAATGAACTGTTTGTGTCGACCGGTGTCAAGTGTAAACGCACCCGGTTTGTTTTACAGACCACAGATTTGTTATCGAGCCTTTAAGTGCAATAGCCTTTCATTGACCAGGTGAAAATTTCAATTTCTCTTTAGGCTCTCAAATTACAATTACGTCGATACTTTCAATGTTTTATTTGATATCTCATATGATACATCTCAAGTTGTATCATAGTCGTATTACCCTTATAGATATGCTTAGAATTATAATTAGCTGATGTAACAATTTTCCTCGGGGATCGTTACGACTTCTGTGTATAAAGACCCAGAGGAATGAGTAAGTGTATTGATTTAAAAGTGAAATTTTGTGAATAAAGAAAAAGTAGCGAAAGTGGTCAGTGGTTGCTTGGTGCGACCGTGCGATTGTATGGAAAGCACGTTCTCGGGCGACATTTAAAATTTGATTTCCGAGTAACTGTATTAGTTCGGCGCAGGTATTCCTAGTATTTGTCAGCGAAAGCCTTGTGTGTATGATAGTTTCTCTTCGTATTTGGTATACGTATAAAAATTGAGTTTAAATATTTAAATATATCAACTTTCATACCAGATATTTATTGATTTGTTATTTTATGAGTTAACTAAATGATAGAATACACAGGTAGAATGTGTAGTATGTTTTCATGTATAATAACTCTTTGGTTTTCTCTTAATGATATTTCTTTTTAGATATCATTTGGATACATATTATTTTGGTTTGATTATATATTTCTCTATAGATACTCATTCTGCACATTATAAAAAACGTACATGTTTTCGATTATTGAAAATTTTATTCGTTTTTAAGGATCAACAAAATTACAATAAATGAAAGATACATCAGGCGTACCTTTTCCAGATGACCTTAATGTAACAATGAATAGGTATTGAGAATTTAAGTCCAATAAATAACGCAGCACATTTTAACATTATGGTATTAACTTAAATATTAAATATTCAATCATTGTTAAATATTCAATAGTTGTATCACTGACCTCAGAGAATCCTATAGGATTCTCTGTGTCGTAAATAAATCTGCGATCCTATTTAATATGTCACGTATACTTGCGCGTGTGTTCTTAGTTTTTATTGTATATGTTTCTGAATGTGTTTGTAAGAAAGAGTAAATGAAAGTGCCAATAATATAATTATTTATATATGTAGCAAATATTAGATGGCCTAAATACTAATAATATTCAATGTTGCATATCTAATATGAATTTAGACGTAAACGTAGAAATTATATGTACCTACATCCGTAAGCTTATATGCAATAATATATTTTTAATTGTTAGTACCTTGGCAAGCAAATTGTAAAATTGTATTATAATTTGTAGTAAAAATTCCGTTATAATAGTAAATAACATAGAAATCTATCTTGTCAGTCTATAGCCTATTTAGCTCATATTCAGAATGTTGTAGGTAATTTGTCTTATTTCTTATATTGACTATAAATTTGGCATTACCAGAAAAATAGTTTTGGAATTTGGAAGCTCCTTTTTTAATTGATTTGTGGGAAAATTAAGATATGTACCCTATTCTATCGTCGCAGATATATACAGGAGAACGAACGTTAGGAAATTGACATTTGGAGTAGAGTTTAATACTAGGATATGTTCTGGGGCGGTATTGCCAATCATCAGGATCGCTCGCTGAACACGTTCGAATTCAGTATTTTACTGTCGATTGGTATATGCTAATTGATCCAATCAAGTGATATTTTATTAAATTACTAAGCTTAGGTTTAGGCCAAAGTTGGTATACATTAATTATAGCAGGTAATTAATGAACAACATAATTAAACTTTTGTTGTTATATCGGCTATTATCAGTTATCTTATAAATATTATTTTTATATTAATAATTTACTGCATCCAATAAAATTATTTACAATCTCCACGACTTAAAACTGTATAAAAGCTATCTCGTCTCTAAGGTAGTAAATGTCGGGAGACATTAAAGTTTACTTCAATACAGTAAAACATATCGTCGGTCAGCCACCTCAAGTTAATGGATAGTGGATAGGTAATGCGCTACTAGCCAGCCATAGTTACTGTAGTTAACAGTAAAATGAAAGATAAGCTTCACCCACTGTTCTATGCTTTTTATTTATCTCCCTCAACGGTTAGTTCGTTCCGAATGCATACACAATGAGTCAGTGAAGCATATACTGTATACAATAATTTTGAAATACCTATGAAAGTAAGGGAATAATATCCCTAAGGCTGATATAGTTATCAAAAAAAAAATCTTAGAAAACGAAGTTAGTTAATTTATAATTAGTTTTGTTTTAGATATGAATAGCAATTATATGAATTATTTTGCTCTAGCAAAAATATTCATATAATCAAGTTCATCATAAATCTCATCAAGTTCATTACTATACTTATCACATATTACCACACTTAAAAAAAGTAAATATTTGTCCATGATACAAAAAATAGGTATTTAAATCTGACAAGTTTTTTATATATTTTTAAATAATATAGGTATATGTAGAGATATATTTTACTTGCTTACAAATATTATTAGAGTAAACTTTTTAGTTTAAATCAATCAAAAAGTTTGATATTTTTTAAAGCATGCGTTAATAAATTATTTGCTGATAAATATGTTCAAATTCAAATAACAAAAAACTTACCAAATAAATATAAACTGAAATTTGATTTAAACACATTTTATACATTTATTTCTTTTGATTAAACTTTTATTAATTTACAATTAATTTTAACACAATTCTAAATGCGAATTTTCGTCCGAATATGAAGATGATACATTCGCGTAAATACAAGGGCGTGCGGTCGACGCACTGCCCGCTCAGACAACAAATGTTGTTCATTATAACGGGAGTTTAGCCGGGAGTCCTCACCACTCACTGGTGAAGGTGTCTACTCTATATCCTACAACTTTATCATTCCAAAACTTCTAATAGCGCCATCTGGTTCCGTGACTTGAGATCTCGTTATAAAATATATCCTTCCAATTCATATTACTTTTCAAGCGAATAGTGAAATAAATTCATATTATGTATTATAATAATCGAATAAGAAATTGGACATAAACAACAAACAAAATTAAGCAACACTATTGACCATAGATAAAGAAATACGGAAGTCTGAAGCTGTAGACTAGGAATGAAAAAAAAAACAAACATGGCCTCGTGGATCACTGACAACTTAACAAAACAATCAGCTGACAAAAAGAATGTGGAAAATAAAGCTAGTGGAAATGTTTCCATCAACGCCAATTTCGTTAAAACTTTTGAAAATTTTATCGAACATCAATCAGGTCGTCAAGATACCCCTAACGACAAAAACAACCAAGTCAGCGTGACTGTAAATAGTAGTTTTACTGAAGACAGAGAAACGAACAATAATGAAACTCTGTAAGTTCAAAGAAAGTTAGCTAAGTAGTAGCATCATATCAAAAGTTTAACAAATGCAAATTAAATGTGACAGTACATCTGGTTTCTCATTTTACTAATTTCAATCAGCTGTTTGTCAATATTGCTCTGTCTCACTCCCTCATTGGACGTTGTTTATTGTGTTCCTACTCATGTTTCATTTTTGGGCATTCTATTTTGGTACATTACCATCATGATGTGATACGAATATCTTAATATTGTGTTCTACAAGCAATTCCTCAAGTGGCTATTCAGAGGTAATTAATAATTCACGTAACCTACGATGTGAAGTACCCACCTATAAGGTTAGGGTACTATTTTCTCAAGTTCAAATAATAATACATATAATCACATAACCATAAATCTAATGAAATTGAACATAATTGTGTAAATCATATAATATATATAATTTTCCAGTCACAATGAATCTTTATCAAATATGCCAAAAACCAATGTTAATATATCAAACATGGAGAAGAACAAGAAAGTGTCAGATGAAAATAGTGCCCGATACAAATGTGAATATGATGGCTGTGAGCGAACTTATAGCACAGTGGGCAATCTTCGCACACACATGAAAACTCATAAAGGTATGTTTATTATATTTTCAAATGTTAGTGTTTGGTAAATAAATATTCTAGGTAATTTGCTACATAATAAAAAAATATGTTGAATAATATAATTAGTACACTGCACTGCTCACACAAATAAGTAGGTGGATACTCCTCTGCCTCGGTTACTTTGCCTTAGTTTTAAAACAATATTTAATTATTATTTAAAGCTGTAATATTGATCAATTGTCTTTAATAAAACTATTATTTTGTGTAGATATTAAAATAAATATAAATATTCAAATTTCAGGTGAATACAGGTTTAAATGTCCTATAGAAATGTGCAACAAGGCCTTTTTGACATCTTATAGTTTAAAAATTCATGTTCGAGCACACACTAAAACGAAACCATTTGCTTGCACCATAGGAACTTGCAGAAAAGCTTTCAATACACTATACAGGTTAGTTTCTTTTCATACTTTCCAATTTATTGAACTACTTTATAGTATTTAAATAATTTTGGTTACAAATAGATATATTTTTTATGGAATAAATGTCAAAATATAACTGCTAATTTTGTAACCATAAGTAATCAATTTTGAATATACAACCTGAGAATAAAGAGTTTACTTGTTTGACAAGCTATAGTTGGATACTTCACATCCGTAAAGCTTTTCTTAGCACATAGTTATACAAAATATTATTTTGCTTTCAACTCTTGCACAGTTGCAGATGGTTCAAATTGTTAAGACAATTGCACATACCTGAGTCACTTCATTATAATTAATTACAATTATTCTTTCAATGTTGCTATGTTGTCTAATTATTTGTTTATTTTTGTTATATTCATATATATTATTTATGTTTGTGGTATACATAGCACATATGGTATATAATGTCACCATATGAAGATAGTTAACCTTCAGGTGGGATTTGTTAACCATAGAAACATTGTGTATATGTTCTGTAGCATATTGCTTACAATATTGCATACATTTATTTGCAGTAATTTACAATTATTTCAAGGCAAATTGTTATGTTGTGAATTGTGCTCTTGTTGGTAGCTTGATGACAAAAAATACCATAGGTCCTTGTATAATATGTAATAAATACCTGATGGTTTTTTACAACTCAGATGGCACTGAGTTTTCTCCTATTAGAAATATTGCATGCATAAACACCCAACCTAGAACAAATTTTTGTAGGTCATACAAAATATCAGTCCCGTGCGGGAATTGACCTCATGACCTGTTTCATAGAAGACAATCACTCGACTGTTGTGCCAAACGTGTGGTCTAAAATAATAAATATAGGTCCTTTATTTTTATTACATTTCATGTAAACAAAATATTTTTTTCATGATAAATTAATGTATAAATTATATGAGCCCTTAAACATACATGATTATATTCTTTTAACATTATGTTAGGTACAATAAAGTACAGTCGAAAATCACTATATTTTTCTTACATACCTGGCCATTTGCCAGTAATGTAATTTAAGATATATGAATCATCTATAACAATGCTGGAAATCTATGGAGTTTCGCTTTTCAAATTTGACTTCTATTCAGTATGAAAAATTTTCATTTTCAGTCAAATACAATATTTACTTACTGTTAATATTATTATTCTCACTTGTCACGCGTCTTAGACACGATCCTTTATAAGACGTGCGCGGGGATATAGATTTGACGTATGGAGTACCAAGTGGGTCTAATCTCTGTCTGTACTATGAGAAATGCAGCAAGAGACTACCCAGTGAACTATTGTTATTACAGCATGTTATTACATCTTATTGTCGATTGTATTATTATTATTTTATAAACTGGTTTTAGTCATGTTAAATACCTAGATATATTGTATATTTTTTTTTTGTTTATATGCAGGAATTATAATTCCTATATTTGCAAGAACACTGTTTCTTTCTACAAGATAATATTTCTTAGCTAATGGTGAAATTTTTATATAGGTATATATCAAATCAATCAAAATTAACTTTATTCAACTATGTGTGACTTTATAGAAAGCTCTTTTCAGCTGATAAGAAGAGTGGGCACAGGAAACATATCAGTTATATCAAAAGTAATAACAACATTTACAAGAAATCATGTCATTATCATACAATGTACATATGTTTACAATTATATTATTTAACTATCATCCATCAAATTGAACCTTTTGGTTTAATATTGCTAATAAGTATTCTATGTTTATATTTATAGGCTCCGAGCACACCAGAGGTTACACAGCGGCGACACTTTCAACTGCCAAGCGCATGGCTGCACAAAATTCTTTACAACACTAAGTGATTTGAAGAAACACATACGGACACACACACAAGAGAGGCCTTACAAGTTAGTAGCAGAGATATTTATAAAATAATAGTTACTAGGCAACAGTAATAAAACATCTGTAAAGTCTGTGAATCATGTCTGTTGCCAAGGATTCCCAACTACAGATAGCTTATTTATAAATCTATTTTTTTAAGAATGAATCTGTTCTCTTGAGCTCCAACTAAGTACTTTCACTGCCTATTTGGGAATGCGTATAGTTTGATCACATCAATGCAACACTTCGTGTGTCAACTACTCTCAATCCCAATAATGGTGTATGTGGTTTTTATTTTAGGATTGACTGAAGTAGAAAAAATAATACTACTATCAGAACCAAATTAATTTACGCGTTGAGACTTATCAACTTTTTTAGCTAGATCTAATCTTTACTTCTTTTCGAGATTTAGAATTTCGTAGTAATGTATCTGTAGGGATTAGAGTAATGTATGTGTAGAAAAATATTGAAATTCAATAAAATGATAATTAATGAATATATTTAAGTACATTATAAACATCAAGTACAAGTTCACATGATTCATATGACTCACACAATTCGTTTAGAGTTCATCTCCATTATCTGTGGTAATGTCTCACGTTTGATTCCAGTTTTAGGCATACACTAATACGTGTTGTACTGTATATATTTGTGCAAATAAGTTAAGATTGGCATAGATTGATTGTATTTTACTTATTGTAATGACCTTTTATTTCACAACCATGTCTTACCCTTCAAACGGAAACAGGAGCACAAGCCCTGCTGCTTTCCGGACTGAATAGGTAAGAAAGAAGTGAAATTCACTTAGGTTTAGATAATGATAGACGAAAAAAAGAAATAAAACTAAATAAATAAAAATTAAAACTGCAGCAGAAGCAACAAACCATTAATTTTCATTTGTTAAGTTTCGTTTTATTATATAAATTTATTTATTATCCAATATAAATGAACGAATTAAAACTATGAATTACATTTATATTACAAAAGAATGAGATTAAAGGTATCAAGAGAAAGCGAAAATAATTACATACACAACAATTACATCATTCAGTTCAGTTTCCATATGAGTAATCCTTTTACTGCATCATCTTGACAAACAAGTAGATTGTCCACCACTCATAAAAATCACATTGCCAACTTGTGACGTATGATGTAAAGTACCCAGTAATTTCCTGGAAATAATCCAGAAATAGGTTAAATGGACGTACTCAAACATATGACTCTGGCATAGTTCCCCTCCGGTGTAAAGTGAAGTGAGTACTTTACTACCTACTCTATAGTCTCATCGCTCAATTTTCTATTGAATCGCCTCCGACTTATCAGTTGAGATGAAATCGATATGCCACAAAATCAAAATCAACTTTATTCAAATATGACTTTATAGAAAGTTCTTTTGAATCGTCCAATTTTTTTTTTCCTACCATCCATTCAGGACGTATTTTTTAGCTGATAAGAATAATGGGTGCAAGAAACTTATCACCTTTATCAAAAGTAATAACAACATTCACAATAAATTATGTTGTTATCATACAATGTACATGTGTTTACAATTTATAAGGGAAAACAAATATTTACACGTTAGAATCCTCAAATCAACATCAAGCATTGGCATCATTTAAATAATCATTGACTTTGTAATAGCCCTTACTCATTAGCGTCTTTTTAACATGCCTTGAACTTATGACAAGGCAATTCAGCTACACTATGTGGAATCTTGTTATAAAAATTTATACATTTGCACATTGCATAAACGAGCCTCTAGTTTTTTGTACGTTGTACTGTACTTTGGAACGGCAAGTTTATTTTTATTTCATGTGTTTAAATTGTGCATTTGAAAATTTCTTTATGCACATAAAATCTAACCAGATGTTTTGTAAAGGTGCAAGACAGACGGCTGCGGCAAGTCGTTCACAGCGTCCCACCACCTGAAGGCACACTCGCGGACGCACTCGGGGAGTCGCGCGCACGTATGCATCGAGCCGGGCTGCGGCAAACAGTTCTCCACTACCACCAGCCTCAAGACGCACACCAAAAAGCATCAGGTGGGTTCTTTTTTTGTTTCCCTGAGGAAAACGCATTAAATTGCATACCCCGGCTGTGGCGAGCCGGGGGTTATGTGGGGCGCTCCTCCCCGGAAGGGGGAGGCCTACCCACTAAAAACCTCAGGGATGGCCTACCTCAGGCATGTAGGGAGCCCCCGGGAACACCAAGCGACATCCGGGAACCCCCAGCCTCCGCTCCCCTGCCTACAGCGGAGCTCTCCTCGGGGGAAGCTACACTACCTCCCCCGATCTCCTCCACCGACGACGCCCCCCGATCTGGTGGGTATCATCATTCATCATCATTTCGGTCGAGAGACATGCTGTATTTGACATATATCTACATACTGGTTCCCGCTACTCTGCACAGAGAAAAAAAAACTATGTAATTCCTTAGACCACTTATGTATGTAAGGATCAAATAATGACACTGTTACATACGTATGTAACAACATGCTGGGTAAGTAGCTGGCAATTGTGAGGGAGTCCGTGATTTTACGGAACCCTCTCCATTACACTAGAGATGTGCCGTGTCGCCGTCTTGGTGGATCGAGTCGATTCAAGTCAGTTTACACGTTATTCGAATCAGAACTCGATTCCCTGGTTCGAGCCCAGTACTCGAATTCTATATTTGGTATTCGGATATTTCTAGACTCGAGTCAAGAAATCGAGTCTGGAAATTCTAGTCCAGTCCAGAACTTGACCCGGTTTTTGAACAAAAAGTAAAAATAGAAAGGAGTAAGCTTCTGACAGCGTGTAGGTTAGGTTAAGCACAATGACACAAAAATTTTTATTAAAACGTAATTTAATATAATACTGTAATTTTTATTAAAACGTAATAAATATTGTGTTGTGTGTAATGAAACAAATTAATTCAAAATCAAATTCAAATTCAAAATCATTTATTCAGTCTGGGCTGTTACAAGCACTTGTGAATGTCGAAAAGCTACGCCATCGGTTCGCAAATCTACGGCGGGAGACCTTGTACTGAGAAGAACCGGCAAGAAACTCAGCAAGGGCTGTTTTTTTTTCCCTGTATTAAATAGATACAGAGTCGTCAATTTGGAAAATGACTTCAATATTGATAATTCATGAAGTCACTTTCCATTACATAGTATAATTAATAAAAATTTATTTTGAAAACATGCCTATATTAGGAATGCCGTGTCATACAGTTTTAAAAGAATATATTAAAGCTAAATTAAAATTATAATAAATACGAGTAGTACCCAGTATAGCAAAGAGCAGACTCATCTCCGCTGGCAGCACCTTACTAGATTCACTTTTGATAACATTAAAGACGCTGTTATATAAACTATTTGGGTTACTATCATCTAATGGTAAAGAATAAATTCTATCATTAACATTATTTTTAAATTTTTCAACACCGTGTTTTGTAATAGGCCTACAAGTAACCTCAAGGACCAATGGTGCATGATGGTGCTCAATAGTCACAAATTGTCCACTATGGTCAGAATTAATGAAATTAACTATGGATTTTTAGTAACATCACTGTTGCAAAAAATATTATCTATACAAGTGGCTGACGTAGGTGTTACTCTAGTAGGTTCATCAAAGACATTAACTAAATTGAATGATTTAAATAGATTTAAATATCTGCTAGACAGCTGTGACATGTCTAATATATTTATATTAAAGTCTCCACAAACAATTACTTTTTTATTTTTCTTACAAGTAATTCTCAGTACTTCCTCCATAACAGACTCAAACTCTTGGTAGTTCCCTGAGGGGGGCCGGTAAACACAGATAATAATTATTTTTTCAAGTTCCACACATGATAATTCTATTGTTCGTTCAATGGAATAAGATGCCAAGTCTTTACGTTCCTTACATTTTAGGGAATTATGTAAAATTATCAAAGATCCACCTCTAATAGCTGTATTTCTGGTAAATGAACTCACAACTCTGTAATTATCAAAATTTATCATAGGTAACTGAGAGCTATTTAACCAATGCTCTGTAACACATAATATGTCAATGCTTTCATAATTAAGAAATAAACTAATTTCTAAATCTTTGCCAGACAAGCCCTGTATATTCTGATGAACAAAATTTAAGCAATTGGACCTATCTTTTGTCTTTGGATAGCAAGATGTTTTATCTTTTGTCTCATTTGTTAATTTAAACAATTGATATTATTAGTTATATTTGGAACAAATTCCAAAGACGTTCTTAATCTAATTTTATTGTCCTGCTCAATAGAAGCAGATGTACTAGCCAAAGTTTTGGCTATATGTGTAAAATAATATAATAGCGATAAAGCTATTTGTCTCTTATAATAAGAAGTAAGATAATATTTATCTTTTGTCATATACAATTTAGATATTAATTTATTAATATCAATTAAATGTATTTTTTTATAGTTGTACTGAGACATCGTACTCAATGTTGAATTCAACTTATATCTAATATTATTCTCTTCATAAGACAGGCTTTTACTATAAGGTAATGTAAACATTACTATTTTATTTACATTAAGACAGCATAATGTGTCATAGTAAGAAACCAAGTCCTTTTTATTTACATTTCCTCTATTACCAACTAGAATTATTAAATTTGTGTTTATATCAATCTGAAGAGTATCTAACTTTGTCATTAATTGGTGCATTGTAACACCTGGCATGCAATAGTTAATTGTATCCCTACCAAATCCACTCTGCAGCAACCAACCCAAATCTTTGCCAATTTCATCACATATAATTACATATTTTAGATGGTTTGGCTGCTCAGATGATTTACTACTGATTGTCCTGTCTAAGGAAACAGACTGAGAAGTCTGATATTCTCCATAAGAATAAGATAAGAAAAATAGGTAATATTTTATTTGGCTGGCAACATTCTCTTCTGTGAAAGAAACTTTGAGGTGTGGATTTATTATGTATTTCTAGAAGTTAAAAATTAAAATCTGTTAATAAAACGCTGTCTCTTTTATTACCGACCTATTGATTCCAACATATTGAATCAAAACATAGACCATAGGAACTTATGTAAACAGTTTGCGAGTACAAGCGAGTTAACCAAACTCGAATACTATCAGTAGGACTCGTATAAATAGTATCAAATTAGCGAGTACGAACCGATTCTCCCTGACTTGATTGATCGAGCCCGGCGTACTCGAATCAAAATAAATTGGTATTCGAGTAGGCGAGTCCAAAGCTGGAATCGAGTATGACTCGAGTCAAACCGTACTCGGCACATCGCTACATTACACTGTAATTGATCGCACTACGTAAGAGCTCACACTTATATTTATAATGCCATTAGTTAGTTTTCTACCCAGGGTGGAAGTAAGATGAGTATTTACTGTACATAGTAACGTACCGTAAGAATGGAACGGTTTTCTTACTGTACCAACCCCAACACACGAATATATAATGCAGTCGCATTACGTCATGTACGTAGTGCGTACGAGGATTCAAGTAAGCCGTATATGTTTTTAACTCAGTGGCGTCCAGTATGAATATAATCACATAGTTACCGTACATAGTCCAGCACAGGAGCATATAACACAGCCACATACGTACTGGATATATCAAGCTGACTATGTATGTCATGTTGTTACTCCATTGAGAAGGATGCACAATTTTTATACGGATATTCCTGTAATACCATGATGAAGCATGGTGTCTCCTATAACAGCATCAGTATGAAACTTCCTTATCAAGTAGGTGACAACTAGAGTACTAGTCCAACACTCGTTAGCTGTTACCCGTTGCAAGCTACGTGGTAATTAGCTTGCGACATATGTAGCTTTTTTCTCTCAGAGTGGCCAGCACCTTCCTTCGATCTTCATAGATTGTGAAGATTTTTAGACCACAGTGTTACTAGAGCTAAAATCCCCACAAGCAGAAAACATCTCGTTCAAAATGGCCTGAGGAGGAGGAGGAGGTTTCCTTCTCCATGTTTCATATTTCCAGATTGGCTTCTTTATTACGCTACACTTTCCCCCATCATACCCCCATACTGCAAGCGTTTTGAGCCACGCTCTATTCAAGTTGAATATAAAAAAGTAATTGCACACTTTTATTTACATTTTTTCTTAATATCCCAATTCACATTCAATTCTAATATGATTGCCTAGGAATGTTGACTACTATACAAATAGCATTATATTTATCATTACAGCTCATTAATATTTCCGTAAGTTTATTTTTAGGAGCAGTAACACCTCTCCAGAAAAGTCTTACGCTTATTTTCCCGTTAGCATTCTACATATTGGAAATTAAACTAACTGCGGAAATATTATATGGTTCTCACAATCTTAATGTCATTCTTATATATTCGATCGAGGCTTTGGTATTTGCCCAGAACAGCAGAGAGATTTGATGATTTTTTGTTTGTTCTCAGGTTGAATCAGAGGCTCCGACTATAAACATAACCGAAGTACACAATGTCAAACCGACAGGTGACTTAATGAATTGGGAAGGTCTTCTGGAATCCTTTGGTAGAATTACTACAGAATGCAATTCGACAGAAGGAAGCTTGGAGGATATTTCCAGAGTTAACACACAAAACAACCGTAATTTAGATATAACTGAACTACTTTTTGATAACTCTATCAACATACCTAAACCCATCGATTATGATATGAGTAATATTAACGTAACGGTATCACCTTTTGAGGTTCAAAAGATTAAAAAAGATGATTGGGTCGACGTTTGTGAGTTGCAGCCTTTACAATCGATTCCATCTGCCATGGACTGTACACCAACTTTACCATTGGTTGTAGATGAAAATGTTAAAGCAGATGGCAAACCAAAAGCTATGCAGTTAGCTTTAGCAAATGAGATAGAGGTGCAAGCACCCTGGGTTGACGTTAGTGCTCTAGCAGCATCCATTTCTGAAATACCAATTAGTATTAAAGAGAAAACTCCAGAAAGTATATTTACACTGGCAACTTTCGTGCCAACACATATGCAGAGTTACATAGACTTAAGTACAGAAAATGCTCCAACTGCAAATATAATCACTCAAGAATCCTTTGAATTAGATACACCGTGCATCCTTGACGTTGGGGATAAAGTATTTAATGATAGCGAGCTCGTCACTAATTTAGAAAGTAAACTAAACACGGATATTGATACTTTTCTCAAAGAAACCGATCAAGATAGATCGTTAAATACTCCGCCGCCGTCTAAAGTACAACACAATATTGAGATCAATCCAGCTAACTCTGTATTGTTCAACACGGACCTCGACTTAGAGGATACACTGCTGTTTGACAACGAGCCACCTTCAGACATGTATGTTGTAAGGACAGAAAATATATTCGGCAAAGAAATAGCAAAGAGGAACGCGTTAGAGCAATTAGCAGCGGATGCTGGAATTTGTGCGTGTAAAGATTGTAAGTGCGACCCTTCATATGGCGAATGTAGAAATTGTAATGGAGCTGATTCTAGTGAAGGCCAAAAGTGTGTTGAAGATAAATGTTCATGCATAGATTGCAAATGTGATCACGCATCAATGAAATGTGCCGTGGGTTGTGGCCGTGCAACGGACAGTAATCACAATACTTTTTTACATTACCACAGACGTCACAACAATTCTAATCTCGAAGAATTGGGTGTTTTCACTCTTCATGAATGTGATGAGGAGACACCTTCTACAGATGTCATTGAATCCTTTAAGTGTTCTTGTGAAAATGGATCTGTAAGCTGTAGTGATAAAGATAGTTCTTCAAGTTCAACGGAACCTTGTTGTGGCGGAAATAGTAATAAGTCTTGTTGTGTGACAATTTGTTTTAAAAAATTAGATGCATTTAAACAATTTCTAACCGACAATGACTTGGTGCATGCATTGAAGGCGCACAATTTTGATTTGTCAACGAAATTATAGCACGTAATTGCTTTTAGTCGCTTAATATATGCATTTAATATTGTACAAAGCATCGTTCCTTGCATTACCTTGAAGCGTTTAATGTCACAATTTTATTAAGATAAATATAGATTTATTTTTGATTAGACACAAGCAAGCCTTAATATTTATGCAGATTTTATAATATATTTATCATAAATGATTTTAGGCACAAATGACTATGATATGAAACAAAACAAAAGCTATGTTTATTTGTATGATTTATTCTAAAATCTAGTCTATTTATAAAAAGTTATTTCTTATTTGACATTTATTTACAATATTAAATCATTTATAAATAAATTTTTTATTGTTATTATAGAAATAATGATATTGTTGTAACCTTGTGCCATATTGAATATGTACCATATATGTATTTACTACATATTTGTAGTTACATTACTACGGTGCTGTTACGAAGTAATCATGTGCCTTATTGTTATGTACTTATGCTAGTACTTAATGTACAAAAAATTAATAAAACGAAATTTCATTTTTTTTCTGTTTCATTTGATTGCCAGGTACATGCAATTTGTAATACGTTCGAAATGAACCACTCGATTCATTTGGCCCTATACTCTAAACTCTAATTTGATGTATTATCGTGCTGTGTAGTAAGTTAAATGCATAACTAGGCATTAATTCTAAAATAAGTGTTCATTAAAAAAGTATTGACTTACGTTAATTTCATTCCCAGTTATAAGATGAATAGGTTTTTAGGCAGAGTTTAATTGATAGATTAGCGGTCGGGGCGACCCCGCTAACATAATCTCCGTGGCACTTGGCTGATGTGGTATCCTAGTCACTTTTCGTGCTCCTTTTCGGGATTCTTAGCCTCTCCCGACAGAAAACAAACAGTGCACTTGGGCCGCTCTAATATAACTAGAGATGTGTCAATCTTTACAGAACTCGGAAGAAACGACTCAGTGAGTCGTTTCTTCCAAGCGATTCACTGATTCAAATCTCTAACAGCACTTCAAATGAATCATTCGCTCAATTGCATCTCTGTTTCAATTGGCACGCGGCGCTCGCAAGATTAAGGTAAGTCAATAGTTCAGAGTCGGAACGCTTCGGATCACGTCGCTCAATCGCATCTCGGTTTCACTGATGAATCAATATTTATATCAGTGACTCTGAACCGATTTAATCGGTTCAGTCACTGATACAAATGAAGCACTTTACTGATTCGAATCATTGTACTGATCCGAATACAAATGATCCAGTCTCAACAAAGATACTTTTTTTCCATCATTAAATATAACTGGTTGTTTTTAAAGAATTTTCTGGTATATCATATTTTGCTAATCATTTTTGAAAAGTTATGCAATTACATTATACCAAAAATCGTTTCTGTCTATAAAGTATAGTTTTTGTTACCTATTAAATATATTGAGAGGGTTACAAAGATTATACAATATTTTTTGACTCTGTTCATGGGAATCTTTATTTAGTTCTCTACAATATTATGACAAGCTAAAAATAACACATATATAAAGAACAAATATACATGATTATAAAACTTTTATATACCTAAGTGCTATTAAATATTATGTGATAATACAAATTTTATAACTTATATGATGTAGTTTTATCATAAAAAAAAACTTGCAACCTAACAGATTTATACATGCAAAAAGGTCTACATCCACAATTTGATTTTAGCTTATAATTAAATATAAGTAGGTAATTACAAAAATAATAATATCATTGAAAAAGAGCTTATACCTCTTTTTAAAAATAAATATTAACAATAAGTAAAAAATTATAAATTAATCTTTTCCGACTAGCTTAACGTCTTTTCTTCTTATCGTGCCTACGGGCTCTGGACATTGTAGCTCTGTGGCCAGGTGAAGACTGCTCCGAGCTGCACTCATCACTGTCAGTGTATGCCTGTAAAGATTATAAACATGAATTAGACTGTAAACTTGGTTAATAAAGACTATAAATTCTAATCAACATGTCTACTTTGTGAATTTAATAAAAAAGGAAAAAAAAAACTATTAATACTCTCATCATCTGTTACTACAATAGAAATGCTAGTTAGCTGTGACACAATTGCACTCAATAAATTACTGCATAGTATTCATTGTATGCTGATGTAGGGTTGTTGATATTTAAAACCAAAAATAATGTATTAAGTTTATAAGTGGAAAAAAAATAGCTTGATTAGCACTAATATCTGTGCTAATATCAACACTGGAATATCTTGCATAATATTGTTTTTATGTCATAAAATAAACCAAAACAGTATTTGTTCTTATATTCTCCATGCAATATGGTATGGAAAGTCAAAATTTATTAGACCTTGTCGAATTTTAAAATCATCTTTTATATGATTATGCTAACATGAATAAGTTAATACAAACTTAGAATATGCAGTTAGAATGCTGTAATGTTATAAATTGTGATTTGCAGTCTGTTATTGTGAAGTCATATTTTAGTTGTTTCAATAAGTAATTTCTATTCTTATGTATATTCAAATGTAAAATTTTATTGTTGTGTTGCAATAAATTTCATATTGATGGCCAACTGTCATTTCACATTAGTATTGAATAGTTATGGAATAAGGAAAAGCAATCCAAGTATTATGGGATCTATGTAAAGATCTCAGTCAACACTAATCTCATATAGACTAAGTGTGTAATAGTCATATAGACTGGAAGTTAGGTATATTTTTATTTACACCCCTTCCAATCTCTTGAGATGCACGATGGTGCATCCATCGTGCATCTCCAACAAACCTTCCACAGCTTCAAATACACATACACTTAATAATAGAACACAGACATAGCACTCATAATGCAAGTGTGGGAGGTCCGGTTTTCACTATAACCTCCTGATCGTATCTTTCTATCCTACACAATGAACTGATACATCTGAGCTTCCAGCAGTAGATTCAAGTTTCATTGACCCCATTCAGCATGAAATGCTTAGTGACTGTACTAGGTCTAGGGCACACCCTCCGTGATAATGTTGGACTATTAGAAATCTACCTAATTGTGTTTATTACCAAAGTTTTGAGATCATCCCATTTCTGCTAGTCTCTACACTAATTTCAAGGTAATTATTTTACAGCTATCTGTAGTTAATAACAGCAAAACTTAAAAGGCATATTAGTATATGCCTTTTTAAAAATGTACATTTTCACTTTATCATCCTTTAAGAAATGTTTAAATTGGTATACTTTTAGTACTGATTTTATCGTTAGATTCTTAATTTATTGTCGGATGCCAACCTTTTCGTAGGGGTGTAGTTCACTTTGTTCATCAGTAAGTGTCACGCAGGCAAGTAAGCAAACAATTTGAAATGCAGCTCCTATGTACAAACCATATCTAATCACTGTGCTCATCAAATCTTCAGCGAAAATTTCACTGGGAATCATTTTCGGATGCAATCAACAATCAATAGGTACTAAAACAAACAGAAATATAAATTAAACTATCAACTTTATTTCAACAAAATGAAGGGTACTGTTATGTTTACGATATATATGGGATATTCTAACAATGTTTAATTTATTTCACAGAAAATAAAATTAAATTTCTTTACTTGCTTTCACAACAAAAAGTACTCTACCATAGATTACCCAAAGTTTTTTCACAACCCGGCGATCGATTCCAAAACATTTTTTTTTTCACTTGTTAGGCTAAGGTCCTTAGATCACACTGCTTTGTCAGTACTTAGCAGATTTTCTCTTAATAGATAGTTTCTTTTAATAGATGCTATAATCAGTTTCTACTTATTTTTTGGAATTCCATACCGATATCAGTCCTACGTTGCAGAACTATTGTAGGGCAATTGCATTGCATGCATGCATTGTCTTTGTACGAAGTTTGTAAATTTATTCAATTTTCCTGAGAAGAGACAGCGATATCGTTTAGTCTTCACGTTAGAATATGCAGGGTACTTGATTATTATATAGATTATTATTATATAGATATCACAAAAGACTACGTAAGCCAATCATTCACGGTTTCCTTGTAATAAATAAGCTAAATAATATTAAAAAAAATAGTTACATACTAAGAATATAATGTTTATATATAACGTTCAAATAGAAAACCTAACAGGAAGCATAACAGTGGACAAAAGTAAAACCACTTTCTCCGCATAAAAATCTATTGGGCGAATTTTTATTTTAGAACTGTATTGGTAAAATTAGTGTGTGAAAAAGTTAACGCATTCTCTCAATATCAATATTTGCAACTATAATATATTTACTCGTTTAAGATACTGTGTCATACAAATATTCCTCATGATATAAATTTTAATAAGATTAATTTTTAAATATGCCTATATGTCATTTTTATATTTTCATATACGAGTATATTATCTTTTGAGAGTTTTTGAAAATACCAAAAGTTAATTTACGGCCTAATTTCCGAGTTCATAATAGGAAAACGTGAAGCATTATTTGTTAGTGGTTGTGTATGTTAGAATCAGTTACTAGTGCTGTAAATACATAGTAAATAAACTTAATAACTCATAATAATTATATTAATACTTTTCTATAGTTTGCAATATTTCATTTATTGATAGGTGACACACGACATAAATCATTACTTTTTCTACGACTTCATAGACAAATTATCAATACATTTTTACCTTCAACAGTGTATGCACTTGTGCGCCTCTTATACCTAGGTATTTCACCGAAACGCAAGGTTTTGATTGTTTATTTTCCATATCGACTTTAGAATCCTAATGCGTGTCTGAATATAAATGGTCTGTCGGTTGTTGATTTAGTACATCGAAATGGTAGTAGCTCACAATAACTTTTCAATTATCTTTAAAATCGGTTTGTCTTATTTATACGTATTCTTCTTGTATTAGAAGTCTGCTGTCTGTTTAGACACAGTAGGTGCACGGAAAATATTTACAAGCAGAATATAGTAAGACAATTGAACAAGAAACTGAAATGTACCTAAATGCTTATGAGGAAATTAAAATCTAGATAATCGATTATTGCTTTAATCATGACCGTGCAAATTCTTTGATCGATTGTCGCGCTGTCTATCGAACGACTTGGACCTATGAAATAATTTACATTTCTCGACCAGAAGTCATGAAATTGTTATCACCGCGTAAGTGTACTATTTAAACTTTAATTTGTACTTCTTTAATTTGTCATGGGTTGGAATATGGTAATCGCTCTGCTAAAACGCAGGATAATAAAAACATAAGAACTGCTTTGGCATCAGTTACTCATCTAGTATGAATTAATGTCTTAATACTAGACTTGATTTTATTCTTATCATTTGACAGCCGAGAGATACCCACTGTTGGACTGAAGTCTTATTTTTTGATGATGGAATTAATTAACTAGTCATACCTGCCGTTGATTAGGTGACAGACGTCTGTGGGTTTCTCTTTGCAATGCAACGCAATGTATACCCACTAAACCGTCTAAATGGATATCGATCCATGTTGGCATCTATACTGTGGCTTTTTAAAGGTTGCAGGTCTGCTTTGAATCTCGCAAGAAATAGATGTGGTATAGGCGACTGTCACTGATAAATTACCATGAGCTAGGCAGTCTACTTGTTCGGGAATATTACTATTGGGAATATGAATATTGAATATTGGGAATATGAAAAATCAACATTAAAAAGTCGAGGTAATAATTTCCAGTAATTTTGGCAACGTTGATTGCTAGTAAGAAACTGAAACCGTTACAACGCTACGATACGATCCAGGTCGTCGGCGGGGAAGACGATAAGTTTCCCACGCCTGAAGTAATATTCGACTTAACAGGGATGGTTAGAAGATACTTTGCATTGGTATGTGATGCTTTTATAAAAAAAAAAAATCAACAAAATAACAATATAATTCTACACTTCCAAAAGGCTGTACATTTTTGCATGAATCAACTTGATTGACAAAAAAAATATATACAAAAAAAAATAGATTTCAATTTCAAAATCTTAGATAACAACGTTTGGAAAAGTTTATGCGCAAAAAGTAAAGTTTACAAACAAAGCGTCCAATGGTAAAGGCAAATGGGAAGTCACTCTGTTATCGGCTTAGTCCACGCGAACGTCCCGTCTACCGTCATGGTTTACAAAAGTCAATCAATAATCCAACTTGGGGAAAATCCGAAGATTGTTGAAGTTGATTTTCACACACATTCCGCAGCATTTGAGTTTTGTCCGCGTGCGTATCCGTGTATGTAAATGATTGATGCTGATGCCTTCATTTGTCAGTTCTTCATTTTAGATAAAAACTTGCATGAAAATCGATTTAGGCGTTATTATTATTCAACAAAAATATTTTGGATAAACACACATGCTCGTTATACAGTTGTTCATGGTGGCCAGCTGCATAAGTATGTTAAGTCTTGCTTTATTTTTAAATGAATATGCCGTTTTTGAGAATATTTTTAAATTTAAACGTCATAAAAAATGTTTATTTCTTTATAACTTTTCAACCATAAAGTTCAAGTTTTGGTTATAATCGATTCTTATATTCGATTCTTAGAATTTTAAAGTTTTTTAACGTATGTAAAAACGTGTGTTCTAATTATGTTCTTTTGATTATAAATAAATAAGGAAAACACGAGTATGAAATAAGTGGAATTCTATAGAATTTTTGTACAAAACAGAAATTTCATATTTCAAACCTTAATATTTAATAAATGTTAAATAAAAAAAATATCAAAAAAATATCCTTCATTCAAGATATGCATTACATACACTTAATTGTCGTCAAACAACTTGACAAGATAGGCCAAAAAGGCAGGAAAGGTCTAATTTTTTATCTCCTCTTTTCAAAATCATAAAATAATATAATTACATATTGCCATATCAATATAATAAACATGTTGGTTGTATGTACGTACGTCCGTAATGTACTTACGTTCATAGAAAATGACTTACATTTTGTTCTCAGGACGCTTTAGGTTTCGATTCCGGCAGGAACATAATATGTTCTCCCTTATCAGCCCTTCTACCGCTTGGTAAGTTGGCTTTGGGAACTGAAAAGGGTAAAAGTCGGGACGAACTATTGAATGCCATCGGATCAACACGCTTTAACGTAAGTAACCAAACAACGAAGGAGTTTTTTGACGTGAAACGCCTTTTATAACGCCTTGTACCCGAAACATACGGGTACCAGGTTTAAAAAGTGGACCGTAACGAAAAGGTCTATATAATCGTAATTAAAAAAATAATAATTAAAAAACTATTAGTCTTAGAAACAAAAATGTGCTGTGAATATTTTTTGTGTTAATGTAAGTGATCAATCAATGAAGGAATTTTCTTGATTAATATATTGGCATCTCACTCTCTAAACTTGCCACAGAGCTAATGGGACTATAGAAGATAAAGGTATACTTTATGCTAGTGCTGTGCCTGTATGACAATTTCAGATCATACTGGAATGATATCATGTAAAACTTGTGCTGAATGAATAATTTTATACAAATATCTATTATAGAAAGAGATGCGATGATTGCTAAAGAATCGTCACAGGATTGTACTCTTATGAATAGAGGAATGAATTTACAAATGGTAAGATAAAAATGAAAAAAAAAATATAGTACATACGAGAAAAAAGGTTCTTGGGGGAAGTCTTATGAATAACAATAAAGAGTGTGGTGCTATGGTCTTGACTCGATACTAGTACTTTTAATCGAGTCACTATGTGATATATGTACTGTTATTTTCAAATACCATGTTTTTTTTCAAATCACATTTTTAATGTATTATTAAAAATGTAATCCAATCAATGTTTTTACGTTAAACAGTACCGAATATCCATATTTGCAAACTAGGATATGTACAGTCTATAAGTAGTTTTAGGTAAAAATTAAATGGTTCATAAAATAATGTCACTTTTATTGTAAATATGCCTAAACTGTTAAAGGTGCAAGGTGACACAAAGGAACTGATGAACACAATTAGTGATGTGTCTGGGGTAGCCATGACCGTCATTAGTCGGATCTTCGTATCGACGACATTAAAACTCTCCAAGGAGTATTTGAAAACTACCCGACAGCTATATGGATCCTCAGTCCAGAAATTGGATTTTACGAAGTCTATTGAATCAATAAAGCACGTGAATGATTGGGTAAGTTTGCAGTAAGTGAATAATTTATAAGTAACTTTAGAAACACAACTTGCTCCCGTTGTATAAGCAACGAAACAGGATAAGATAATACGTTTATTGTGCTATATAACCGCCATTTCGAAATTTATTCTTTAGATTTTGACAGACAGATTAAAATGATAAATTGCTTGGTCATGCTACGGAGCATGATCTATAATTTTAAGATTTTCGACAGAATCAAATCTCTTTCTTATCATTGCAATAAAAACTTTGGTAGAGACAAGACAAAATTGTTAATAATTTTCATTTATGTGTTTATTTTCTGCTTACTCTTATAAGAAAGTAAGATTAATTAGAGACAAAATCCGGCAAAAGAAAAAATAAATGCCTTTGGTTCTAATCATTTAATTTATGTAAAAACTATAATTGTTGATTTAAATTCTGTAGGTATTTAAAAAAAAAGTGTCTGGGTCTTTCTGTTACTTTTTTTATACGGGCCAGCTCTGGGTCAAGATACAAGGTAATTTTACCTAAGAGCATACGAGTTGCCTATAACTAACTTTAGGATACCTTTAAACAACTTAAGGGCCTAAATAGTTTCTGTAGTATGTTCGAAATGAAAAAGGAAAGAAATAATCTATGACATCTAAAACTGTATCATTTTAGTGAGATCTGACTTCGGCCCCTTTTTTTTTTTTTTTTTTTCCTCAGGAGAGGAGGCTGAGAATCCTCATGGATACCAACGCAACAGGCAAGCAGGGATGCGTTGATTATGTCGGACTCCTGGTGAATCGAGGCGGCTCGATCCAACAGACCTACCGACTAAACTCAGCCTAGCCTTGGCCCTAGTGGCCTTATGGCTTAAACGGAATGGTTGGCGCACCCTCAGGAGAGGGCACGTCGGCGCTGCCCTCCGAAGAGGACATATGCGCGAAAGAAGGCTCGGTACGCCAAAGTGGGTCCGGCCTTGAAGTGACGGGGCCTACTCGTACATGTGCAGCAAGCTGCGAAGTATGGACTAACTAAGGGACGGTGGCACAGATGCCGCCTCTCGCAAGGCTTGAAGAGCCAGCGTCAATGAGTCGGGAGGGTCAGAAATGACGTGCCTGGGTCGACGATATTCTGTATTACGCGGATTGACTGAGACTTCGGCCCCCTGTAATCTGATTACGTAACTGTTGCTGTCACATTATGATTAAAACTTAAAGATATTTATAGTATTGAATTACAATTACAGAGCTTAGTTTGGGCTAGGCTAATTGGTGTCCCCTGTATCGGCGGGGGAGCGGAGGCTGGGGGTTCCCGGAAGTAGCTTGGTGTTCCCGGAGGCTCCCTACATGCTTGAAGAAGGCCATCCCTGTGGTTTTTAGTGGGTAGGCCTCCCCCTTCTGGGGAGTAGAGCCCCGCATAACCGCCGGCTCGCCACAGCCGGGGTATGCAACTTAATGCATTTTCCTCAGGGGAACAAAAAAAAAGGCTAATTGGTATAAGCGTAACAAATATTTATTTATTATTATTTATTTATTAATTTTAGTAAAGAAGCCATTGAAATGCTTTATCTTTCATTTTGAATCAAGTTTGTTAGAAACAAAGTAACGTTAATTGGCTACTGAATTATTGAAAACTGTATTAAGGAATCATTATTTACCTTCCTTATTTAAATAAACACAAATTCTGTAATTTATACATTTCACATAAGCAAAATGCTAAAAAAGGTATAGAAATACATAAATAAAAAGATTAACGTCCAGTAACTTTGTGATGTACTCTTTTATATTTAGTATGTGCGTCACATATGCTGTGGACGTAGTAATTAAAATTAAATATTATTTATTATTTAAATTTTTGTTTATTTATTTATTTAGCTTTTAATCAATATACAATATCAAAAATAGGTTATTTTAAACTATTTTCCAAAATAATGGGATTCGCATGTAAAAGAAATTGAACAACAAAATCTATATATTTAAGTACTTTGTGTAGAATTAACTCTTAAAGCTAAATAATAAATTTTAGCTCTATATAAGAATAAAATAGTATAAAAATGTCTTATCTTAATTTTGTATGAATCTCGTGGATAGTTTCTGAAATAATTAATGTTAATTATTTCTGTAAAATAATAATTTATTGAATATTTTTCAGGTAAATAACCAGACTAGGGGAATGATACAAAATATTTTAAAAGTCCAGGACATTACACCATCTACATCGATACTGCTTGTAAATGCGGTATATTTTTTAGTAAGTCGAAATTTTGTATAGAATAACATTCTTGCATTATTTTTTAATGCGACTTGTTAACTCTGTATTGCACATTATCTCTGTATACATAGGCGGAGTTATTTCTAATTGTTGCGAAGTACTTAGTAGGTATGACGCACATCGCTACGAATCTGTCATTGGAACTCATTGGTGTTTTTTTATGTCATCTGTTTTTTTTATATTTTTTACACTTACTTAGTGCTCGGAATAGGTAGTTTAATTTTATTTATACTAATATGAGGAATTTGTTTGTATGTAGGCTCAACTACTGGATTTAAAAAATTCTTTACCTTTGAAAGCTACATTATGCATAACATAGTATTTTATTGTAGATCCCAGTGCTAAAGGCTTCGCTCAATACTGCACAGATTTTCATGCAGTTTTCATCAATAGATTAGAGTGATTCTTGAGCAAGGTTGTGTGCGGTATTTTTTATCTCTGAAAAACGGACGTCCACGGGAAGCGCGGTAAAACCTTCGCGCCATAAACCGACTTTCCGCGCATATGTAGCGTTGGCAAAAGCTACGACCCTCTATAGACCCAATCCCGAAATCCACGCAGGCGAAGCCGGCGGGCAGAAAGCGTGTACTATAAAAGCTATTATATTGAACTTTCTAAATAGTATTTCATCTTTTAGCTTATTGTTGTAAAAATAAGGTGTAAACATAAAATTTTACAATAAAAGCGTAAAGAAACGAATACAAATAATAACAGAAAATTTTAGACTAAGCGCGTGGTGAAGTCTCTCTGTCGGGGGACCGTCCAGGAGTTTTCGGACAGCCTCCTTTGGCGGTGGCTTGACCAGCTTGGTCGAGCCGGTCACATGGTCAGACATGGCGGTCGATTCGCGAAAGCGCACCCCGCCATGTGCCCCGCATGGGCCTAGAGAACTCGGGGGGGGGGGGGGTTTAGTGGGTAGGCCGGTCTTCGTTTCTATGACCGGAGAGCCCCACACACGGCCGCGCCTTGCCAGCGCGGTGTCATGGTGAATAAGGTCGCATTTCCCCCCCTCAAGAAAAAAAAGTTCATCCATGTTACGCTTACATTGACTCTCTTTCTGCAAATACATAAAATTAAACTACCTATTCCGAGCACTATAATTAGCTTAGTTGTACAATTTTATAAAATCTCCATCGATTTTCTATCACTAACCCTATCAGGGAAGTCGAAAGATGTGCAGATGTGTGTATAATGACAATATTGGGAATTACGTTATAAAAAAGGGAATAAATTGAATTTTAATGATAAAATTCAGTGTATAATAAATTTCTGACATATTTTATTGCTTAAGTATTTCGAACGTTATTAGATAGAAGTTCAAACAAGGAATTATCAATCTATCGTTTTTTTATTCAACTAAGGTGATGATAAGTGGGGAAAACAGGAGACTTATTTTTGAATTACGTATGCGACTACAAAATCACCGATGTGACTAATAATCACCGATTTTCAATATTTCTTAATTTTGAATATCACTTATGTGACTACCTTAGTCACGGATGTGATTTCATTACGAGTGCCCTCACCCACTCGTAATCAAGTCATACTTGTGGAAATGTTAGCTGTGTTTTGTTTAGAGAACATATTGACAAGAGTCTAAAGTTGATGTGTTGATTTTTCAGTCATTCTTAAATAGTTTTTTATTTCTGTTATAAACTTTTTCTTACTTTTTTCTTTTGTAATTCAGACATCTGAAAATATGAAATTGGTTACTTAAGTAACTTATACGGTTTACTGTAAGCATGTTGGATGAGATAGCAGTAAACTATAAGATTTTACTTGAAAATAGCAACTTAAATGTATTTGTTAATAATTATAATTCTTAAATAAGACTTAATACCACGAAAAGATTGAATAATGATTAAATTTGTTTGTGAATTTTGTGATTATTGACACTTATTTTTATGTTCCTAATATTAGGGTTACTGGAAATATCCGTTTGATATACCATTCGTTGGGAGTTTTTACTCACCGCGTGGAGTAAAAAATACTCTGCTTATGAAAACGCGGAATCACTTCAGTTATTATCAAAGCGGAGCATTAGATGCACAGGTAAGTGAATCATAATCATTTCTAAGTACTACACTATAAAAATTCATACATAAGGGTTGTGACAACGAAACGTACATTTTATTATACATATAATAAATGCAAACTCACGCCTCTTTCCCATGGAGGTAGGAAGAGATCACAGGTTCCACTTGCTACGATCTAAACATACTTTTCAACACACGTTCTCATAACGGGGCTGTTTCATGCGTGTTTTTAACAAGGATATTGCACACTAGTGCGCAATTTCATTACGCACTAGTGTGCAATATTTATAACCCGATAAAATTCGGTTGTTCCCTGTTACAAGACGTTTTTATATACGTACAATGCATTCTTAATTTAGTCTGGTAGCACTTTCTTTTTCTCGAACAAATGTATTCTAATGTTTAATATGTATTTATCAATGAAGAAAAGTTATAAAAGCGCAATAATGTACTTGAACGGCAACAACCAACTTTCATTTTTACCGCGCAATCGCGCATGCGCGCGCCGCTCAGCGTAATGGCGGCATCGGCATACAGGCACGCGTCAAATTATCATTCAGCCAAAATTTTATAAATTCAAGAAAACAGCATATGATAATATAATGTATTTAAATAAAATTATAGTGAATCTTTGATTACTATTGCACCTCAATGCAAGTTTGTTGAATGTAAATTTATATCTCAAACCGTAAAAATGCCCGCAAAATCTGTACAGTAATCACTTCGCAAATTGTACATTTACTAATTGTTTTAATAAATAAAAATTTGCTTTTTATTAGCTTTTTTCCTCAACTTGTATTGAAAAACGTCGTATGAAACTCGTGAGCATTGTTAATTGCATCCTCGGCTAAATTGTCGCGCTCACCTTACGGCTCGCGCGACCAATACCGCCTCGTATGCAATAAACAACTTTGCACACTAGTATCATAATGTACTATTTTTCTAGCTTCCTCAACTTATAATAAGATTACACAATAAGATTTACATAATAAGATTACAACTTATTTTAAGACTAACTGAAGAATTGTAGTTGTGTTGATTTTAGCTGCGTTTTCAAAATTCATGATAGTCCTGAATCATCTCAATTTCATTGACCATTTCATTTTCTTTGTTGTAGCGCTGTGGTTTTTTTTTTCTTTATTTTCCATTGGTATTCTCTGAGCCCGTAGGTACCGCATTCCAGTGCCCTTTAAACTTTTTTAAAGGATTTTTTACCCAAAACTTCAGAGCCCCGTAGCGGCGATTTTTGTACTTCACTTTTTCTAAAACTTTTATATTCGTGATCAGCTAGTCAAGGAGAACAATACTATCGAAAATTTGGAGTCGATCGCCGCTCGCCAAACTGCCATATAAACTGTGCCATGCACTTTGCAACAAAATTCAAAGGTGTACTTGAAGTTGACCAATCCGTTTTGGGTAAGCGGAGTTACGGCTTATTTTGTTAGAATAAGTTAACATCTCTCGTCGGGGACGTATAACGTATTTGAGCTCTGATATAACAGAAAAAAATAATAACATTTTCAGTGCGACTTACATTAATTATACATGATATATCAAATGATTTTTTCAGATAATAGTAATACCGTATAAAAGTGAGAAAGCCAGTTTTGTGATAGTACTGCCGCAGTCAAAGACAGGCTTGCCGAATCTAATTACTGCGTTAAGATCTAATCCTGATTTGCTTAACATTGAGATGGCAAAGATGACTCCACAGTTCATTGAAGTCACCATGCCCAAGTTTAAGATGACAACTGAATTGAATCTGAAGTTACTGCTGCAAAAGGTGAGATTTTTATATCTAAGTATGAGATCCATACTTCTAAAATTTACACATTGTATGTTGTTGCTTTTTTTTGAAGTTTCCATACATACTACCGTTTTGCACAATTATTAAACAACTAAAAATTCGCAACTTTTCAATTTTACTGTGAAATTATACTTGATTACACATATTATTAGATAAAAAAACTGTTTAATGATAATATTAATATATATATATATATATATAACACAGTTTCACTACAATGCGTTTTTGTTTTCTGCCTTGCACTACAAAACTCTGGTATCATTTTCGGCTTTTCCCAACCGATGCGATATTCATACCTTTAAAAAAGTAGTATATTCCTATTCAAAGGTGATCGGCCTGAGCATTTTCTCGTCTATTACTTAAAAATCAGTTCGTGCCTCTCAGTGGGAATATATAAGACCTGTGATGATAGTGGTGATGATTGATGTAACTGATACATTACGTTCACAGATTGGCGTCACAAAAATATTCACAAAAGAATCTGGTCTGGTAAAAATAGCAGAGAGACCATTAAGCGTGTCCTATGGAGTTCAAAGAGCTGTGATTGATGTCACGGAAAAAGGAACCGAAGGTTCTGCGTCTACCGGTAAATTAACTAGAATCTTATAATTGAAGTCAAGTTTTTGCAGCTTCTTTGGAGGCAAACAAAAATTTTGTAACAGACTCTTTATCAGTGTCATGCTTGTCATGTTTGGGTAATGTTTGGGAATTCAATGAAGCGTGTCTGGAGTTAACTAATTATTAATTATTATCGCTTATATCACGGGTCTCAACTTTAGACACCGTCCTTTATAAAGCGTACGCGGGAATATAGATCCAACGCGTAGAGGCATTTAAGCGAAATTTAATTAAAGTGTGCGTGGAGTGCCAACTGGGTCTAATCTCTATCTGCACGATGAAAAATGCATATACCCAGTTAGATGCACAGAAACTATTGCCATTAGTGGTCAAAATGTTTGTGGATTATTGCGTTTCGATTTTGGCGCTAATGAGAACCAGGCTATGGAAGAGACTCCGGTCACCTGTCTTCTCAAAGCCTCTTTAATTATTATTATTATTATATCTCTTGCTTACATGTGTCTATAGGACCAAATAATGTACCTCCTAATATTTTCATAATGTTTGTGTTCAATAAAGAGTATATATAAGATAAAGTCTTTTATAAGGTACATGCAGGTAATGAACCCAGTGGAGTAAACCAGCTGGGTCTAATCTCTACGTTTTTTTTTGTTCCCCTGAGGATAATGCATTAAATTTCATACCCCGGCTGCGGCGAGCCGGCGGTTATGTGGGGCTGTCCTCCCCAGAAGGGGGAGGCCTACCCACTAAAAACCTTAGGGATGGCCTTCCTCAGGCAAGTAGGGAGCCACCGGGAACGCCAAGCGACATCCGGGAACCCCCAGCCTCAGCCCTCCTTGGGGAGGCTACACTACGTACCCCGATCTCCTCCACCGAAGACGCCCCCCGGCCACGGGAGGGGCATGGTCTCTCCCGGGTCGCCGGTGGGCGCTAGGATATCGCGCCCACCGGCGCGCCACCGCAGCTACCGAGCCCGGCGCCGCCTCCTTCGAGCGGGATCGGCCATCTCCCGACCCCGCTCGGCGGCCTCCTTCTGGAGCATTACTGCTTCACAGAAGGAGGCCACAAGCCTCCAACCTCCCTCGTCCACCAGCATTGCCACAATCAATACCGGCGGAGACAGATCTCGCCCGATCTCTGCGACCAAGACTCGGCGCTCGGAGGCCCACGCGGGGCACTCCGCCAGCGTGTGCTGGGCCGAGTCGAGGTTGGATGCGCAGTGGTGTCAATGTGTCGATCCCTCCCGTGCTATTCGACACAGATACTCACCGAAGCAGCCGTGCCCGGTGAGTATCTGAGTCAATCGGTAGGTGACCTCCTCTTTCCCGTCAAGCCAGGCTTCGAGGTGCGGGAGAACGGCACCGACGGCCCGCTGGCGCGCGTACGCGAGGCCATGGGTTCCGGGGCAGGCTATCCCGGTCGACACGCCGCGACACATACGTCGCCGCGTACATGTCGCCGCCGCGTACATGCCAGGATGTCAAATGGGGGGGAGCGTTCCACCGTCGAAGAGACGTCCGAACCGTCGCCGCCTCGTACGAGATGGTATGGTAGCCTCGTACGATCCGTATGGCCATTATCCGCTGGAGGCTCCGTAGCAGAGCTTTGCAGCGAGCGGCCCCATACATGACCACGGATCGCACGACGCCCTCGTACAGGCGGTGAACTCCATCCCTCGGTCCCCCGAGATTGGGCAGCAGGCGATGCAACGCGCCTGACACCCTTTTGGCCCGGAGGACCAACCGCTCGAAGTGCTCCTCGAAGCGGGTCTAATCTCTACCTGCTGGCAAATACAGCTAAAGGCTATAGTCAGCTAGAAATATTGGAAATATTGTGATTAAAGGTTTAAATATTTATTGTGTTTTGATGTTCATGGTACTGGGAACTCGAAAGGAGTCCGCTTGGACTTGCTTTAGAGCTAACTAGCGACCCGCCCCGGCTTCGCACGGGTGCAATGAAAACATGGTTATGGTGGGTTATCCCTTTTTTTGACGGGGGGAAATGCGACCTCATGCACCATGACACCGCGCTGGCAAAGGCGCGGCCGTTTGCGGGGCTCTCCGATCATAGAGGACCGGCCTACCCACTAAAACCCCCCGAGTTCTCTAGGCCCATACGGGGCACATGGCGGGGTGCGCTAAGAGATAGTCATATACCATCGCGGACTTTTTTGTTGAAATATTTAATACTAGCTGTTGCCCGCGACTTCGTCTGCGTAAATTTCGAGTCTACCCCGCAGGGGATAAAGACGTTATCTTATGTATGTATTATATCATGATGATGAATTGTCTTTAGATTTTAAATTTCCCATGTAACTTATGTAAGAATGGTGTACATTATAATTCGCAATATTATCATGCCTTGAGTTCATTAAAATGACGATAACTTTTTTTTAATGAACCGATTTTGATGAAACAAAGTTTAGATATTATTCTGAGTTAAAACAAAGCAAATAGTGAAAGTTTCAAGTAAATCGGTTCAGTACTTTCGGAGATAAACGTGAACAAACATACAAACAGACAGACAGACAGACAGACAAAAAATTCCAAAAAATTTTTTTTGCTTTCTAATAATCTATTTAAGTGCCCCTCTATCCATTTCAGTCAAAAATACTAAATGTACAGACAAAATACTTTTACTGTCTTATTATATGTATAGATTTAAGGTGGACAATACTGTAGTGCATAATTTTGGTCTATCTTGTAGGGTTCAGCCAGTGTTTTTGCAATATAAGCGCAAAAAACGTGCATATTTACGACATCACATTAGAAACCTCTAAATTTATCAGTGTTTCTCTACTATATTATACATGTATTATACATATAAACCTTCCTTAAAAATTACTCTATCTATTAAAAACAACCGCATCAAAATCCGTTGCGTAGTTTTAAAGATCTAAGCATACATAGGGACAGACAGACGGCAGATAGCGACTTTGTTTTAGTAACGTTCACTACATTACTGTGATGCTGATGATGTGTGCTGGTGACAAGTGGTGGAGTAAAATTAACTAAGGCTTCGCTGTATCAATATGTTTGTGTATTGGCTGTATCGTAGTAATGCTCTATTACACTGGGACCTCATAATAATTGTCAAAACGTTGAAGTTTATTACATACTACTTATTTTCGATTTTTCCTCATGACATTTATCGTCATATCTCGAACAATTTGTTCTGATGTATAAACTATATTGTTGTAAAGTTTGATTAAATTCTATTTGATCGTTTTTACCTGAAAGAGTAACAAACATACATGCTAACAAACTTTCGCCTTTATTATATTAGTAGGACTTATCTAAGTCTTCGGGGACGAGGCGTGATTATATGTATGAATGTACAATTGTGTTCTATTTAATTTTTCAGTAATATACATGCAACAAGTTTCATTATTGGATCACACCACAAAATTTATTGCTGACCGTCCGTTCTTGTTCTACGTCAAAGTTGCCGGAGAACAGTTGTTCGCTGGAATTTTTAATAACAATTAAAGCTTAGTACAAAAATTAATTAAAACTGTCGATGAAATTAAAACTATGGGATTTTATTTATTGAGTCCTAAGTATAGCGTTTGTCGACTTAGTTAATATTTGTTGCCCAAAAGTTAGATTGAGGATAATAAAGAATAATAATCAAAATATTAATTCATGAGGAATGCAGGCGTTTGTCAGTAACATATTTATTGAAGAACTCAAGTTCATTTTTACAATACTGTCATGACTGTAAGCTAGCTTGTATATTTCGCACAAAATATATTCATTTTACAAAGTATTGATATTTATATGTTGATTATTGATTTTATTAACCCATGCATAGGTCCTATTTAATTTTGTTATACCATGGGACAAATTGCGCAAACTACTGTAAATCTAAACTTTACAGCTTAATTCACTCAAATGCCTTCGAACAAATAAATTAAAGTTAATTAAAGAAACAAATATTTAAATTAAAATGACTCAACATAAATTCAACTTATCTATTACCTTTATGCAGTTTCGTAAAAATCATAAAAATATTAACAATACTAAAAACATACAGATTCACTCATAATATCTACACATGTGCGTGTCAGAACATACTAAACATTTGTGTATGACTTTATATATAATCGTGTATGTTAACGATGGTACACTATCTTCACTAATGTTATACTGTGGAACCACAATGAAACTGACCGGAAAGTTACAACAGGGGGTAGAAGGAATATAATTTTGGATATGTATTTGACGTTCCATAAATTATAACAGTCATATTCAAACTTTTAACTAAAAACCACAAAAAATATATGTAGTTTATTACAATTCTGTTGTGATACTTGTGCAAGATCCCACAGATAAATTGGAGTCACTGCAGCAGCGGAGGGACTTTGGAGCCCTTTGCGTGTGTTTTATCGGCTCTTCAACGGGGAGTGCTCCGAGAAACTGTTTGACTTGGTACCAGCGGCACCATTCTATCACCGTACCACTCGACGCCGCAATAGACGTCACCCTTTCTACCTGGATCCGTTCCCGTCTAGTACGGTGCGTTTCCAGCGATCATTTCTTCCACGGACATGTAAGCTGTGGAATGATCTTCCTGTTGCGGTATTTCCCCTGCGCTATGACATGTCCCTCTTCAAACGAGGCTTCAAGAGAGTAATCTTATCACGGTAGGCAGTGGCTTAGCTGTGTCCACCCCTGGAATTGCTTAAGTCCATGAGCTGCGATTATCGCTTAACATCAGGTGTACCGCTTGCTCGTCTGCCACGTACGGCAATTACAAAAAAAGATTCGATATAAAAATATACACAGTTGACTACAAAAGAATTGGTAAAAACCAAAAGATTATATGATCCTATATCTTTTACATATGAATAAATTAAGTAATTAAAACAAATTAATCACTAGTTGAATGACTTCATTCGAACGCAAAAACCTATCCAACGAAACATGTAAACTTTACTTAATTCCGAAACTTTCTTGAAAACTTTTCCGTCATGCGCATTGGGAGTTTGCTCCCCTCGGCTTTCATTCAAATATCAACCCCCTAGCTTTCAGTAGCCAATGTTTGCTCACAGGATACACCCGTGTCGAATACTACGGAATCGGCTCAAACTTTTACGACTTTATCTAGTATTGTATTGTGCGTATATTAAAACACATACATTAAATACAGTGAAGTGAACTCAAAGTCATGTAGTTAATAAAGAACTGTATAAAAATTTGTTATTGATTATTTTTGTGACAATTAAAGTGAATTAACATGAAATAAACGAAACAGTGAATGCAGTAATGGGAAACAATGATGTTGATTCGGTCGTTCGTTCTATAAACGTAGTTGAAAAGGTTATAAATGGAAGTGAATTTTGTGAGGTACTTCATCTTTATTCAGATTCAGCTGATATTTTTGGTAACTGGTCAAGCTGTGGAACGAGGTAAGTAACGTCCCAATTAAAGCTATACTATTATGTTATATATATTGAAGTTTATTGCCAATAGTCGTATCTCAAGGAATCGTATTTAAATATGTTGCTCACCTGTAAATAAAAAAAATTTAGGAATTCAACTTTCAGATGATGTAAGCGAGTCTAAAAATGAATACGAAAAGCCTTTAAATTTATTGGCTGGTCACAAACATGAGACCAATGATTACTTGCTTCCACCAGTTTTTACCAACCACGAGGAAATTGAAGAAGACGATGATATTGACGAGAGCACGTATTTGGATTATTATGATGCTAAAGAATCGAATTACAAGGATTCACCGGATATAGTAACTGTTAAAAGCGATGTCAGTCACGAACGAGAATCACATGTAGATGACAAGATTCCTTTACATACTGCCAAAGATAACCTACCAATATTTTTGATAGAACCAGAAAATACGTATGTAGTCAAAAATAAGCCTGCCATTCTCAAATGTCGAGTTGCGAATGCTTTGGAAGTAAGTAAAATACACTTAATTTGTTAACAGGTTCGTTGATAGATTTTCATTTAAACATTATATGCATGTTTCTAGAAAATAATTTTAAATATTAAATCAAAGTAGAATTTTAAACTGAAATGGTTTTCTAGGTCATTGCGATTTAAATAGAAAGTAATTTATCGCAAGACTGGATTAATTTTAAAGCAGAGCGAGCGCTATTCTTTCGAGAAATATTAAACTTAAATATTTTGTAAGTCGACGTTGCTCGTCTATTGAGGGCTTTGCCTTTCAAAGGCAAAGAACGTTAAGCTTTCAGCAAATTGAGTAGGTATTCAGCAAAATTTTAATAAGATGTAGTTCAGGCTTTTGTTCTATCTTGCAACAAGGCTTAAATTGATTTCAGACACCATTTGTGTCGTATAAATTTATTGAGTATTCCTGAAGTACTTATCTTGAATTTAAAAAGAATTTGGTTGTTTCTTCCTATTAAAACTACTGATTTCGATGTATTTTGGTACAAAAATAGTCTGACATAATTTTTACACTGGATAAAGTACCTTTTCCACCTATGGGTAAAAAAATTGATAAAAACAGCTGAACAGATTTAGACATAGTTCAGTATGGAGATGATTTTTATTTTTAAAATATATTTACATTTCTTATGGAAAATTATGAAAAAGCTACTTAATAATTTCATGTTTTATTAATTATTTATGAATTCTGTAATAATCAGTAAAATTTTACTTATTATGAGTAAAGAATAGTTTTCCATCGGCGGCTTTTCTCGCGTTTCATTGGTTTTTAACACTTCCGTTACGACCAATATTTATATAACATTTGATTTACTTATTAACTACATTTTTAATTTATAAAAAAATATGGTATGTACAAAGTATGTAAATAAAATATAAAGCTAATATAATAAAAAAAGTTCAAGTATTATATAAAAGTAGTTCGTACCAATTTCCTTACCTAGGTCTCAAACTAAGATTACATAAAATTTCCCTTAAAATCGGATTAGTAATATCTAAAATTCTCCGAGCATTCAAACTCAGAATATTTCCTTCAGTTCGTAATAATACAATAATTTCACTTTCTTACAACAATATTAAATGAATGAGGAAAAAAATAGCTGCCTAAAATTGCACTCATACACTAAAATCAGATAACCTACTACTGGACTAAGTTTTTGAAACCATAAACCATTTCTAATATAGGAATCTTTCGTACAATAGCGATGTTTCCACACAGCTAAATTAATTTCTAAAATTATTTTTTATAGAAACACGTCGTATACACTTTGGTTCATTAACACTTTGATACATTGATCAGTTACATTAAACTTTATATTCCTTTGTAATATTATTTTTTTAAAGCGATTGAAATTAATAAATATACAATTTGATGATACTTCTGAATGGGTACTTTGATTTTGAATTGATAAAATTTGCGTCAACGATTTGTGGCCTGAAAATCCCCATGGAAGATCAACACTTTATTATTTTTATTTTTGTCACTTTGGGTAATCTTCTACTTACTAAATGAAAATATATCAATCGATGATTAGGACAGGCTGATTTGTTTATATATTAAGCTGCCTTTAACATTTAACTGAAAGCAGGAATTGGTGAAGCACTAAAACTTTAAACATATATTCAGGTTTATTTCAAATGTAATGGCGTCAAAACTCAAGCGGCTAACTTTGAGTTTGTGGATCCCCAAAGTGGGGTAAGGATAATTGAGGGTGAATACAAAGTGACCCGAGAGAACGTTGAAGAGTACTTTGGAGGCGACAAGTACCAGTGCTCATGCTTCGCTTGGACTAGCAGTGGGCACATTAGAAGTCAGCCAGCCACAATTGAGCTTGCTTGTGAGTTACTCCTTTCATTCAAATATTATGGTGCCCAGTATGACGAATAATATAAAATCACCGTGGAAACTGTTTGTCTTGAAAATATCATTTATAATATGTTAGTTCGTGATTTCTTGATATTAAATCAAACTTGATCAAACTTGAATGCGCTTGGTGATTTTTTACACGCACTATTTGAGGTTGTATTTATCTCGATTTTACATTTTTTTTTAATTCAATGTTTTTGTTTATACGCTATTATTAACTTATAAATTTCTCTTATGCATACAAAATAGTTTAATTTAGTTTACGTTAAGAGAATTGGTATAAGTAAATAAATTTTTAGTTCTTTGTAATTCTATAGTTTTTAACATTCTATGGTCTAACATAAATCAATTAGTTATTTAAGACGATTATTTCTAGAAACTATTATTACTATACATACACTGCCTGATTGAAAAGAGTTATTAAAAGGAAACAGATATTTAATTTGTCAACAAAATATAACATACTGTTCATGTTTACAAAAATAAATATTATAATTAAATAATAAACTGAGTAATGAATATAAACATTACTCAACCTTCGATCATATATTTCTGTAGATACACAGTTACCGTCTAAAAAGTGGCACCGGCGAAACAAGGCACAAACAGTAAATGTGCCTTGTTTCGCTCTCATTCATTCAGTGGCCGCGCGCGATTGATAACGTCAGCGATGCCGAAATGCGTAGTTTATACTTGTAAAAATGACACACGTAAAGTGCAAAAGAAGGATGGAATATCATACTTCCAATAAGTATATCTTTATCTTAATTTATTAGCGCATTTTTTATGAGTAAAACACTTTTATTCATATTATATATTACTAAAATATCAATTTAAAACGCTTGCGTACCATGCCACGATGCGCAACGCATCGCATCTATCTCTTTCTGTCTCGAGTGGCTCACTCATAGGAAAAAATAGCACAGAGCTAATGTTTCAGAAAAAGGTCAGTGGAATGATGGAGTCGCCTATACCATTTTTTGTGATTTATCTTTTTTTTAGTTTTTCGCTTTCTTTGTTTGTAAGGCTCGGCAAAATAAAGGTTGAGAAACCCTGTCTTAATAAAGTCTGTACTTTCCTTAGCACCTAATTCTACATACTGTACACGGCACAGGGATAAATAAACGTTGCGATGTTATGTTATCAGCAGGCAGTTTAATAATGCTCTAAAAATGGCGGACACTGGCTTTTATAATTTTACACAAGCAACTTATTAATCGATTTATAACAATATTAATACAATGCAATACAACAATAGTTATTAATTTGCATCAAAATTATTACTAAGCAGTATAATTATTATAAATACATTGTATAGATTTTTAAATTAAATTAGGTTCCGTAAACCGGAAGTGGCATTTTCAGTATATTAGATTATGATTAAAATTTGATTACGGCTGTCAGTATTGGCTTTAGATTAGTTTTATAATTTATTAATAATTTATAATAAAATAATTATGTGATAATTGATTAATATATGGAGGAATATTGATTAATATAGATACAATTTATGATTTAGCGGGGCGGCGTGCCGGAAGCTGAACTTGTAACAATACTTCTTGGTTTATGTTTAAAATTTAAAAAAGTTTCCGTACTGTTAAGATAAGTGTAAAAAAAAACTAAGCATCTCCACTGCTGTCTATGTTCAAGTAGGATGCGATAAGACGCGAGCACAATATTCGGAGTCAAATGGAACGTAGGAGCATTATTATTTGAAATGAATTTGTGCTTAATTGCAACAGACTAAGGGCTTATTATCCAATATATTGTTTTCAAATATGTATTGTTCATTTCTGATTCACGGCATCATTATATCATCGAAACCAGAAGATAATATGTAACGACCTTAACAAGGATTTATTTTCATACTTCATTACGTTACTTAAGATTTAAATGGCTTAAATTATATGACACTTTAGAACTTTTTCCAAAATTGGTACTATAATATACATCTATTCTTCTATGTATAGACGCGGGGTCGATATTTGTTTGATTTTCTATGGAATTGTGTATCTACAGAAATATAATGATCGAAGTACTCAACGGAAGATTTACAAAACATATTAAGATTAATATAACTGTATAACTATTTTTAATGTTAGACTTTTATTGAAACTTTATATTTTTGGATTTCATTGTGATCGTACAGTACAGTTTTAGATTACTCCTGACTTCTATAATTTGTTTACTTGAAAAGAAAAAAAAAATCGAAAATAACTTTTATTATAGAAAATATATGTTTCAAAAAGCGTACCTCTTTATAAGAGATTTTCATTCAATTCATTATTCGTACGTTACCTAATATGTTCGGAGTCGAATAGGGAATGCGTGACAAGCAATTTTTTATCTACTTATATTCACATAAATTATTAGGTCCATGTGTTATTACTTTTAAAACATATTATACTTCCCCCATATAGATATAAAGAAGCATTTCTCCCAAGCGCCGCAGAGTCAGCTGGTGAAGCAATACTCACCGACTACGTTCCGGTGCGAGCCTCCGCCAGCCGCTCCTTTTGCGCAGCTCTACTGGCTGAAGAATGGCGCGCCCCTGGTTGTTGATGACAATGTACAGATAACTAAAGAGGGCTATTTAATCATCAAGCAAGTTTCTTTGTTGGTAAATACAAGTTATATATACGTCTTTTTTCGTATTGTTGAATTAGGAATGAAGAATTGTCTTTATTAACAACAGAACATCGTTTTGCCCGACTTGGTGGAAGCATTACAGCTGGAAGTAAGCTTCATCATGATCATAATTCAACTGCAGATAAATAGCATCTGCTATGCACAGAACAATATATATTAACAACAATTGAATTAAATATTACTTCCAACCAGACAGGCCTCTCGTAGTAAACAGCTTTAATTTTTTAATTAATAATGATTAAAGTTTTATTTTTTATTTTTATCAAAGCTGGGCACGATCTATAGAATAGTTAACAACATTAATTGCTAATCTGTTATTGAAAAAGAATTAAAAAAAAATAAAAATTAATTAAGAAAAATTATTAAAATTACATATTTTATATCGCTGCTATAGTTATACCGAGTAGATATATAAAAAATTTAGTTTTGGATGTAATCAATTTATGTTAGGCAGTCTTGCTGTAGCATCGGATTGGTAGGGAGATGACCTTCAGGTGCCTGGCACATTCTGAAGGTATGACCCGCATTTCCCGTGCGGCTTTTGGTCGCTGTACTCGGGGATAACCTCTCGATGCACGCAGTGGTTTGCGTCATGATAGAGAATGAGAGGTCTTGAGGAGCGATAAGGAAATGACACACAATGAGTTGACTACTGTAAAAGAATAGGGCGGAGGATGCGAAATCACATACGATTTCTTTGGTAACGATCAGGATATCTGGAAAGTGCGAAGTGAGTGAGGTTTGCCTTAGGCAAGCCAACGTTGTGGAAGTATTTCCCATAACCTTGTCTGACAGCGATGCGGCCCGTCAGGATCACGCGCCTTCCTCTGATGAGGAAGACTTGTCCGTGATGAGGGCTGGCTTTCACCTCTAAAGTCCGAGGAGAATTGGGAAGAGGATGAAAAATGCGCGAGATCTGCGTAAAGCATTTCCCAACGATAACAAATGTTAGTCGCTTTAGTCAATCCGCCCAACCGTACAAGTGGTACGGTTTTCACAGCGTAAGACGCTACTGGACATATCGATTTTGTAAATAATAGGTATTGCATAATTGGTTGCACGAAGATTAATAAAAGTTTATTCGTCAATTGACATTTTTAAAGTTTACTCAAAAGATGATTCGATAATCTGTTTACTTCGTTATTTAACGGATTACCGACTTAAAACCCAGCTATGATTTATACTATATTTACAAAATTATATGTACCTATAGAAAATATGAATATTATATTCTTGTTGCAGATGATAGATAGTGCAGATGTTCATCAAATATTCTTTACTAAAATAAATAATTAAATTATGTGTTTTGAGCTGTTCCCTATTTCCAAACTGAACCATAGTATATAACAAATTATTATTTGATAAAGAAAAACTATCTGATGTTGGCTGTTTAAAACTTTGTTTCTTTGTTAGGACATGGCTAATTATACGTGTGTAGCGGAAAACTTAGCCGGAAAAAGGACTTCTGAACCCGCATTGTTGAAAGTTATTGGTAAGTAAATCAAACAATTAACTGGGACCTTAACAAATATATGTTTGTAATAAATACATGAAAACAAAAACCAAACATTAACTTATTATTTATGCGTATTATTTATTCGTAAATTATGTGCCTCAAATTATGAAAATCATTATATATTTATCCTAATACCAATAATTGTACTAAGAATATGCACTTATATGAGAAATGAGATAAAATCAAAAATAACGAAACAAGAAATGTATAATATTTTAATTATTAAATTCAGTAAATGGGGGTTGGACAACGTGGTCGGCATGGAGTGATTGCTATTGCATTGGAAGAGAGGGGAGGGAGAGAAGAGCAGGGAGAAGACGGGAGCGGTCATGTACCGCCCCTCCTCCTTTGCACGGAGGCCTTCCGTGTTCCGGTCAAGAGGTCCAGAAGACCAAGGACTGCATAGATTGTGACTTAGGTAAGGTTAGCATGGGGTATGTATGTTTTATTAAGTACAATTTTTTACTGTATATCTATATCTATTTTATGATTAATTATTAATAAATTATTTTACTAAAAAGTCCACTCTCCAATATTTTCATCAACATATGCACCAATGTCTAAGGTTTCCATATATTATTCAATCTTTAATTATCTACAGATAAATTATTACAAAAGTTTTTGATACATCTAACTCTTCTTATATAAATAATAAAGCGAAGGAATTTGTTGGAACAATGACTTCATCATCATCATCACTTCAGATGAGAGATGCCCACTGGTGGACATAAGCCTTCCCCAAGGATCTCTACACCGATCGATCCTGCGCTGCTAGCGTGGCTTAATAAGAGTAAAAACAATGCAATTCTAAAATACTGTCGAAATAAATATTATGAACGACGCAAAAATCTGAAATGCTTTCATTTTAATAATAGTAAATAAATAATATAAGGTAGGTAGGCTAAATAAAAATGTGACAAAATAAACATGTCATTCAGAAAATATTATGTATCCAATAACATTGGAATCAAACCAAAAGTATTATAATGGCAAACATTATTTTCTTTCACATTATCCTGTTCTTTATTTCATTTGATTTGGATTAAAATCAACGGACCGTGAAATGTTGGGCATCTTAGATATTTATCGTTTAGCGTATTATGTTCCCATCGTGTTCCGATATCAGTATTCCTTTTGCAGATATTTACGAGGACGGATTGGAGGGGCTGACTGATGAATCCACAGATATTTTATTAGGTAATTTGTTATCTGTATGAGGTCGATTCTCTATCCTATTAACGACTTGTTTATTTTTGTTATTTATTATCCTATCTTGATTTATCTAATGCTTTTATGTTTATTTGTGTATACAATACATTAGTGTTTGAGATTGTTGTCAGTATATATGATACCAATGTATTTACATTGATCTCATGGTAGTAAGATTATGAAATTATCAAAGGCCAACTGTCACAACACATTCGCTTTGGTATAAAGCGAATGTGTCTGTATGGAAACTTCTTTTTCAAGTATTTTTGTCGCAACGAAGCACTGGTACTGTTTGCATAACAAGAAATTACTAACATTTGCTGTGGTGTCTGTATATATATTTGCTTATGTACGAATAGACAGAATAGACATACAATTGCAAGTGGCTGTTGTAATCGTATTTTAGTAGAGGTAACGATTACTTGTTTTAGTAATGACAATATTTGGGCTTTTTTTATTACATAATAGTTACTTGCAATGGCACCAAACAGCCTATATTGTATATAATACATAAAAACTATAGTATTTATTTAGTACTGTAACAGCAGTATAATTTTTTGTTCTTAGACCATTATGCAATTTACTACACTGTAACAATACAGGGGGAAACAAAAGATTAGTACGTGTTGATTCCTTCTAGAAAAAAGACAGGCAATTCATTTTTGAACCAAAGTTCTTTGACGTTCAAAAGTGATACAGTTACACCGTGTTAAATAAATTGATCTTTATTTTTATTTATAATGAATTGATACGAGTTTTCTTTATTCTTGTCTTGATCATCGTAAGATATTTTTCAGATCGATGGTCACAATGGTCTGAATGGTCAGAATGCGATACAGATTGCCTTAAGACGAGAAGGCGACGATGTCTGACTGGCATCAGGAAACCTTGCGCGGGAACCGATTATCAAGTCGCTCAATGCCCAGTCTGCGTAAGGACTTCGAAGTCCGCACTTATTAACGACGGTAAAATAATGTTTTGGGTATCACTGAATGTTTTAGATTATTAAAGCTCGATATTTTCTGCTGCACCTCCCTTGCGTGGTTATGTGGGGCTCTCCTCTCCAGAAGGGGGAGGCCTACTCACTAAAAACCTCAGCAATGCTCCTCACGGACGCCTTTCACGAGCGCTCAATCGTTGGCGCGTCCGACATCTCCGTCAGACACACCGAGGAGAACAGCATCGCGGCGTGACATGGGAACTCTTATGAATACTTCCACGATCCCGTCGGCGTCGGCTCATCACAGGCGAGCCGCTCTCTCGCCTCCTCGTTGGACTGAGGAGGCCGTCGATCCCTCGGGGCATCCGGGGGAGGACGCCCCCTAAGTCTATCGCAGCGCTTCTTCCGCGCTCTTGGCTGTCGCCTTAGTGACTGTACAAAAACATGTCAAATCAATAAATAGTAAACGTTTATAATATTGAAATTTAAATTAGATTTATTTTAAAGTGTCGCTTTATGTTGTACATATACTCATTTGTACACACTGATATCTACAACAAATATACATTTTCTTTTAGACATATACAACCAACAACAGATTTTATACAAAAACATGTAACATTAGTATACATTTTCATATTATTGAAATTTGAATTAGGTTGATTTTAGGTAATTTTAATATCAAACATTTAAATTAATTCAGTCACTTTTCATTTCATTCCTTTAAGAAAATTAAATATTTTAATCAAGTCAATTTAGTATCTATTGCAGGTTCCTCGTACTGGCCTTTACTAATATCTCTGTCAATTGCATTCCTAATATTTGTAGTGATTGTTATATTAGGAATAAAATACATGAAGCTTAAAATGACTGAGAATTCTCCCTACGTGAAGCCACCTTCAGGTAAACTGGTTTCCGCATTATTTTACTTCCCCGCTAAAGCTAGAAACCGTTTCAATGAATATTTATTGTGTTTTAGCAGTCGGTGCGAATTACTTAGGAAGTGTTATAAAGAGAACATTGACGAACCAACCTGATTTGACTATTCACGAAGAGTTCCATACAGTAGATTCGAGACGAACACACAGACATACAAATTCAACTACAGCAACTGTAAGAAATGAACATTTGTACGAAGTGCCTCAGTTAGCAAACAGGTAAAACAAATTTTTAGTTTATTTACTTAAATTTTCGAGGATTCTTGCTTATTCTACAGCTATAATTTTCAAGCACACGGTTGATTCATTAAGACAATATTTTAAGAATTATTAATTTTGTATTTCGATATTGCTTTTGTTTTTACTTATTTTATTATAGCTTAATTTAATAAAATTAACTAGATTTTCAATTATGTTTGTTAGTCCTTCAAACTGAATATTTAATCACTAAAACTTTATAGCGATACAAATTTACTTATACTTTATAAGCGAAGAAACATATTTAATACAGTAGCTTAGATTTCGTGAAACAGCATGGCAAACACAGTACTATATAAATAGCTTTTTATGTTTGTGCTTTCTATATTATAGTAGTGATATTATAATTACTTCTTTTGGTACAAGGTGTAATATGTTTATCCATTTTGTTTTACTAAAATCTCATGATTTGCAGCTACATGTCACCAATCGACCACGAGGTGAGGGCATCGCGGAGCAGCGAGCGCACCGTTTGCAAAAACACGCTCGGCTCAGATCGCTCAGATTCTAGCTGTTTCTTGAGCTGTGAGTTCCAATATACCAGCTTTTGCTTTAGGCGTTGTATCTTCAGTTACTATAATCAAAAATGTAAATAAAGCTTTCACCATAATTCAACAAGAACTTTAACTAAAAAAATAACCTTATTTTGTTTTCATGATTTGAATTTGTAATGAGCAATTGTGTTAAGTTTTATAAACATTTTTGCAATGACGCCTTTCGTATCTTCTCTGTGATGATATTGAGTTCATTTTGTATTTGACTACTCTTATATCTATATAATTGTGTAATTATATAACAACAAACTATCGAAATATTGCTGTAATAAACAACATCACTGAGGTAGAACTTGCTATAAAAGACGATGTTTAATAAATTATTCTTATATTCTTTTTGCACTAGCCTGTAGTCCGTAAGCGAGCTGCAGGCTAATTTAGTTCTGTGTGGAACTAAATCATTGTCATTACATTTGTTCAAGTGGTAGATAGTTTAGTTTTAACAACGACCATGTTAGCTGAATTCTCCATAGGTAAAATGTATTAGCAGCCGATTGGAATTACTTTTGTATTACTTGAAAGACGTTTGAATATCACATGAGTCAATAAAATTAAAATATTATACAAATACCTCTAAGACCAAATTACTTTTTAGCGGGATCGTCGTATGGCAACGAGAGTGTAGAAATATCTCCGTCGCTTCGGAATAACGCGTCTATAAACTCTCAATTCTCCAACATGCAAAATCTGGAAACTGCTACATCCAGGATAATAACGAGTGAAGGCGGATGGCTCAGTTTGAACAAGTGTGGGGTTGGATTGTTCGTGCCTGACGGAGTTGTAGATACTGAAGAACTGTTCTCGATTGAGATGGCGGATGATGATTGGAACAGACCGTCACTGCAAGAAGGTACATCCACTTAGATTTGTTTCCTATGTTTCATTCATCCTTAATGTTTTGTGGTAACGGCAGGCGACCATTACAAAACTAGAGGGTATTATGAAGCTATAGAGGATTTTAAGAGGTAACATGAAGTGCTTAAAATATTTGATCAAAGACATATATTTTCTGTCCCTTGTCTGAGTGATAGTTTGATAGCACGACAAGGGAGATCATCAAAAAGGTTGTATATAGCTTTTTCAGATTTATAATAATCAACAGGGGATTGTGGTAATTATACTAAGGAAATTTATAAATGGCTGAGCGGGCAGGGTGCAGAGCGATAGAATAAATGAAAACCTGTTCCATGTATGTACGAAGCGTGAGCATCGACGGCCAAACATGGTCTTTATTGGTTCATTGTCAAAAATGTCCGTCACAAAAGTGCCTTTGTACTTTGTGGCTATAAAAAAGGGATCTTGATAGTGAACGTTTAATTTATTTATTTGCCAACTGCCAAATTTGTCAAATAACCAGTTCGCCATGTTTGTAGTTTGTAAATCCTATTATCAAGCATTATAATATGGTAAAATAATGTCTTAACGATTAACGATAACAGTAATGTGTTAAATCGATATCGTTTTGACTTTGCTTTCCAATCATAATATAAATATTATATTGATAACTAAATATTTAATAAAATAGAACATCGTCAAAATATACTCAAACAGAAATAAATGGACCATGTTTCTAAGAATGTACTTTAAAAGATTTTATCTTTAAAATTACCGTTTGTTTCTTTCTACTTAGTTAATTACTATTATATTATAACATTTATGGTCTTTGTATTACGTAGCTGTTAGATCATACTGTGCAAATTTGACTACAATCGGTCTAAAAATTTTGTTTAATTTAATCTATAAGCGAACTTTGAATGTATCGCCAGATTTTCGTTGTATGAATTTTGTACTTTACTAGCTATAACATTATGAAAACAATTATTCTTGTCTATACATTACGTTACTCTATTTAATGTCAATAGAGTTATGTTAAACGTTTCATAAAGTTTGGTTTCTTGGTTATTGAACATTTAAAGATAATTTTAGTATGGAACTAACGTGCCTTTACTAAAATTTTGTCATTGAAATTTTATTCAGATATTCCTTAATATCTGTTAATGTAATACAATATTTACTAGGCATTAAATATTAGATTTACAGATATATTTACTTTTATGTTAAAACTATTTAACGACTAAAAATTACTATATATAAAATATACAAATTTACAAAATAAAAATACTTCACCTCCAGTGCTGCCGTCAGGGATGGTGCCCAAAAGGCTGGCAGCATTTCCCCGTTGGATGGCGAGGCTAATACGTTGACCGACATAACTGCCAGCCTTTTGATCACCCGTCACCTCGGCGAGTCTCTTCGCCAAATCCTTAAAAAGGGACTGAGCGCTTGGACCCCATGGACCCATTATCTTTACACCAAACGGCGCAAATATGTAGCTTTCATAATGTTATTAAATTAATTAATTTAAGGTGGCAACTATCATATCTATTTAATGAAGTTTATATATACATATATTGTGAGTAAGGTTTATAGCAGATTATCAGTATTTACCTCAGTTATTACTATAGATTTTTACTGTCCAATCCAAAAATAGCGTATAACCGTTTCGTGACTACAAGAAGTTAAATTAGTATGAATAATTGATTACATTACGTCGACTAGTCAGATTTTGGTGTCCCAGTTAAAACTAAGACGAAGCCAAAAACCTTCCGAACAAGTGGATTAATTTGTAAGTAGAAAAGCAAGGGCCTGAAATAGGATTAAGCTAGCGACCTTAATTGGGCGCCAGACTACCTTAGCCGCAAGAGCTGTTTCGGAATATTCTTTAGCTTCTTTGTGGGTCACCAATATGAAGTACGAATATTTTAGAAATGCTTTCCAATAATTGAAATAGAAACAAGCGACGGACGACCTAAATTTTGTGTATTTTAGGTTTGGGTTCAAATATTTCAACTGTGTAACTTCTCTCGAGGAGAAATAGATAGGATCTGATTTGGCTGCAGTCTTTTTTAAAATTATACAAAATGGCAATCTAAATATACAGCATATAATATACATACATCATTATATAATGGTTTTGGTGATCAATTTATAAATCTTGGATGCTTTCTATATAATAAAATGAATACTAAATCTAGAATGTGACAAAGCTCGTAGTGTCTAGGCTCGTATTCTAAAATCAAACCCAAATTTCAATCGCTGCTTTAGTACAGTTAGAAAGAGATGGTGCAATTAAATCCACATAGCGCCATCCCTTTTAACTAGATATTTGAGTTAGATTTTAGAATACGATTGTAAATAGCCTCTGTCACCTTACTAATACGATACAAAGTTTCACATATTCTTGAACACACACGCATACATGCAGTTACATGTACATTTGATACAAACTCTTTATTTTTATCATTTTATGCATTTTGAATAATATTGATATATATTCTTAAGTTTTTATTTTTATTTTACACCATTCGACTTTGTTCTTTTAATCAATTTTTATGATACTATGTTCTGAAACATAAATCTGATTATTTTGTTTATTGAACCGTGAGGTTTAGAGCCTGGTAATTCTGCAATACAGGTTTTACACCTTTTACAGACAGTGACTCTCACAAAGGCCTTACCAAGTCAAATTAATAGCAACTTTGTTAAGAGAAAAAAAAATGTTTTTATAATAATACAAATGTTTTCTTCTAACTCAGGTGAAATCCAGCTCAGCCCGGTAATCAGGTGCAATCCGAAGAATTTCCATTTTAGAAAAGGTGTGGTCCTAACATTTCCACACAACGCGCTACTCAAAAATCACAGCTGGGTCTTGTATATTCTCCAGAAGCCTGAGGAAATCAACACAACAGAATGGAGAAAGGTGCTAACTCTTAGCCAAGAGACACCGGGAACCCCTATATTCGCTCAAGTTGACCCTTGCAAAGTTTACCTCGTGTGCGAATTCTTAAGTGACTTTGTTTTAGTTGGGCGAAGCTTTAGCGAGCTTGACGCTAGACTCTTTAAATCCGCCATGTTTCTATCGAAAACAGTCGAAGACAACTTTTACAACTTGAAAGTTCAAATCTTCACAGACACACCTTACTCCTTCTACAATTGCCTTGAAAATGAAAGGAAGGTCGGAAGTACTTTAATTTGTGAGCCGAAAACCATTACATTCCAAGAAAATTGTAATGATTTATGCTTCAATATTAGGGAACTCGGCGTTGGATGGAAGCTACTCGGAACAAACTACCAGGAGTTACCTTACTCTCAAATCTGGAGAATGAATGCGAAATCTATGCAATGCATTTTCGCACTGCAACAGACAGATTCGATAAATTGCTTAGAGCTCAATTTATGCGTCTATCAGAAGCAGAAGCAATCGAACTCTATTAATTTCAACCTTAAAACGAACGATTTAAACTCAAATTTCAGTTGCAATAAGCGCTTTAGCTGTTCTAGCGTCGAGATGGGCTATTCGATAAACATTGTTGAAAATCCGTTTAACTATTCATCTCTATCGAAGAAAGGCGGTTGTTATGACTTAGCGTATAAAAATAGTGCAATGTATAGGAGCAACTTTAGTACTGACAATAATTATAGGACTAATGTATTGAGTAAATCTGATAGAGTTATACTTTGTAAGCTTCTTGATACTCAAACAGCTAAAGGAAACGATTGGCGGCTTTTAGCTGAGAAATTAAAGATATCTTCGTATTATTACTATTTTTCTAATACATGTTCTCCAACTGAAAATATATTAAGTCTTTGGTTATGTAGAAATAACGATGTAAACATGTTGGTTAATTTGTCGAGGATTTTCAGGGAAATGTCTAGGATAGATTGTGCTACTGTCGTTGAAAGAAGATGTAACACTAATTAAATATAAAGTTGATTAAAGTTATATTGTTGTTAATCCAAACACAAATACATAAAAAATATTGTTGAACGATCTAAACACATTAGTAAATTTCTCACTAATTCTAGTATAGATTGTGCTACTTTTGTTGAAAGAAGAAGAAACACTAATGAAATATAAAGTTATAATGTTGTTACTAAAACACATTCACATAGTAATATTATTGAGTTTTATCTGAAAAAAAAAACATAGTTAAAACAAAAAACATAAATCGAATGCAATTTTCAATATTAACTTTATATCCGTATATTAATTACTTTGCTATTTTTATAATAATTCTATAACAATATAAGTGCTTAAAATATTATTATTGTAATAGAGTATGTTTTTAAAACATTAGGTGTAAATAACATTAAAGCCTATGATTTTAATATAAAATTTTGGTAAATATTACAAGGTAGAAGATTTAAAATTTTGATTAAAAGTGATTATTTCGTCAGAATTGTCTTTTATTATAATACTACCGGACCCGACAGACTTCGTCCTGTCAAAAAGATTTGTGCAGTGGCAGTTTTTTGTTCCTAATTATTTTATAGATAATGTCGCATAGCCAACCAAATCGCAAAAAAAGTCTAAATGACCTATTACATTCTGTGGCTATTCAATTTTGGAACGTGACATTAAATCCTCCAACGATGTATTCTGTGCTCCAACGCACGCACGCACACTGTTTTGATAGATATGATTGAATTTCAACTATCAACTATATGTAGCGTTAATAAAGCGCAAATTGACTCTTTGATGTTAGGAACACACCTTCATTGCTTAGACAACAGTAAGTGCTTGTAATTTAATATGAACATTATACCATAGCAATAAAGCTCAAATTGACTACGTTTTAGTTACAAATCATTTGTATGGGAAAAAGAAAAGGGCTATTTTTAGGGTTTTTCCAGCAATAATTCTAATTTTTCTCGTAAAAACCATCCTTGAACTTCAACGAACATTTTAAAAAAAGATTTGGCCAAATTGGTCCAGGCGTTGTTGAGCGATGCGCTTACCAACACATTTTGCGATTCATTTTTATATATAAGATTCCTAATACCTATATCAAATTTAATAAATTGTATGATGCGCTATATACATACTCTTGTATACGCTCACCCAGTGTGGATTGGTGTGCAGCGCCAGTGTCTAAGCCTGTTAGTTCACATTACACACCGCGAACAAGTGAGGTTCACTTGGATCCCGTCAGCTGTGGTTCAGAACTTCTAACACCCTAATTAAATACAGAAAAATTATAATAACGCATCTGAGTCTTTTGCTGTTGCAGGTGTTTATAAGCGGAGAAAATCGCTTAGGTGATCCGTTTGCTTCCGTGATTTGTGATCCGGTTGTTGAACTTAAATAAATTATAAACCTTTACATAAAACTACTAATAATAAAAATACTGCACTAATATTAATAAGTCAAATATCCACTCTCATGAAGGATGGGAGACGAAGAACAAGGAAATTCTTGACAATTAACCTAGGATAAATATTCGAATTAGGTAGATCCAACATCCAGAAAAGTCAATACTGCTCGGCTGGACAACGTTAGAAAAGTTACGTGGCACATTCTCGGTTCATCTACCATTTAGCGAGTGCCTTAAGATTAAAGTATTTGATCTCTGCATTTTGTCAGTCATTTGGCCGACCGAAACCAGGCCGTATACAATGGACTGTACAAGGAAATTTAAAGTCGCTGAAAGGGCACTGGGAAAAACTATGCTCGGAGTTTTGTTTAAAAGTGTGCAAATATAAATAACTCTATCGACATTATTGATCGACAAAAGCACCAATCCTTGATATTCTATAATATCGTTTTTTGTTGAGTATGTCGATCTTATATAATGCATTTTATTTATCTGGAGTTACATGCTTGGACTGCAGAAATGTTAAAAACCGCCAAAGATCCAAGACTACTGAAATAGCGCGAAGAGCTGCAAAATTTGAGTGGTAGTGGGTAGGTAAAATCACTCGTAAAACTACCAACCGTTGAGGCAAATAGGTCCTTGAATCAGGCGGTGGATTTGGCAGTGAAGGATTGGGTGCAAAATTATAGTCAAAATGATGACATTATAATTGAATACATTGATTAAAGTTCGATTTTTAATTCGAGTCAGTAAAATTTCCAGTGTCATGTGTCACAAATCATATTATTTAATATGGTATGTATTACATATTTACAATAAAAAAACGCTTTGATACCTAATAAAATAAAGCATGACTAAATGTCTAAATCTATTGATTGCCAAACATCACTATTGTAGTGGGTTGTAGTGGGTCACCCTTTTTTGTATCAGTGACAGTTGCACTTGTCAATTTACTGACTCGAATTAAAAATCGTAGTTTAGTTTGATTCTAAATCCAAGATGGCCACCGTTTCAAAATCAAATAAAAGGGCATGTTTAGTAGAATAGGGTAAAACCCAAAGGGTTTTGAAAAGAAAAAAAATGTTACTATTTTGTTAGCTGTAATTGCTTTTTTTTGTTTTTCTAGAAAATTAAGCCCTTTCATTTGTTACTTATATTAAATAAAAGATCTTGACTAGTAGAACAGATTACACTAACTTGAAAACTATAAATGTTAAAATAAATATTAGTGAAATAATTTGTAATTTAAGCGGTTTTATAAAAAATAAAGTTTAAACTTATTTAGATAATATACTAAAACTTAAAAATTTATTTAGTAGTTACCAGCCATCACATAACTCAAACAAAAAAAATAAATCGTTTATTATCTAAAGAACTGCTTAACTTGAAATTTTTTGTATGTAAGGAAACATGAACAAACTTTGTCCTCTTATTACTTAATGACACAGAGTACTTAAGCCGAAAGTTTTCAAAGTATCGTAACAAATCATAACAATCAGGCATTCAGGGCAAGACTCTCTTCACTCGCTCCCACGGTTCCAACCTGACCCACATACGCGTGTTCAAGTATTTACGCGCGCTCCGTCTTGCGATTGCATTGTTTAATAATTGACACTCCGATCCGCTGTTCTCCATATTGAATAGGCCCATGTTATAAGCTTTCGAATTCGGGTGCTGTTGATGATCGAACTTTTTTTCTTTTTTTTTTTGTTTCCCTGAGGAAAATGCATTAAATTGCATACCCCGGCTGTGGCGAGCCGGCGGTTATGTGGGGCTCTCCTCCTCAGAAGGGGGAGGGGAGTCCTACCCACTAAAAACCTCAGGGATGGCCTTCCTCCGGCATGTAGGAAGCCCCCGGGAACATCAAGCTACTTCCGGGAGCCCCCAGCCTCCGCTCCCCCGTCGATACAGCTCGGGGGAGGCTCACTACCTCCCCCGGTTTCCTCCACCGACGACGCCCCCCGGCCACGGAAGGGGCGTGGTCCATCCCGGGTCGCCGTAGCAGTCGCGACTTCTTCGCGCCCGCCGGCGACCCGCGGCGGCGCCGCAGCTGTGCTACCGAGCCCGGCGCCGCCTTCTTCGAGCGGGATCGGCCATCTCCCGACCCCGCTCGGCGGCCTCCTTCTGGAGCATCACTGCTTCACAGAAGGAGGCCGCAGCCCTCTAACCTCCCTCGTCCGCCAGCATTGCCGCAATCAATGCTGGCGGAGACAGATCTCGCCCGATCTCTGCGACCAAGACTCCGCGCTCGGAGGCCCATGCGGGGCACTCCGCCAGCGTGTGCTGGGCCGAGTCGAGGTCGGATGCGCAGTGGTGACAATGTGTCGATCCCTCCCGTCCTATTCGACACAGAGTTCTTAGATTATTTCACACAGTACTGTAGGATGTAAGTTGTTCAATTTTCACTCCGTGTCATCGTGAAATCGATCCGAAGTAGCTTATTTTACGAAACAAGTTCGCAGTATATTCAAAGGGCGTGGTTTGTAAACAAAGAGGTTTGACATGACATTAATCAGAGTATGTAAGTTATATGTCTTGATTATTTCCTATTAATTTTCATACAAATGGCAATTTTTCTTCACCAGCGTTGATGTTGGCGTAAGAGAATCAAGTGCCATGCTGTCACATCATTTTCATTTATATAGTCATTTCAATGTTCATTTGTATAGTCATTTCTATGTTAAGACAAGTTTGGTATTGCATTTAGCTTTACTTACTTTAATTCAATAGGTATTATAAAAATATTTCTAATATTTATATATATAAAAACTCTTTATTGAACACAATTAAACACCATTACAATAAAAATATTAGGAGGTAAAAATTTAATTGGTCCAAAGGCGGACTTATCTCTCAAGAGAGATTTCTTCCAACCAACCCTAGATTTGCGGGGATTTGCGGGGGCACAGTATTCATATATAATTGTTTTTAAAATATAAATAAGAGAAACGTCATATTTATACTACATACAATACATACATTATTAAAATAGATATGATTGATTAATTTGATAATCACACATCATCATAAATATATAAATATACTTATCCATAATACATATCATCATTTCAGCCAATAGACGCCCACTGTTGGACATAGGCCTCCCCCAAGGATCTCCACGCAGATCGGTCCTGCGCTGCAACCATCCAGCGCCTTCCCGCGATCTTCATCAAATCGTCGGTCCACCTTGTGGGAGGCCTACCAACGTTGCGGTGTCCAGCATATGCCTGCCACTCCAGGACCTTTCCGCCCCAACGGCCGTCAGTCCTGCGAGCAATGTGCCCCGCCCATTGCCACTTAAGGTTCGCAATTCTTCGGGCTATGTCGGTGACCCTGGTTCTTCTGCGGATTTCATCATTTCTGATTCGATCACGCAGAGAAACTCCGAGCATAGCCCTCTCCATTGCCCTCTGGGTGACTTTGAGCCGCCTTATAAGGCCCATTGTGAATGGCCAGGTTTCTGCTCCATATGTCATCACTGGCAACACGCACGAATCGAAGACTTTCGTCTTGAGGCACTGCGGTAGATGGGCCGAGAATATGCCGCGTAGCTTCCCAAACGCTGCCCAGCCGAGTCGGATCCGCCGATTTACCTCTTTCTGGAAATTGGACCTACCTAATTGGATTATTTGTCCCAGGTAAACGTACTCGTCAACAATTTCCAGTGTAGAGCCTCCAACCTTCACAGGAGTGGGTGCTACATGGTGATTCGACATGATTTTCGTCTTGTCCATGTTCATTTTAAGACAAACTACATAGGTAATGTATATATAGTTATATGTACATATAGTGAAAGTCACTGAAATAAACTTCTTCATGAAACGGGGGCTTGACTAATTGGAGTCTATCTCCAAACTATACACCGTGACGTCCGCTATTCAGCAAGTTGAATTGTAAGTTTATTGGGTTCTGAGCTTGGTTTGTTTAGTTGAAGCAGTCAGTGAAAACTTTATCATGACGTAATATATGTTAACAGAGACAAAAATTATGTTCAATCAGACTGATACAACTTTTGAAATACAGCCGCTCATAACTTGCACTCTACATCAGGACTTCAAGAGTTTCTACTCATTTTATTAAGGAAACCCTTCAATAAAGATGAAGGTGCTATGGGCACTCCAAATTTTGTGACTGTTGTAGACGGCGCTTGGCTTCGTAGCGTGCCTTATTTATTTACGACACAAGCGTGGTAGTTGTTAATGAGCGTTCGAGCGTTCTGGAACAATTTTCGAGTACCTGCACAAATATACAACCACTTTGAACATACTTTTCCTGTTACTACAATTTTATCTCTTTCCTACATCTTTTACTGTGATGGTAATTGATTCATAATAGAACATAGAGATAAATGACGTTATATGCGTAATTGTCAATACAGTTCCTACGAAAATCATTCAAGATCATTTTTTAGAAATGTTAAAATATAATTATTGCACGTAATTTCGGTTTCAATATTATCGGCTAAAGATCCAGGTTCTAAGTCAAGAATCTATCTTGGTTCTAACTCAAATATTTGTCCCGGTTCTAGGTCAAAACTTGTTTTAGTTCTCGATCAGAAATCGCCGAATTCTCGGCCTTGTTCGAGATTGTTACTGTAATACGTATATTTCAAAGAAGTTTTATGGGCTCACACCAATTTGAGTATTGAGTAAAGATATAAAATTACCTGGTTTGAAGTTACTAAAGCATCTATATTACATTTTTTGTTAGAAAATTTCTGCGTAGTGACTAGAACAGAATCTAGATATAACCACGAAGCACTAAGCAGTAGGCGCGTTTAAGATCGCTTTAGCCAGAATACAGGAGGGCGAGCACTAATTGGAGGGCACTCGCGTCGGGGGTCCTCGACCATGTCTTGCGGCTTGAAAGTTAAGTTTTTGCACCGCCACCGCCAGGGTTCATTTGTCACAGTCGCAGACATAAATCTACAAAGTCGACTTTTGTCGATATGCAGAATGGCTTACAACATTTTTTTTAATTCCTCTCTTGGCAAACACGCAAAATATATTGTAAAAAGATCATTACATACATTTGACGACACCAGTTTACACCGGTAGTACACCGATTTCAAGGTGTCGCCATGTCCGAGGTCCCAGGTTCGAGTCCCGGTGGGAGCAGATGTTTGTGTGATGAATGCGGGCATTTGTACCTGAGTCATGGTTGTTAATATAAATTTCTATTTATATATGTATAAAATATGTATGTCTATCCGTTACCCTAGATACCATAAATCAAGCCTTATAGAGCTTACTTTGAATTAGGCTAATTGATGTAAGTATAAGAAATATTTATTTATTATTATTAACGTAATTACCGCAGTCTCACAAAACTTTATCTATCTTATCTTTAACTATTTTTAAATCACGCAACTCCAATTCAATTCATGTTCAGTTCTGCCGTAAGAATTCGTGTGATATAAGTGTCTTACAAGAATCTCCAGGTAGATCAGTCCTAAAAAAAATAATCCTTTTACAATCCAATTGTAAAATGTGTCGTCAATACAAGGATATCTCAAAAACTAAAGATGTTATATGTTTGTGATGTTTCATTTTAAAATTTAAGTTTTATATTGCTATCTGTGGTTTATTATCTTAGTTAAGAATGTGTACTGCTCCAGTTACACATACGAGTATGCCGTTCATGTCGTATGAGAAATATGTAATTCATACATAATATGTAATGTAATCGATTGAATTCTTTTTTTGTATGAAATAAATAAAGTAGATAACAAAAAAGTCTTATTTAGTATCCTACGGTCCACCTTGTGGGAGGTTGCCAGTCGTTAAGTTTTTCGAATTTCCGCCTCAACGTGTGTCAGTCCTATAGATAATGGGCTTTGCCCACTGACAATTAAGGTTCATATTTCTTTAGGCTAAGTCGGTGATCCTGATTCTTATGCGGTTTTCAAAAATTCTAATTTGATTTTCTAGAGGAACACTGAACGCTGTCCAGCCAAGTTGGATCCGTTGACTGTCATCTTTCAGTCATAACCCAGGTTCCGCTCTCTACCTAGCGATATCCGATATAATTCCACGAAAGCTGTCTTTGTTAAGAGTGTTAATTAAAAAAATTACGGAAAGACGGAATAGAGGTATTTAGCTGGATTTCGATTCAGATTCCCTATGAGTTTCTTACTGAAATCGAAAATTGTGTATAATTTAAAAAACAAATAAGTAAACAAATGACTGGTTAGCCGAAAATGGTAACTTGTAGTGTTCAAATAAGACGCTGGGCTTGGTGACGAGCTTGATATAGGTTGTTTGGTTAGGTTCATGTCTGTGCCCAGAGCCACTCACGTTTTTACCGTTTAGATGACTGTTGAAACTGATTGCATCGGCTAATGAACGTTGCGGCGATCAGCTTTTACTGCAAGTTTTGGTGCAAACAGGAATTGAATTGTTAATTGTTTTACAGCTTTCAGGTAGCTTACTTCGCTTCTGATAGAAGTGTTGTGCGGTGCTATTTTTAAAATCAAATATACTACACTTGATTAAGAAAGCTTTTTAAAGAAATTCGTTGGGTGGAGAAGCGGGTTGAAGAAGTTAATGTAGGTCTTCACGAGCCACGAACTCCGGAAGATAGCACAGGAAGGGAGTACAAGTTTACGGCAGAAGATATGTCGCAGCGTACCCTAGAGGTGAGCTCTACATAAAAAGGAAGGAAAGGGTAGATTTAAAGACAATTATCAGCATCAAATTGTTACTGCCGGCTGTATTTCGCAGCATAAGACTTAAAACAAATCCGGTGGTGAGTAGTGAAAACTAAGAGAATGGCACCGAAAAAAGGATCGCCAAGTAAATCCACTCACATGTTGACGTAAGGCGCCGTACATATCAAACGCCTTCAGAGCAGTAAACGAATGTGAATCGAACAGTAGCTGATGGATCAATATAGCTAAGAAATATAGTTGTTCTGACGTATTGTCATTGTTTATTACTAAGGAAGAACACAGGTGATTTGTTACTGGGTAGAAGAGGGACTTTATTCTCGTACCATCTTGTTCAAATGACACGAGACAGAGTTCGAAGTATTTTTCTCTCCCAAAACACATATGTGAGTAGTAATAATGAATATTGAAAATAGTCGCTAAAATTTTGTAGTTTAGATTCTATTTATGCCGATGTAAAAAAAATCAAAAATATTACCTACAATGCTGATAAGTGGCCAACACGCATCCATGATAGTATCACATAACATAAGTGGAAAGACTAAAAGCATCATTTGTTTGCTGCTAAAAATTGGAGCTATATACAGAAACAGCCATATTCGATGTAGCGTCCACAATGTGCTTTCAGCATACAAAGCCGTAACAAATTGTGCTTTTAACGCACTCACTGTGCCACGAACCGTTATTGTTTCTCTTGAAACCCCACCCGCAATGATTTATCTATAAATATGGTGTGAACCGTGAATAAAAATAATAGCATGCTATCCGTATTTTGCTGTGGGTCGAAAATATGATAAAATATAGAAGCAATCGTTTAGAATTTTGTTTACATTTTCATACGGTTTTACATGTAAGCTGTCAACTTATCTGAAGGTAATTTTTTAAAACTACAGTAATCTACGACATTTTGTATTCTTTGTTGTATTCTTATTAAAATCGAAACAACATAACTAAACAAGCTTTACTCCATTCCGTCCTCAAGCCCACAAATATTAAAACCTTGTACCTAAATGTATATCCAAAAATGATATTATATTATATCTGTACATATGCTTGGGTTGTTAGGAAATTGTGATGTCTGGTTCTGTCCTATTTAATAGGTAACCCAAAACAAGTCTATTATGGGCATATTGGCCATTTTACATTAGTAAATTCAATATCAACGTTTTATGATATATTTACAGAAATTCAGAAATGGTTGAGTATACAACCGATTGCCATAATAAAAAAAATGAAGGAAGACGAAGAAAAAGGGTCTGTGTCCATACAACCTAAAATATGTTGCGCAATTGATTTAAGAGATCAGCAGCAAGGGTTGATTATTTTTTATTTGTATTCATTACTTCATGTCACTCGGCCCAGATAGAATACCAACACCATTTGTTGCAGCTTATATATGCTGAGGTTGGGTCTTAATTGCCCATATGCTATTTTGTTGTGTCTTGTATTATTGTGCCTGTAGTTAATACATGTTTTCTATTCTATTCTATATATATTACTACTTGACGACTTCCTAGGGAGCCAACGGCGGCGTTCACGTCTCGTAGCAGGCGACAGTCTTGGCGTCAGGTGGCAACCGGCCGTAAAACTAAAAGCCAAAACACATCCTCCTCGTAAAATATGAAAAGTACAACCAAAAAGAGAATACTTTCAACTGCTAGGGCGTACCCCGAAAGCGACGCAAATCTTTCCATTGCGACACATGCGATTTCAAATGAATATAATGCTAGGGCGTCCCCCAAAAGCGACGAACACAATGACAAGAGCAAAACATATTCGCTTACATATAAAAATATCAGACTTGCGTCCTGGAACCTCGGTACCCTTACCGGTAGGAGTCAGGAACTGTCAAAAGTATTGCAAAATAGAAATATAAACGCATGCTGCCTGCAAGAAACGAAGTGGAGAAGTTCCAAATCCCGAGATATTGGACAAGGCTAACTCATATATAATGGTACGGACAGTGGAAAGAATGGAGTAGCTGTTGTACTAGACCACCAATTCAAGCAGCGGATAATCAATATAACCCGTAAAAGCAACCGACTTATTGCTGTCAAACTGGCCATGGATCACCAACAACCCACCAATATCATTTCGGCATATGCACCATAAATGGGCTATCACGAATCTGAAAAATCTAAATTCTGGGATGATTTCAATGATCTCATGAACACGATACCCCCTAAAGAAATCAAGTTCATAGGCGGTGATCTTAACGGACACGTTGGTGCAACCAAATCTTCCTTTAAAAACATCCACGGAGGACATGGCTTCGGTACGCTGAACAAACCGGGAGAAGAAATCTTAGATTTCGGTACTCGTCATAATCTGTCAATAGTGAATACATATTTCCAGAAAAAGCCTGAGCACCTAATAACATACAAAAGTGGTGGGAAATGCTCCCAAATAGACTACATCCTCACCAATAGAAGCCTACTAAAACGCTGTAAGGATTGCAAGGTTATTCCAGGCGAGGCGTTAACGACACAGCATTGAATATTAGTATCCGTTTTCAATCTACCCAAACCCATAAAAACAATAGTAGATAGGACTCCGAAAATTAAATGGCGACAGCTACTCAGCGAAAAGGGCGAAAAACTTACAAGTCAGATAAACTCATACCTGAACGGAGATTTAGCCAAGGAGTATAACAAAGATGCCAACATCATGTGGTCAAACTTTGAAACAAAATGTATTGAGCAAGCAGCTAAGATCCTAGAAGTATCAAAGGGTGGGCTTAGTAACAATAAAGACCCCACATGGTGGACGGATGAAGTAAAACAACTAGTGAAAGAGAAGAGAGACCTATTCAAACTATGGCAGAAGACCCAGCTTGAAGAAGACCATATAGAATACAAACGTGCAAAGAAAGTCACCAAGAGTAGAGTGGCACAGGCAAAGGCAGAATTCAAGGAGAACCTTTATAGCAGGCTAGAACAAGCGCAAACAGATAGTGAAATCTTTAAAATTGCAAAACAACGCCACCGATCTACGCTAGATATAAAAGTGAACAAGTACATCCGGGATGAAGATGGCATACTTCTTACCTCAAATGATTAATGAGGAATTTCCAAGCCAACCTCTCCCATCAATTGAAATTGTCGAGGGACCAGCTGAAGGCATCAAAGAGAGCGAAGTTAAACTTGCAATCAGTAAAATGAAGAACCATAAAGCTACTGGCCTCGACGGAATACCTGCCGACTTATGGAAAAGACTTGGAACCACAGGAGTGGAGTGGTTAACGAAGCTGTTTAACACCATACTCAGTAGCAACAAGATCCCTCAAGCATGGCGACACAGCCATCTCCTCCCCTTCTACAAGAACAAAGGTGACGTCAGCGACTGCAGTAACTATAGAGGCATCAAACTCACATCGCACACCCTAAAAATATGGGAACGCATCCTTCACAACCGGTTTCTAAAACTCGTGGTCATATCAGAAAACCAGTATGGATTTACCGCATCAAGATCAACCACAGATGCAATACAAACAGTGCGGATACTGATGGAAAAAGCTCGTGGTAACCGTGAAGACCTACATCTTGTCTTCATAGACCTTTTTTTTTTAAGACAAGAGAAAGCATTCGACAGGGTACCGCGAAAACTAGTATGGCAAGCTCTTAGATCACAAAGAATACCTGAGTGCTACATATCACTGGTGCAGGATATGTACGACAACATAAGCACGCGAGTGAGAAGCCTAGCTGGCACAAGCGACCCCTTCGAGGTCAAAGTTAGCGTGCATCAAGGCTCTGCCCTTAGTCCGTTAATTTTTAACATGTTTGATATTATGGACTATCTCACAAAAGAAATCCAGACTCCCTTACCATGGTGCTTGATGTACGCAGACGACGTTGTCCTCATTGACAAGTGCGCGGAACAACTGCAGAGTAACTTGGAATTATGGAGGCATGCCCTGGAATCCAACGGTCTAAAGATTAGTCGAAGCAAAACAGAGTACCTCCCATGTCACTATCGCCCTACTAAGAAGACAGCACCCACAATGCGAATAGATGGCCACCCAGTACCAATAGTTAGCCACTTCAAATACTTAGGCTCCGTCATGGCCGCAGATGCAAATGTGGATATGGACGTGAAACACAGGATAAATATAGCTTGGCAGAAATGGAGAGCGCTTACAGGTGTGCTGTCTGACCACCGTATGCCGATAAAGACTAAAGGAAAGGTATACAAGACCGCTGTAAGACAAGCTATGGTGCATGGTGCCGAATGTTGGGCGATCCATAAATCACATGAACAAAATCTCCATACCTTTTTTTTTTTTGTTACGCTGCGGAAAATGCATTGAATTGCAAATCTCCATACCTGTGAGATGAAGATGCTGAGGTGGGCGGCCGGCGTAACGAGACTCGATAAAGTGCGCAACGAACACATCAGAGGAAGCTACAAGGTCGCCACCATCACTGACAAGATCAAAGAATCCCGCATGAGATGTTATGGACACGTCATGAGACGAGATGAAGATCATGCCGTTAGGAAAGCTCACACACTACCAGACAGCAAGAGAGGCAGGGGACGACCGCTTGATACGTGGAGGTCCACTATATCAAGGGATTTGAAACAGGCCCAGCTGAACGAAGAGACAACCCAGGATCGACCGATCTGGCGCATGAAAACGAGGAGGGCCGACCCCAAATAATGGGAAGAGGCACGGAAAGAAGAAGACATGACGACTTCCAGTTCTTGTAGCATGATCACTAAAACGCAATATAATACTGCGTCTTATATGAATGGATAGATTTCAGGAGGTCTGTTATATGATACGATATACGTTGTATTGTATCGTATTTCCTTTTCATGCTAGGAGGGCAGAATACAAACATACAATTTTTTAAATTTCATGATAATTTTTATTCGATATATAATTGGAAGAGCTTAAGAGACATACAAGGAAAAATAATTATTACACTTGTTCGGAAATTAAAAAGACGAGATAAGGAACACTACAAATGTATTTTTTTTATTATTTACAATATCTTAGTACATCATTTAATATAATCATAATGTACTCGTATGCCCACAGTTTAAATTTAAAAGTTTCAGTTTAAGTTTAAATGTAATACTATATTTTAAATGTGGTTACTTGTACTTGTACTTATTTACATCAAGGTTAAGTATTTTCTTGTGTTATTCTATTTTTAAATTTGTTTTGGCTTCATCTAGTGCCTGTAAAGGTGTATGTTTAATTAATATTATTTTCATGTTGCTTTAAGTCAGAGCATGCTCCGCCACAGATTAATAACCACGCTATTAAAGATATTCCAACATTTTCACTCTATTCTTTCTGGTGAGGTTGTATGGTAACTTTGGTTAGCGGCTCTGGCCGTCCGTTGTCGTCTTTTCATTCAATTTTTCCGTCATAATCCCAACAACTTCGGAATTCACTTTCTCAGACGATACAACACTTTGGTGCTCGTTATGCTAATTCAACCCTTAACTTTCTGAACCCAGTCGGTTTAATCGCTCGAATTTCCTCAAACTTTCGGGAAGAAACTCCCGAAATCGAAGGGTGAATAAATTTAAAAACCTCTTAACAACATACTTAGTGGGCGCTTGAAACTTCCAGCAGACGGTAATGTATTTTTCCTAATCTAACTGAGTGCTTTTGGATATTTTGCTGAATTTTTTAATAAATTCACAAAGCGCTGTTCAGGGGTTAAATCTTAATTTATTCGCCAAATTTTCGAGCTAATGAACAATCAGGATACAATAAGATTTTGAAAACAATTAGAGAGAATCAATCTTACGTTGTATGTCATAGTTTCGATACTGGCTACTTAATCCTCCCTCAAGGTTACAGTTGAGCACAAGCACACACAACACCACTGCAGACTTCCGTAAAGCACTTCCGTATATATATATATATAATATATATATATATATATATATATATATATATATATATATATATATATATACATTTTCGCCCAGTGTGCATATGTGTACGTGTTTCCTCAATTAAATCATTTTGAGCTCTTTTACCAGAGACTATTTTCAGTAAAGTACAAAAATCTGTTGGAGTACTATATTTGTGTGAAGAAAGAGACACAAATATTACCTATGCCGTGCATAGAAGTAGTACATTTCAGTTGAAGTCATGTAGATAGCGTTAAAGATCATAATCTCTACTGCATTACAAATCACTATCATTAGAGATTAACCTTTTTCGTAACAGGCCATCATACATTATGTAACAACCTAGCGACGCATCAGACAGCGTGACGTGACGATTCACGAGCCACCGCACACGGGGAAGTAACAGCGAAGGGTTCCGATAGACAAAGGGCGGGAGAATGAGCGACGGCAGGAAAAGTCGCGAGCACTGAGCGACACCGATTGTTACAGTGCTTAGGGGAACTACTAAGATATTTCGATATTTGGTATTTATTTACACAAAGACGAAAACGGTGCTTAGAGGACATAGTTCGTAGCAGAAAGTGGAACGGTCACGGTATGGATCTCCTAATCAAAATTAAAATAATTATTATTCAATAGAGGCACTTATTGATGTTAAAACATGTTTAATCATAAGAGCACAATAACTTGTGTAAGATCAAAAAGAAACTAAAGGAAATTGGGAGAGACTTTTCGAGAACAGGTAAGAATTTTTGAAGGTCTATTTTTACAAGCTTTTATATTAGCTTCACTTGTAATATAAGTAAAGTAAGAAATCTTGGAATCTTAATTTGTCCCACTTCCCGGTCTCCGAATGAGCTGAAATTTTGCATGCACGTGTAAGTCGGATGACAATGTATGGTTAAGTGTGTGACGTCATTCTAAATCTAACATGGCGGAGTTTCCCAAGATGGCGGACCAATTATTTATAATGCACCCCTACAATATGGGTATCAAATGAAAGGGTTTGCTATAAGCTTGGTTTTTTAGTCGTAAAATAAATTAAAAGTAAAAAAGTAAAACTTTTACATATAAAAGCATGTCGTTAAAAGTATTCTATAAGTAAGTAAATCTCGCGACAAGCTTTTATATGTAAAAGTTTATTTTGTTATTTTTAGCGCACATAATAAAAGCTTGTATTTAAAAAAAATTACTTATAATTTTTTATATACTATGTTCAAACTTAATTAACAATATGTATAGTTTTATTTAGGAGGATGGTAGTGGATGGTCAAGGTATTTCGATTTTCTAATTTTATATGTACATTTACCTGGCGCAACGGTGAAGAAAAATATTGACCTGCATATACTGCGAAGAAAGTTGAAGGTCTTCTAAATGTATATCCCAACTAATATTATAAATGCGAAAGTGTGTTTGTTTGTTTGTTTGTTTATTTGTTTGTTTGTTTGTTTGTTTGTTTGTTACCTCTTCACGCTTAAACTACTGGACCGATTTCAAAAATTCTTTCACCTTTGGAAAGCTACATTCCCTCCCGAGTAACATAGGCTACTTTTTATCCCGGAAAAATCGACAGATCCCACGGATGCGCAATAAAGGCTTCGCTCAAAAACTACTGCACAGATTTTTATGCGGTTTTCATCAATAGATAGAGTGATTCTTGAGGAGTTTTGCGGCATTTTTCTCGGAAAAACGGATAGTCCCACGGAAGCGCGATAAAATCTTCGCCCATAAACCGACTTCCGCGTATATGTAGCCGTGGGCAAAAGCTATGACCCTTAACCCTCTATACACCCAATCCGAAATCCACGCGGGCGAAGCCGCGGGCAGAAGCTAGTTTTTAATATTTTAAAAAAGCATTGTACAACCCACATGTTATGCAGTAATTAGTAAATATCACATCAGAAGGTTCCTCGGCTGCTTATTACAAAATTAAAGGTTGTGAACTGTTTGTTCACTGACTTGCAAACTGAGAGGTACCTATAGGGTGATGACAAGGCTTATTTACCCCGTGCGCGACTTCACAGATGCCTTTTAAAATTATGGATCTTCATTACGCCAACTTACAACCCTTATTTTAGACTGTAGGGATATGTACTCGTTATCTTTGTAGAGTGGAAGAATTCATAGGCAGATTTATAATTTCTCGTTGTTAGTATGTTTGTTTAACCTATAAACAATATACATGCACAAAACTGGACTTATATCTAAAAGAGATTCATTCTGATCACCTTACAGGATGTTTTTACTTGTTCTATATTTCCGGAAAAACCGTTAACATAGAATAGAAATAAAATAGTAGAATTTTATTAACGATGTATTTAATTATATATATTTATTATAACGTTACGTTTTATTTATATAAATATATACATGTACATCCATGTATATATTTATATAAATAAAACGTTACGTTATAATAAATATATATAATTACAGTTATACTACTATAAAGAGTTTCCATATAGTTACCAGTAAATGCTTCCTGAGCCTATATTTAAAAACTTCTTCTCGAATATGAACAGGAAATGATGCCTGTTCGTATTCAAGAAGAAGTTTTTAAAATATGAATAACTAGCTTTTGCCCGCGACTTCGTTCGCGTGGACTTCAGGTTCGTCCCGTCTAGTCTAGTAATAAGTAAGAAATAGGGTAACTAAGCACTGCAGAGCCCTAATCATAGGCCTATAGGTAGCTACTGCAGTATGCTCCTATAAACTACGTAGGATTCAGTCAGCGTTTGCAATGTAAGCGCAAAAAATGTGTTTTTTTTACGACCTCACATTAGAAACCTCAAAAATTGTAGCCTATGTGTTATTCTGATATATAAGCTATATTGTGGTAAAGTTTCATTCAAATCCATTCTGTAGTTTTTACGTGAAAGAGTAACAAACATCCATACATCCATACTTACAAACTTTCGCCTTTATATGTTGGAAATTGACTGCTCAAGGGTTCAGTATCACATCTGGGGAATCCTTATTCTATTCTTTTATTAGCCTCCTTTTATTATATGATAAACCAAGACAGTTCTCAATGTATAGTAGTGCTTTTGGGATGTCATTTGAGTCAACCGTAATACACACTACAATACTTTCACTACCTTTAATTTCAATATCCTAAATTCTTTTGATTCTATTTTAGCTAAATACTGACAGAGTTTTAACAACTTAATAACTAAAAAAAATACCATTTAAAGTACACGACATATAGTATATTCACAACAAAACAGATTCAGTATGTTAACCAAGCATAGAATTGTAAATTTTATGTAATTTAAGATAATCTAGTTATTATACCATTTAAAAAAAATATAACTATTGATTTTTTAAATTAGGTAACACTCGAGCAAAGATTAAATTGAATAATCTTGTTAACCAAGACTTCGATCGCCAAAAGTATCTATAGCAATTCGTATAAATATCTGTCAAAATTTACATTTTTTTTACGAGTTTGTCATAGACAACTCTACAAAAATCTTAGCTATAAAATTTTACTGTGTCGACAGTTTCTCGCCCGCACTCCAGTGTAGCTAGTTTAACGAACTCATTGGGAATTCGCCTTTTTCAGTATACACAGCGAGTGTGTCCAATTTAAATAAATAACCCGCTGCGTTTGACGTAGCGTATAAACAGTTGATAATGAGACTTCTACTACGGACGACTTAGTGACAACATTGTATTAGCTTATATAAACCAAAATAATACAGATAAATGAAGAAGTATTTACATCTATATATCTGAAGTATCCCCCACGATCCCAGAGCATCCTGGAGGTTGTTACACTACCATGAGTTTACATTCATTTGTTGTTATGATCGATAACGTAATTTTTTGTAAGTAAACTTTGTACAGCGCCCCTGTAAGTGTACTAAATATTAGATTGACAAGACTTATGTAATCTACTATATAAAAATAAGTCGAGTTTTCCTTCCTGATGCTATAACTCCAGAACGCACGAACCGATTCCCACGGTTTTGCATTCGTTGGAAAGGTCTTGGGCTCCGTGAGGTTTATAGCAAAGAAAATTCAGGAAAAATTTCAACAGAAAAGCGGGAAAATCTTTTTTCACATACAGCGAGACAACATGACATTTGACAGGACAATGTCTGTCGGGTTAGCTAGTGTGCTATAAATCAAATACCTATTGACATTAGCGAACTTATGGTAGAGCCTCAGGTATAATTTCATATGGTTCTCTGTATCAGCTTTTTAATAAATGCTGCTATTGATAATAATTATTGCGGTATCTTTATTATAGCAAGTAACGCGAAAATTTATAATAGCATATTCTAATTTTTTACTAGGGTAAGAAAATTCATGCAGCTTCCTTTACTTTCCCTTTCACTTTTACAGATCGGCGCAGTTAACAAATTCGCGGGCCTCTAACATTATCTTCCGCAACATAAAGCTTGTAGCGATAAATGATAATTATTTTATTGTTCAAGTGTTTCGATGTAGCCGGATGAGATATAGATATCGTCTCTAGCGGTGTGAGGGAGGAGCGGTGAGCGATATTAATGCGAATTTTATCGTCATAGCATTTTGGGGTTGAGATTTTATATACAACTGAACAAACGCTTCGCTTTCGCAGGTGTATACTGAGTGCCTTGATGAGTTTTCACAACAAGATTCTGATTTAATAATATCGCCCGCTGGTGGGGCATTTAATGCCCCTTAACTGCCATAAATGCCCCATCAGTGCAGTCAATCTCTCTCAGGGCAGCTTGTGGCGAGCTGTTGGTGAGTTGCGTCACCGAGGGCACCGATGTGCTTCAGGGAAGCGTATGCCACCCGCCTTTGTCTTGTCTTAACCAGCCGGACAGAGTGGAGTCGCAAGAGCAGCAGATGCTCAAAGGGTGGAAGTGTAATAATGTCATAACGCCGACGGCGTCTCGATCGCTGTCGCAGACACACCTCTCTACACCCTTAGCCGTTCACACCAATGTTGCTCTCTTCGCACCAATATTGGTCTGCTTTTTTGGGGGGCCCATTTAGTGAGCGGCGAGTCACCACCTGCCATATTGAAATCTTAATTAGGAGGCTTTGAGAAGGCAGGTGACTGGAGTCTCTTCCATAACCCGGTTTTCATTATCGTTTTCATACCAAAATCGAAATGCAATAGGCCACAAACGTTTTGACCACTAATGACAATAGTTTCTGTGCATCTAACTGGGTATAGTCTTTGGCTGCATTTTTCATGGTGCAGATAGAGATTAGACCCAGTTAGTACACTCTATGCACGCTTTTATTAAATTTCGCTTAAATGGCCTCTACGCGTTGGATCTGAATCCCCGCGCACGCCTTAAGGACCGTGTCTTATAAAGACACGTGATGAAAGCTACAATAATAATAATAAATCAATTTATTTGTCTTAACAAACTTACATTATTTTTGATTTTAACATTGTGATTTTTTCATTCTCGTATAGACAAAACGGTTTACAACTCAGTTGTTGCCGACTAGCGACAATCTGTTATTCTGTCGCAACCTTTCACAATTTATTGTTAAAAAGCAGTGTTAGAGGAAAAAACCAAATATAACCAAAAAAGAAAAATAAAAACTGAGTAAATACAAATAATAAAAAATAAAATAGGCACTCCATCAGTAGCATCACCCATGCTATATTACCAGGGATTGCTGCATAAGTAACCATTCACGACATTTATTTTGAAAAGACTGTAGCGAAAATGAATCCATTCGAATGGATGGTGGCAAGTTATTCCATATTTTGGCAGCAGCATACTTAAAGGAACCCCTGGTAGATGACAATTTTATTTAGCTTTTTTACGCTGTAATTTTTAGGGTTCCGTACTCAAAAGGTAAAATCCTATTACCAAGATTTTGCTATAGTTAGACAATTGAACATTTCACAGATAATATATTTCTGTTGTCGCTATAATTTACCCAATCATACAACAAAAGTTGTTTTTGCCATTGACTTTGATCCTCCTTATAAAGGCTATTGTGAATGACCAGGTTTCGGTTCCTTACGTCATCACTGACACACACAACACGAACAAATCAAACACGTTAGTATTGAGTCACTGCAGTAAATAGGCCGAGAATATGCCTTGTAAGTTCTTGAACGCTACCCAGACGGGGCCGACCAGATACTTGACCTCTTTCTGGAGGTTGGATCTACCTTCACTGATACATTTATATTTATAATATTAAAGCATGATACTAAGGATTAACAAAACAATACTTATATCAATAACTAGATTTTGTCTACAGTTTTCCCCAAACTTGGACCACACTCTCCGGTTGTCCGCACGCATCAATAAGCACGGAGTAACCGGGAACAAGGGGGATATTTCTGGGGGAGGTCGGGCGAATTTGGACACTTTAATGCGAGTTCTGATGTTTTATGTTAATATCGAGTAGAGTTTGGTCGGTAGGCATTCGATCTCTACTGGTGGCTACAGCCCAACCAATATTTTCAATTTATGCAATTTCCAATGTTATTTGTCTTTGAAACATTAATGTAGTTATAAGTTTAATAGCTTCAGAAGTTTTGCCCATTATAATTAGGAAGAACTACTTTCACTTTCTTATAATTTATTGCTTCTTTAGCATGGATATTAAATTCGAATAATTAGATTCGTATTTTAGGTAGTTACGTTTTTATAATAAATATAACTTTTTTCTCAAACTTCAATATAGTTTGATAAAAATTAACAAAATATTGACTGATATCAATATTATGCGCTCCACGAATTAGCATTTGTTATGTACGCAAGATAAGAATTCCATTTTTTATTATGATATTAATTTTAACCACTGACAACATACAAAAATTCCGAATTCCATGAAATAAAATCTTCCAGTTTCCAGTCAACATTGCTTGCTCCCAGTTTGCTCAAAGAATAAAAGATGAAAATAACTTGACCTTAATTTATTTGATTATCCTGATAATGAGGCACACAAAAATAAGAATTATCCAATTTAGTTTAATCGTTTGTATGTTATCACATCGAAGGAAAAATAACAAACAAGTAATATTAAGCGGACATCATCAAAATTATATAGAAAACTAGCTTTTGCCCGCGACTTCGTTCGTGTGGACTTCAGGTTCGTCCCGTCTAGTCTAGTAATAAGTAAGAAATACGGTAACTAAGCACTGCAGAGCCCTAATCATAGGCCTATAGGTAGCTACTGCAGTATGCTCCTATAAACTACGTAGGATTCAGTCAGCGTTTGCAATGTAAGCGCAAAAATGTGTTTTTTTACGACCTCACATTAGAAACCTCAAAAATTGTAGCCTATGTGTTATTCTGATGTATAAGCATATTGTGGTAGAGTTTCATTCAAATCCATTCCGTAGTTTTTACGTGAAAGAGTAACAAACATCCATACATCCATACTTACAAACTTTCGCCTTTATAATAGTAGTAGGATAACTAAGTATCTCATGTTGTGTTACTATATATTTATTTAATTGAAGAAACAAAATATATAAAAAATTGTTCTATTTAATATCCACTTTTTTGACGAAGATCTCCATCTCCATCTTTTAGAAATAGGAAATCAGTAATGCAACAATACTTCTATGCAGTAAGTAAGCAATACTTATGTGTGTATATAGTAATAACCGTCTCAACAATAGTATTATTCAGTCGTAACAATAGTATTGTATAACAAAGGCATTGTCAAATTATCATTTTCAGACGTAGATGACCCTCTCGAACACTGCCGAAGGTGTTAAGAGTCGTATCTGTCACTATAACTGGACACAATTTGTTAAAAATGGGTCACAATAAACGACAATAAGCAAAGGCATTATTATCGATGTTTTTATAAAAAATATATATACATATACGTATATTAATGCCAAACTTCGCTGTGTAATCACTTTAGAATAAACGGATGGTCAATATAAAAGGAGTCCTAATAAACGGATTGTATATTCCATTCAAGCTGTAGGGCCCTTATGACCAAGGCGCAAGCTCAGTTAAATCGTTAGGTCATTCTGGTCGTGCCGCCTCAATCTATTTGAAGTCCAACATAATCAAGCCAATAACCAATAACCGTGGTACTTGGTTGCAGTGGTCTTCATGAATTCTCAGCGTCCTATCCAGAGGAGAGAACTGTATATTGTTATTAAATATAAATTTACATTATATCTATATAGACGTAATTATTAAATTAATAATTTTAATAACTCAATAGTTATGTCTGTATAGATGTAATATAAAATAGTATTTATACATATAATGTGAACTTGTTTGAAATTGTAAAGTAAGTTGGGTTCAGACTGGGCCCAGCTTCTAATTGACGACTCTGTAAAAATAGTGGGAGAAAAAAACTGCCCTTGCTGATTTTCTTGCTTGTTCTTTCCAGTATAGTGATTGTAAGAATCCCATTTGAAGAATAAAATTTTGATTTTGGTTTCTGGAAAGGATTAGCTATTTTATACCGTTGGCAATATTGCTATGAATTTATGAATTTTACGTAAGCTCAATAATGAAATATATATGTGTATGTATATATATATACATTTCATTAATACATAAATACGATAAAACCTTCCTGACATTTCACCTATAAATAAGGTGAAGGTCGCGATCAAACAGCCCGAGGCCAATCAATAGAGTTTCGACGTAACTTTCAATTGTTTATATTACGACACGCGTATGTTTCTGATATCTCTTTCATGTTATTGTCATATCTGCTAATATGAAAAATTCATGCTTTTGAATTTACGAAACGATATATGGATTCTTTGAAGTTTTCTACGGCTTCTAATATATAATATATTCTAAAAACAGTTAGAAAGGGATGGTATTGAGTACACATAGCGTCATTTTTTTTTTGTAATTGCATTAAAAAAATTATAAACATTTTTTATATTTGTTTTATAGTAAGTGCCAGTTGATCTCGCACACCAAAGGTTGCATAAATAAACTTATAATTGTATTTTTTTGAATGATGCTACAATATTTCTTTTTTACGATTTACGACACAAATTCACAATTTTAATATTTTCCTTTATTTATGTTATATGATAATGCTTAATACCAAATTTTGTTGTTTTAAATGGAAAGTATGCTTAAGATTTTGGATCCCTCGAGTATTCAAAGATTGTATTAAGATTTTTTTTAAAGATTTTCGTAGGATTTCGTCCAGTTTCTGCGATCTGTGAGATCGCTACAGTATCTCTAGACATTTTTGAGGACAAGTGTTTAGAAATCTGTCAAGACACTTACTCAGGAACGGGTCACGGTTCTCTATTGCTCTGTTCATTTCTTCTTTTGTTCGTTTAGTTAGATAGATTGACAATCAAATAAAACTGTAATGATTTCGTTTTTTGGTACAGAGGATAGAGCCTTAAATTTTTTGCAAAGCTTTAGTATTAGTTTGTAGTTTACTGGTTAAGCAAAAAAGGAATAATGATTGAAACGCACTATGTCGATAAATATTCTACATGCTGCTTCTCTTGTGCTTACACTAACCGGACTGCCATAAACTGTTATAGGAGCTATTTCAGGCCATCACTACGCATGGCCAAAGAAAGCATATACGGCGCATTTTATGTTCCCTCCAAGTAATCTACATTTACCGGAGGGTTAACATCAAAAGCATAAAAATTTATTATCGCTCATTTGAATTTCTTGTTGACAGTGCAGGCTCATACATAATAAATAAACGGCTGCTTGGTTCGTGAAATAATGTAGCATGCCGCCTTGATCTTTTAACTGCAGTAACATACGAAAATACAGTTGTCTTTGATTAAAATCCATTTAGATATTTCGCTCCTCTCTACATCTTGTTTATGAAAACAAGACGCAAAGAGGCGCAGCTGCTTTCACAAAAAATGTTTTCATACTGTCAACTATATGAAAGGGTAAACAAAACGGTAGATACATTTATGGGATCGCAATCGTATATATATAATTCATTATTGTTATTTGATGAAAAAATGTAGCTGATATTTGGCTTGGTTTTGAGGCTTGGACTTGAGTTGAGAGTTGTGACTCGATATTTCCACACAGTCGAAAACTTGTAACTACTTTCTCAGTTAAAATTGTTATGTTTTTCTTGATTTCAACCGCTTTATGTAATTAAGCAATAATGACCCTCTGTAGAAAATATTTTGATAATAAGAGATGTTATACGAACACTGATTTCTCCGCTCTGGTAGTTTTTAACCACAGTAATATGTTCTTTGACCTCTGCAGTGATGGGGTGTCTCGTATGTCTAATATACAAACAAATAACTGCAACTATACGTATTTCACTATAATTCCGTGTGAGTTTAAGTAAATATAGTATTTATTGAAAAAAAAATATATCAATTTTTCTTTTCTTAGTTATTTCTTTTATATTCGTTAAGAAAGAACATATGAAGACCTAAAAAGAAACCTATCAACATCAGGTAAAAATAACAAATAATTTATAATATTGCGTTCGAATGTTAGTTTTATTTTTCTATTACATATAACATTTATTACTTTAAGATGTTAATATATTAATATAAAAACATCAACAATATTAAAAATATATAAAGTTTATTCGAAATGATGTCCATTAGCTGCAATGCAGTCCTTTAAAAGCTGAGGCCAGTTATCGATAGAAGCACGCACTCTCTTTTCTTCTCTCACCTCTTCTTGGGAAAATTCTTCTCAGCCAATCCTATAAATTATAATATAGTTGATTAAGATCGGGACTGGATGACGGCCAGTCTTCCTCTGATGAAGTCCAGAATGTTCATTCCCCATTAAGCTTGAGTGAATTCAGTTTTATGATCCGGTTCTATCTTGTTGATAGAATCATTCTAATCAAATGGGGTGTTGTTAAGGGGCTTGTATACGAGTGCCTTCTTAAAAATGGTATCTTAATACACATATGCCGATGTTTTACTTTTTACATAAATACGACTCGACAACTCCTTCATAGCTCACATCCAGACAAACCACCATTAAAGTCGGATAAACTCTTACTCTGTTGACTAATCGGGAAGATTTTTTAGATCTTTGAGTATAAACGGTTATTTTTCTTAATCATACAAATATTTTATCATCCATTTAACAAAACTTTCTGTCACCTACCTTTGTGTAATCCCTCAAATAGTAGTTTAGATCTTATCATCTTATCCATTTTAAAATTATCAGTTAAGTTATTAAAAATGCACGTTTTATAGGCTACTTATTTTAAATAATCTTTCAAAATATACGACACAGTTCTAGGTGTCATCTTCATTTACTAATAGGATTTCTTCGAATTCTTTTCCTTACTGCTTTAATCGTTTCTTTCATAAGAACATTATGTGGACGCTTAGATCTTATTCTGTCACAAACAGAGGATTGTTCATTGTACTTATCAATAGCCTGGTACAAATATTTGACTAATACTGTACGGATGGAGAGTTTTAGAAATTGTGTTTAGCTGATACCTACTTTTTGTTTCACAGCGATTTGCTTTTTTTATTACCCCACTCCACTTTAATATATAAAAAATACTAGCTTTCCGCCCGCAGTTTCGACCGCGTGGATTTCGGGTTTGGGTCTATAGAGGGTTAAGGGTCATAGCTTTTGCCCACGGCTATATATGCGCGGAAGTCGGTTTACAGCGCGAAGGTTTTATCGCGCTTCCCGTGGGACTATCCGTTTTTCCGAGATAAAAAATACCGCAAAGCCTTGCTCAAGAATCACTATCTATTGATGAATACCGCATGAAAATCTGTGCAGTAGTTTTTGAGCGAAGCCTTTCTTGCGCATCCCGTGAGACTTGTCGATTTTTCCGGGATAAAAAGTAACGCATGTTACTCTCCAACCCTTCAACTATCTCCACGTAAAATCACGTCAATTCGTCGCTCCGTTTTGTACCTTGTTTTAAACGACACACAGCGCCATCTACAATCCATCCATCAAGCAAACAATATTTTTGTTTTTCCTCGGAAATATAATTTTTTTTCTAGGATAAAAATTATTATTTACCCTACCCTATTATTTAATCCGGACTTTTATCTTTACGTATGCAAAATTTCAAAGCAATCGGTTCAGTAATTACGGCCCGAAAGCGGAACTAACAAACAAACAAACTTATATATTAGTAAGGATATAAGGATTTATCAAAAACATAACTAATATTCATGTAAGAGTGACAGATTCCATTAATAAATATTATAAGTATTTTTATTTATAATAAGTAACAGTATTTAGTTTTTATGACCAGAGTCAGAATAAGATTGAATTCAAATCTTGTTAATCTTAAAATAGTGCAGCCCCAGCACTTTTGAGTGATTTAATTAAAACATTTTTTTTCAAAAAACTGGAAATATAGAGAATTGAATTGATATTTTTCATATTAAAAGATATAACATTAGAGCTACGACAATTACCCAAATTTCTACGTCGTAGCAACGTAGTCAATTGTTATGCAACACGATGACGATACTGCACAGTAGACGTATGTTTAAATATGACGAACGGGTCATAGGAAACTGTAATTTAATATTATTACTACTTGGGTTATTAATAATAAGTAAAGCAATGTATGTTTACAAAACTAGGACCATTAACAGAATTCTGAAGTGCAGTAGAAAATCGTAGCAATTAGAAGGACATTACTACGGACAAGTACGCGTCGTGGTCTTTTTAACGTAGTATAATAATTGTTCATAATAGCCATATAAATCGTATTAATTTCTATATTTAATGTATATAAGTTAAATTGAGTTATTCCAGTTAAATTAACTTTAGCTAGATGATCTGAAGTTTCTATTTAGTCCTGCGTCCTAAAGTAAGCCACACTAAGCGCTAGTAAATTTGCTAAAAAGAAATAGTTGCCGTCATTTCAATCAATTGATTTTGTCTTTTTACAGCTTATGTAAGCGGTATTTTATACAACATAACAAACTACTTGAAATCACGAACAGAGCATCCTCGCCACCCTAAAGATCAGTCGACTTTGTCGCCGGTTCCCTTTGGGTCGTTTTATATAATCCATTAAGTTGTCAACAGAGATTGATATAACGAGATCGGGATCGCATTACGTTGGTACATCACTAACGAGTCGCCTCTCATCTTAAATCACAAATTCAGCAAAAAAGAAATTCTGTTCGTGTCTTAAGGAACTCCAATTTCTATATTCTATTTCAAAAACATCATTACATTTGAGCCGATTTCCACCAAAAGCTTGAATTTTCGCCTTTTGTATCAAACGGGCATATGTTATCCTCTTACACGATTATTTGAGATTATTTTGAAGAAATTATGAAAAGATTTTTCATAATTCACTTTCACTGGGGATTTGTGCGAATATTTTTTGTGTATTTCTATGTTTCATTCAATTCTACATTGAAAAGGAGAAATTTGTAACCAATATAATGTTGCCGACATTTAATCTAAGTATAAGCTTCATGAGTAGTCTGTACACTGATTTCAAGGTGTCCATCTTGAGTATCCGGTTGACTATTTTAGTGGGGGGTCGATATTTGTGTGATGAATTTGTACCTTAGTTGCGGACTACTAATATTTATATCTTGTATATAAATATTAGTAGTCCGCAACAGTCAAATTTTTATGAAGTCGCAGTTTAATTCATTCGTGTATACAAGTAAAAAAAATATATATTTTATGATTTATGTAATTTTTTTTATATTGCACTACATTTAGCCATATCGTGGAATTTTTGATTACAAGTATATATACAAAAGGGTCTGAGATTTAATTGGAAAAATAAATGTTGAAAGAAACACAAACTTTTCGTCCCAGGATTTTGTTTTTTATTACCGACAACTATTATATTTGGCTTTGAATTACGTTATAAGTTAGTTTATTATCTAATGAGTATATATTTTGTATGTAAATGTTTTACTAAATTCGGTTGCACAGCTATTAAAAAAGTAAGGAATACATTAATATACATTAGTATGGAAAAGCAAAATTCAACTTTATTATCAGCATAATAAGGCAGAACTAAAGTGTATATGTGAAGTAATTCAGAGAAAATTCAAAAATCTTTTTCAAATAAGTTTCAATTGTTCCAATAGAATTACGAATAACAAAGCTTGTTTTACATCTCTTACAGCTTTATTTGTGAAGAAAGATATCAGATATTTTACTTAGCTTCACTGACTAAAATTCACTGACCATTTATCTTTGGTGTAAAACTAAAGGTTTTTTCTTTTAATTTAGATCAAATATATACATAGCTACCAATATTATTCACCCACAATAAATATAGAACTTTTCAATAATCCATCTTGCAAATCTTCCAATCAATTGTTGATTTATGATTATCACTTGCATTATTCTATTTTAATTAAGTACATTTTGGTCGTATGATAATGTCTTCCATGTGTGGTAGCTTGTAATTAACATTTCCTAATAAATATAAACTAATGTGGTATGCTTTCGTAATATAATAAAATTTTCATTAAATTTTACCCTGAATTTAGAAAATTAATTACCAGATATTAAATCAAAGAAAACAGTATAAACACATCAAACATATAAGCCCAATCCGTTTGGTCAAGTTGAGCGATAAGTTAATAGACAGAAACATCTTATAGACATCGGTTCTATACAGTAATACAGTAACATTTATTATATGATACGTATAATATGTATTGAGATAAATATCCAAAGAAAATAAAACTACTGAAATCGTTTATTTTTACTGAGGTTTTTATTTGAATCATATGCAATAAATCTTTTCAACATAACTTTTCGGCAATAAACATTAGAGAAGAGGCGAGCTTTGCCAAGGAACAGATGAAAGTGTTACCAGTTGCCAAGTGCCATTTCGCTCCCACTCCCGGAAACAATTTCTGGACGTAAACAACCCTAAACGAAAGGGGTTCGATTCGTGCTTCAGGATTTGTCTGTTGGCAAACATTGTTGTGGCGATTTAACAAATTGGAATTTTCAAAAGAATTCAAATGCACGAAACTATTGCACGAACTATTACGATAATGGTAATTTATATTGCAAGATAGATAATAATATCACGCATGTTTTGAATACAATAACGCCAAAGATTTCACGTATTACTGGCTTTTGTTTAGATATAAATAAAAATATAATAACTTTAAAATAATTTTTAAATAATGTTTTATTTATAAAATAATTAAAAATGCTACGCAAATTTCATGCAGACGAAATCGGGGGCACAGCTAGTTTTTCATAAATCACAAATACGTTGGTTATTTTATAATTGCATATATTAAAGTAAATAAAAACATAATAATGCCTACTATGATGTTCATAAGAGCTGTCTCAAGTCACACATTACTGTAGCTATCACGATCACTATTTTGTTACTTTTCCAGTGTATCTTCAGTTATCGGGTTATAATATAATATAACAATTGATACTGTACAGGCTTCTCTGAAAGAACACTGCTTCGACTGCTGATACTTTAGAAACCCTGTAATTCAGTGGACGATAAATGCAACTCAAATCTGGATAGGTAGGAAAATTAAGGGACTCACCAAAGACGGGGCTGCGCGCCGGCCGGCTAGTATAGTTAGATCACAACTACAATTCGATACACTATAGAATTAAGTTATTTATGCTCGTCTTCAGGTAGGGTTGATCATTTCTATCACACAGTCTAGTAATCCTTAGAGAGCTCTTATTTATATTATTAAAAATATGTACGCGCAGTTAAGCGGCCGCCATACGGTATTTCTTGACAGACCGATCTTCTCGCGCGCGGCGATACCAGCGCCCGAGTTGCGCGGCGTTTTGGTAAGTTTTTTTTAATTTTAGGAAGAAAACAATATAGGCAAAGGGAATTAAGTTTCAGGATTGACTTTAATGTTTATACAGATACAGATCACAATAAACATTTGTGATTGATATCTGGTACTAATATAAGATACTACACAGTTTTACACAGCTTTATGTTATGTTTGTGAATTATAAGATTTTCAATGAAAAATGACGACGTAATAGACATTCATATTACGATTTCAGACGATGCAGTCGTAAGAAAGTTTTCAGTTTTATGACCTTGATTTTCAATATCCAAGAATAGTTTGGTAGTAAGTAATAAGAAGCTGTTTGAAACATAACTTTTCTTTAATATAATTACGATTATTTACGTAAGTATTCAAATAAACTTAATAAACAATAATAATACATATAAGTTGTTTTTATTACTACTGTAAACATAATGTTAAATTTAGAGAGTCTAGAGTAAGCAAGGCTTTACTTATCTGAAAAGGGTGTATCTGACAACTAAATATTTATTACAAATATTGTAAAATAATTTTTAATTACTTAATTCATTTTGATATCATTAAAAAATGGTACGTTACAATAAATAATCTTCTTTATTTTTTTATAGATTTTTAAAAAGCCTTATTTTATTGGGAACAAGGCGTGACATATATGTATGTATGTATGTATTTTATTATGATTGGAATAAATCAATTATAATTTAAATTTTCTTTCATTAAATTTATCAATTTTCAATATACAAAGAATATTTTTATATTTACTAAGAATATATAATAGGTTATAGTCAATTTTATGTGTCGCTCATTCAAATTAATCGCGCTACTCCAGTCAACAAAATATTAAAATCGACCAATTTTACCAATTTATGACGTCAGGATTGCAGTGTATTTCTAACTATGGACCATTTTTGAGCAAACCACGACAGTGATGCAAAAACGTGACTATCTTAAAATTATATAAACGTAGGTAGATAGACTGTACTGTACAATATTTCTCAAATTATAGTGTACTCTTAATGTATATATAATATAATAGAATGAGTTAATATACAGTCGGCAACACGCTAAGATTTAATGTACGAACATTATGAAAATCGTCATATTTTCATATTTCATATGCCGACTATGTCATAAAAGCTTTCTCAAATTCAATAGGTAATTAAAGCGTGACGCGTGGCTGTGTGTACATTAATTTATATTCATCATCATCATCACAGCTCATATACCTACGTCCCAACCTAACTACGTTAGGGCGATTAGGCCTTAGACCACGCTGGCTCAGTGCGGGTTGGTTGACTACGTACACCTTTGAATTCGCTTCGCAGATGTACGCAGGTTTCCTCACGATGTTTTCCTTCACCGTAAGAGCGTCGGATAAATGTACATATGAGATTCGGAACGAAAAACACATTGGTACACGGTGGGGATTAGATCGCGGGCCTCCCGATTCTATGCGGCGCATAAACCAGTGCCGAGACCACAGCGCCACCGACTTACTTTAATTTATATTAAAAAAACAAATATGACTGTTATGATTGGGTGGTTTTGCATACTACGGTGTTTATATTTGTATGTGTGATGTGCGAGTGTAGTAGGATAATGAGAGTTCAAAAAAAAATTTTACTTTTTTTGTTATCTGATATGTATTATATGTTGTATGTATATATTATATGATATGATAAGTGGTCAAGTAGTTATACAATATCTGTTGTTGACAGTTGTAGGTACCGTGTCCAGGATTAAAAGAAATGAGAAACTACAGGCGAGTATTTTTTGAAGCGCTTCGGAAAGTTCGTATGCGTGCGGTAGTCTTCAATATTGGCGATCGACTCCCTAACCGGTGCCCAAAAAAACAGTGTAACACTCGCACACATGCACACACCAAACAGCGAGCGTTTATTATATAACAGGAGTCTACATATTATTATATAAGTTTATTTAAGTTTTATATAGCTACTAGCTTTCCGCCCGCGGCTTCGCCCGCGTTATATTCGAATTTCCCACAGGAAGGATATGTTTTCCGTCGGTAAAATTATCTTATTTCCTTCCTTGGGTCCTCGGGTTTTACGATTGGTATATACGGGGTATACTGTATAAAATTTTATTTAAATCGGTAACAGTGGTTTTTACAATACTGCCATACAACCTTTCACCCCCTCCTGGGGGTTACCCTTACCCCTTACAGGGGTAACCCTTTACAGCCCTTTTCTGCTTTAAAAGGTAGCCTCTGTCCTGTCTCAGCCTCTAGACTATCTGTGTACCAAATTTCATTTAAATCGGTTCAGTAGTTTTAACAATATTACTATACAACCTATTATCCTCCTTTCAACCTTTTACAACCCTTTACAACCTTTTTTGAATGAAAAAGTAGCTAATGTCCTTTCTCAGGCTCTAGACTATCTGGGTACCAAATTTCAATTAAATCGGTTCAGTGGTTTTAACAATATTTTCATACAACCTATTATCCCTCCTTTCAACCTTTTAACAACCCTTTACAACCTTTTTTGTATAAAAAAAGTAGCTTGTGGTCCTTTTTCGGGCTCTAGACTATCTGTGTAACAAATTTCATTCAAATCGGTTCAGTAGTTTTGGCGTAAAAGTGGAACAGACAGACAGACAGAGTTACTTTCGCATTTATAATATTAGTATGGATTGCTAGTACTTATTATTTATTATTGAGGTTTACTCACGGTGGTGCTTCGCGTCGTCTATAATACCAAAGTAAGCAATGGTATTTTGCTATAAACGTATGGTATTTTGCTGTGGGGAAATGCTGCCGACATTCAAACTATATTTGTGCTGCAGAAGAGGGCCATTCGAGCAATTTATAATCTAAAAATGCAAGACTCTTTAAGAGATAAATTTAAAGACACTGGTATAATGACAGTTGTGTCTCAATATATTTATGAAAATCTAATATATACCCATAAAAACATTCATTTATTTTAGTAAAAACAGTGATGTCCATAGCTTCAATACTAGAAATAAGAATAAAATTTACATTTGCCTCACACTAGACTCCATAAAATTAATAATTCATTCAGAGGTAACTGTGTGCGTTTTTACAACAAAGTTCCAAGCAATATTGTACAATTAAGCCTAAATAAATTTAAAATCATTGTTAAAAGTGTACTTATTAGCAAAGCCTATTATACGGTTACTGATTATATAAAAGACATGAATGCTTGGACTTAATGTTTCTTAGTTCCACCAGGCATTGCCATGAACCTTTGTAATTATACTTGTACCTATAAGTTGACTTTTGTATGACTTGGTAACGATATATATTTTTGTAAATGTCGTTGCTTCTGTAAAAGTTATAGAGTTTCTTGCGCCCGTTCTTCTCTATAACTAAAAGAAGTCCGAATGGGTAGTAGGGAAAAAAAAAATTTGGACTATTCAAAAGAGCATATCTAATTGCCTACTTGAAATAAATATTTTGACTTTGACTTTGACTTGACTTTGAATGAGTAAGTTGTAATAACTTCACATATATGTCAATTGGACCAAATTACTTTAAATACTTTGATATTCTAAAGGAAAGGCGAACAACACTGGGTAATAAAATATTGAATACAGCTCACATCGCGTATGCACGTTTGCAAATATCCAATGGGTGAGTTGTTCTTTTGAAGGAGCGTTTACAAAAAGAGCTATTTCACTCGGATGCATACAATCAGCATGCAGGAAGCAGTGAACTTTTGAAAAATTTCTGTCATATTCAGCCTGCCAAAGAGTATTTATTTCGTGCAAGATTATAGAACTTTTGTGCAATAACAACTTTCAAGTATTTGCTTAAAACTTGCTGTGTTGTTATATTTAAGCGATAGCTCAATGCTATGGTGATTCCAATGAAATATAAACTAACATTTCCTAATTATTTAGTGTATCTAATAATACGGGAAAATAATAAATATATTATGTAATTGTGAATGAAATTCATCATTATATTAAAAGAAACTAATCAATTGTAAGTCAGAAATCTGTTGTAGAATTGCATGCTATATGATTCTAACTGACGGTAAGGGCGAGGATATAGGGGATTCATCGGGACTTTTCACTTTTCAACTAGTTAGCGACAAGTTGTCTTATTTCTTAATATTTACAAAAGCTCTTATTATTTATACGTATTGTTTGTAAGTGAACATTGGGGACAATACTAAATTAAATAATAAAAAATAAGCAGGAGATCCTATTTACACCCTCGCTGAACCAAAGTCAAAGTCAAAGTCAAAGTCAAAATATTTATTTCAAGTAGGCAATTAGATATGCTCTTTTGAATAGTCCAAATTTTTTTTTTCCCTACTACCCATTCGGACTTCTTTTAGTTATAGAGAAGAACGGGCGCAAGAAACTCTATAACTTTTACAGAAGCAACGACATTTACAAAAATATATATCGTTACCAAGTCATACAAAAGTCAACTTATAGGTACAAGTATAATTACAAAGGTTCATGGCAATGCCTGGTGGAACTAAGAAACATTAAGTCCAAGCATTCATGTCTTTTATATAATCAGTAACCGTATAATAGGCTTTGCTAATAAGTACACTTTTAACAATGATTTTAAATTTATTTAGGCTTAATTGTACAATATTGCTTGGAACTTTGTTGTAAAAACGCACACAGTTACCTCTGAATGAATTATTAATTTTATGGAGTCTAGTGTGAGGCAAATGTAATTTATTCTTATTTCTAGTATTGAAGCTATGGACATCACTGTTTTTACTAAATAAATGAATGTTTTTATGGGTATATATTAGATTTTCATAAATATATTGAGACACAACTGTCATTATACCAGTGTCTTTAAATTTATCTCTTAAAGAGTCTTGCATTTTTAGATTATAAATTGCTCGAATGGCCCTCTTCTGCAGCACAAATATAGTTTGAATGTCGGCAGCATTTCCCCACAGCAAAATACCATACGACATTACACTATGAAAGTAACTAAAGTACACCAATCTAGCTGTTTCTACGTCAGTTAATTGGCGTATTCTCAAAACTGCAAATGCTGCAGTGCTGAGCCGTTTTGATAGTTTATCAATATGTGGCCCCACTGAAGTTTGGAATCGAGAGTAATTCCTAAAAATACTGTGGTGTCCACGAGGTCCACATTTCTATCCTTTATAATTACTTCGGTTTTCACCTGTTTTACATTTGGCAATACAAATTTGATACATTTAGTTTTACTTTCATTTAGAAGCAAGTTATTAACGTTAAACCAGTGGACTACTTTAGAGATTGCATCGTTCACAGTGTCATTAATATTTTGTCTCCGTTTAATTTTGAATATAAGTGATGTATCATCTGCAAAGAGTACAATTTCGTGTTTATTATTAACATAAAAGGGAAGGTCATTTATATATATTAAAAATAAAAAGGGACCAAGAATTGAGCCCTGTGGGACGCCCATCTTAAGCAAAGATCCCTGAGATCTCGTACCATTAATATCGACTCTCTGAATCCTGTCACTCAAATATGAAATAAGAAGGTTCAGAGAAGAGCCTTTGAAACCATAATAACGTAATTTCTTAATCAGAGTTTCATGGAGAACACAATCAAATGCTTTGGATAAGTCGCAAAAGACACCCAAAGCATCGTGTGAATCCTCCCAGGCGTCAAATATCTTATTTAAAAGCTCTACACCTGCATCAGTTGTTGAGCGACCCCTACTAAAACCGAACTGATTATTATGCAGAAGATTATTAATACGAAAATAGCTTTGCATTTGGTCTAACATTATTTTCTCAAAAATTTTACTAAACGTTGGTAGCACTGAAATAGGTCTAAAGTTTGTGGGATCAAATGAGCTACCAGACTTAAACAAAGGAGTTATCTTGCTATGTTTCATTAAATCAGGAAAAACACCACCTTCAATAGAATCATTAAATATACAAGCTAGAATTGGAGCTATTATTTCAATTACTGATTCTGTGACAACTACGGAGTTTCCCCAAAGGTCCGCGGTTTTCTTTTTATTTAATGTTTTAAAAGTCTTAATTATATTAACCGATTCAATTTGTCGAAATTTAAAAAGAGTCTGACTATCCTTAACATTTTCTTTTAGGATGGATTCTGCTACAGTTGGGGAAGAGTTTAAAAAATTTGTTGATAAAATAGGAATATTGGTAAAAAAGGTTTCAAACTCTTTAGCTACCTCACTATCTGAAGTTATTCTTTTAGTTCCTATATTTAAACTGTAGTTACTGTCACGAAGTTTAACTCGTCCAGTTTCAGCGTTAATAATGCTCCAGGTCATTTTAATTTTATCAGCACTGTTTTTAATTTTCGAACTTAAAAAACTTGACTTTGCTTGGCGACAAACCATTTTAAACAATTTAGAGTATTTTTTTACATATTCATAAAATTCTACACTCGTGTTATAGTTACGTTCATTATAAAGTTCAAAAAGTCTTTTTCTACTTTTATATATTCCGGGTGTGGCCCACTCACTAAAAGTAACAACATCATTAATTGAAATCCTTTTTGGCACAAAGATATTATTGAATTCTTTGCAAATAGATTAAAAAAATCATTGTAAAATTTATTTGGATTATTTGTGTATTTTAAGTAAGGTATTTTATCAAAAAGGTTACTTTTAAAATGTTCTAATCTATTTATAGTTTTAGGTATAACAGTGATGTCTCTCTTTGCCTCATGTTTACACTGATGTGGGACAGCGATTATTAGTCCACAGTGGTCAGAATCTAATTGATTGATAACTTGTTTAGATTTTAGAATAAGATCTGTATAAATATTGTCAATACATGTGGCAGAGTTAGCAGTTATTCTGGTTGGCTCAAGAAAAATATTTTTGAATTGTATGATTGAAATAAGCTAATAATTTTAGTACATAAACTAGAATTTTCCAATAAATTAATATTAAAATCACCACATATAATCAAACTCTTGCCCAATTTACAAATCTTCCTTAAAACTTCATCCATGGTAGCCTCAAAGCAATCATATAATGCTGAAGGGGGCCTATAAATGCTTAATACAACAAGATGCTCCAGTTCCACACAAGCAATCTCAATCGTTCGTTCAACTGAGAGATTCACAACATCTCTGCGTTCTTTAAATTTAATTTTCTTTTTCAATAAAATTAAGGAGCCACCACGTATTGCATTTTCACGACAAAAAGAACTAGCTATTAGATGATTGTTAAAATTAAGCATGATCTGATAATTTTTAAGCCAATGCTCTGTTACACAAAATATATCTATATTATTACAATTTATAAATAATTCAATTTCTAAGTCCTTTCCTAACATTCCTTGAATGTTTTGATGCATTACTTTAATTACATTTTTACTATGTAGATTAGTACTAAGTGGACTCTTTAAATTTATTTCAGTATTACTAATGTTTTCTAAGCGAGAGGAATTCTCTTTTGTCTTAGAAATTATTTAAAGAAATATCAATAATATTGTCAGTACAAGAATTACTGACAGTCAAATCTATAAAAGCACATTGCTCAATAGGAGCAGTTATTGTAGCCAAGTTCTTGGCTGTTACTGCACCACATGTAGGATAAATTCGTATAACGTTATTACTTATTAAAAATATCAATGAAGTAGCTGTCCGGCGACGACTTCGTCTACGTGAAGATATTTTTTTATTGATACTTCTTATTGTTTGTAGTGTACCATTATTGTCTATATTCTGGTAGAGCCAGTATAGCCTATATATAATCTTCCACGACATACTGAGGTATCTCACACATTTTTTTACCAATTTTGACCAATAGTTCCGGATATTAACATCTTTCAATCAAACAAACAAGCTCTTCAATTTTATCAAAGTAAGCTTTTACCTCTGTAATTGTATTTGTGTATGAAGATTATTATTATTTTTAATGCTTTTTATACTAATTCGTTGATTATTTTATTTCGACAAACAAAACTTTATGAAACTTTTACACAATTCAAGAAAATTATGTTTTCACTGTTCCCAAGTTCTCTAGTCTTATTGTAATAAAACTTGCACTATTTGGTCAAAATGTTATGAACCTAATACAACTACCTATTACAAAAGTTATTAATTTATGTTATAATATTATTGATTTAGTTATTTTCGTAAAAAAATATTATTAGCCAGTAGTGTAGTTCTGCTACTGTTCTATCTATGACAGCCGTCCGCGCCGCTATGGAGGGGACTCTGGTGTGACAATGCGTCTCTCGCTGTCGTCGGGGGTGGAATTTGTATATTTTCGTGATGTTTCTATTTTTCACCCCAATATTATAAGCATTGTTATCTCATATTTTAGATTTTATAGCAGAACTAATATATTTTATTTTGATTAAGATGAGGAAATTATAATAATAATAAATAAATTTTTGTTACACTTACACCAATTAGCCTAGCCCAAACTAAGCTCTGTAAGGCTTGTGCTAGATCCCAATCTAGGGTAACGGATAGACATACATATATTACACATAAATAAATATTTTTTATTGAAATATACTATATCAACAGCCATGACTAAGGTACAAATGCTCATCACAGATCACAGAAACATCTGCCCTCACCGGGATTCGAACCCGGGACCCCAGAGATGGCGACACCTTGAAACCGGTGTACTATCTACTCGACTATGGAGGTCGTCGAATTATAATTACTTATAAGCATGTTTATTTTAATATTAGGCTTAAATAGATCGTAAAGCTAATGTTAGAAAGAAAGATTTAAATTAATTATTATATTGAAAGTTAAGAAGTATGTAGATCCCAGATACAATTTATTAAATGTACAATATTTTTGATCGTACATACTAATGTAAGACCTTTTGTAACCAAAACCAAGACCGCAGGAGATCATGCTCTCCCTAATCTGTTCCGACCGCTAATTGTTTCCTCTCAACCCTACCGTATCAATTTTCAAGCAATTTTCTCGGCCGGCTTGCAAAGGAAACGTCTCACAATGGTGCGGGCAACTTATCTTTAATAAACCCGAAATGGGTATTGTTTAATTACTGTAATAGTGCTATTATGGAAGTTGAAGTAGCGCACAAGTTATTTAGCAAGAAAGTGGCTTCCCAGATGTTTAAGGCTTCAGGCTTATAGTATTACTTAACTTGCGCTCGCAGCTTTGTCTGCATTATATCTTATTTCCTATAGGAAATGGAAAGATTCTTGAAAAATATCTCATTGAAGTTACCACTTTGACGGAAGATTATTAAAAATTATTTAACCAAAAGAGCCAAGTTTTTTAATCTTTGTCAATTGACATCAAATTAATAACATACATTTGAAAGTAAAATAAATATTTAAAAATATATATTTTCTTAATAAATATAGTACTAAATTCTGACAATAAAAATAGATGTTATTAACGACCTTTTTTTTATTTAAACCATTATATTCTGAAATTCAACAGTAATCCAAAGTTTTAGTGTAAGGATGATATTTATTCAAAAATTAAACACATACAAAAAAACTTAAGGTTTTTTTATGTACGGTAGGGTATGAATAAAGGTAAGGTATGAACAAAAAGAAGTAGAAATTTCATAAGTAATTATTATTTTACTTCCCTGGGTCTAAAACCCTCCCCACTCAAATCATCTCCATTCTAAAGGTTGAAATCGGATCAACTGTACTAGAATAACGTAGAAGTCACTGAACATCTAAACTCACAAGCTTAATCTTGTATAAAATTTGTATAGATAAATCAATTTTTGTCACTGTTTCAAAGATCTTTCTAAGATTTTTTTGAAATTGGTCGTATATCAAATTGAAAAAAAAATTGTTTGTCTTTACAAATTGAGTAGTCGGTTTTGACAGGTGTGATTCCCATAGATAAGTAACAGACAGAAAGTCTCGGTTGACTGGTAGTAAATAACCTATTACTCATCCACCCTTTTTACTTTTTTAATATATAAAACAGATTAATTGAAAAAAAGGCGGTTGACTTACCGCTGTCCTTTGTAGTTTGTAAGGTACGCTTCTCGCCCAGATTAACACTACGGAAATCAACGCTATTACGAGTGACATAAAAGTCTCGAGGGTAAATCAATATTTTTTTATTATTCATTGAACATAGGTCCTTTCAGGTACTTATTGATGTTAAAACTAATTCAAAAAGGAGATCACAAGTAGTTTGCACGTACTTGTATGGAAATCGGTCGAGCCTGCTCGAGAAGAACAAGATAAAAAATTATTATGAATTTTTTGTCTCTTCTATTTAACACAACATGTAATATCTGATATGCTGTGTACCAATTAATGACATTTTTATCGAATCATTTTCATTATAACTCATATATCACCCCGTCAGTTAAGATAATTAGTAAGACCTAATCACCTTAACTTAGTCAACGATTCTGGTCCAGTGCGAGTTAGGTCACATATACCTTTGAAGTCGTCACAGGTTGCTTCCCTTAATTACCTTCATGGTACAGGCATTATGTACATCCTGTGAAATTCGAAAACGAAAAACACATCGAAGATTTCCTAAGTAAAGGCCGGGTCAAGAGTACTCACAACCGACGAGCATGCATGAAGACGCTCATGAAAGTGGAGGAAGCAAGAGCAGTGTGCCAGGATCGTAGCAAGTGGAGAGAGGTGGTCTCTGCCTACACCATTGGGAACAAGGCGTGACATATATGTATGTATGTATGAAAAACACATTGTGTTATTGTGTTATAGGAGGATCGAATCCCGGATTTCCCAAATGCTAATGCGATAGCGCCACTGACACCTATGTCAAATGCTTAAAATACTAATATATATATATATATATATTATTATATATATATATATATATATATATATATATATATATATATATATATATATATAATATATATATTATATATATAACGACTAACGAAAGAAATTTAAAAGGCAAATATATATCGGTTGGTAGGTGATGACCTAGACAAATATACTTGGAGCAAATAGGTGATGTACTGAGGATGCTAGTGAAGTATATTTGAATTGTAGCAAGTAAAGAACTGTGATATCTGCCTACCTCCACGGGAATGAGGCGTGTGGGGTATATGTAAGTGTCAACATTTCTGCTGGACATAGATCTTCCCCAAGGATTTATATATCGACTGGTCCTGCGCTGCTAGCATCCAGTACCTTCTTGGGTTTTTACCAAACTTTTTGTCCACCTTGAAGGAGGGCTTCTAATGCTGCATTTTTCATTATATACCTGCCTTACCTTTCCGTTCCTTTAATTTATTTCGGCTTTCAATTTGTGGCTATTATTCTTCGAAAGCTATCCTAGTTCCCAAGCAGGTATAGTACTCGTGTGATTTTTTTCCCCATTTACATTTGCATACATCTAAATACGGGTAACGGTGGGGTTCTTTTTTCTACTAAATTTGTGTTGTTTTTGACTTGAAAAATGGGTGATAACATTTGCTGCCGATGACGTGACGTTCAATGGAACAGTTTTATAGCTTGAAAACTTGTTCGAAGAAAACCAAGATACGAGATGGTTCTATGGTAAATAAGCGTTGAGTGACCCCGAGTGTCATCAAGACCCTACGGAATTATACGTAATTTCTTACTACGATTGAAGAGAGGTTTTTAGCATAAAATTTCAGTGATGCAATATATGAATGAATGCTGAATTAAAATGGTATAGCGCAAGGTACACAGATAGAAAAATACATTTTTAACATCGCCTCCATAAAACCGGCGATTTTAAGTACACTTCAAAATTTTATTGCCGAAGAGCCGTAAAGTTATTGTTGGAAGAACCGCGGGGCTTTATTGACGATTAAAATCAAATCAGCATTTTTATTGTATACGTGTCGTAACGCCGGCGGTGGAAGCTTTGAATGTTTTTTTTCGTTTCGAATGTTTAATGTGGATGGTCGATTGCAAAACCTGTTTTGTCCTTATGCGAGGTTTTGAAATATAAAATTGGCAATTTTGCTACATTTACATTTCTTTAGTAGGCTTCTACGTAGATCTTATTCGAAGCTGGCCCGTTCCAGGGTGATTGTGGCAGCTAATGAATCCCTCTTTTGTGGGTCTCATGTTGAAATCAAATTACAGTTTTATCTTAATCAGAGCTCGATCCTTCCCTAACTATGTTAAGGCAATTGTTAACCATCTTGACTCAGTGTGAGTGAGTGAGATTGGTTGAAGCGTATGTAACACTGTAAGTGACATAAAAACTTCTTGATCTTAGTACATGTTCATTTTATAGACTTTTGACGTTTGACAAATTTATTAATTTTTCAACAATATGTCATATAGTTTTTATAATAATACAGATTTAATACAATTTGATATGTTTTAATTAATTCCACAATATAATTATATGCCTAGCAGTCTTACGCGGGTTTACACATATACATTTTTGGTGCCGAAACGGTTTGAACTAGGAGAATGGAGAGCGATATGGAGGAAAGTATGGCTAGCTCGGAAGGCCCGAGCACGATCAAGGAACAAGGTAACGATTTCTATACATTAAAGTCGTTGCGTATATCCAGAGGTCAACAAAAAAGGGCTCTAACCAATTTGGAGCAGTTCGTTGAGACCTCAAGTCCAGATCCTGTTGCTTTGAAAATTAAAAAGGACAGATTGGAGGTAATTTTTTCAAACTTTTTTAAAATACAGCATGACATATTATGCATAAACGAGGCTGATGACGAGAGCGATGATTTTGAATTAAGGTACTATAATTTGCTTACAAAAATAGAAAAATTATTAGCGCAGAATCGAACAACATTTTCCAGTACAAAAAAATCTCCCACTGATACATCCAGCTGTTTAAAATTACCTCGTATCGATATAGCGACATTTGATGGCAAAATAGAAAATTATAGATCGTTTCAGGATTTGTTCAATTCATTAATTCATCAAGACGCCAAATTATCAGATGTTCAAAAACTTTACTATTTAAAACAATATTTAAAAGAAGAGCCATTAGAAATAATCAATAATTTGCCGCTTACAAATGAATCATACAAATCTGCACTTGAGTTGTTGAAAAAACGATACGATAACCCTTCCATATTGATTTGCAAGCATATTAATACAATTTTAGAGTTGCCAGTTTTACATCGTGGTTCTGCAGAACAGTTAAGGTCACTCACTGTTAAAGTGAGACAGCAAATGATGGCTCTACAAAATATGAAGCAGCCAGTACATATGTGGGATTCCATTTTGTTTTGTATCGTTTCTAAAAAGCTCGACATGCTTACTTTGCGGCTCTATTACTCTGATTACCCAAGTGAAGAGTTACCGAATATCCAGACTTTGCTTGAATTTATCGATAAAAGAGCGTGTTCTCTAGAAGCAAGCCCTTCGATGCCTGTCCCAAAGGTCAAAGTAGTAGCTATAGCAAACGACATGAAGAAACCCAATAAGTGCGTCATGTGTTCTAGTGATCACAAACTGTACAAGTGTCCCAATTTTTTACTGATGTCACCGCAAAAAAGACTAGATTTTACAAAAGAAAAGAAACTTTGCTATATATGTTTATCGTTTCATGAAAATTTATGTCGATACAAATTCAAATGTTCTGTTTGCAGCCAAGACCACAATACGCTTATACACGTTGATAAGAAGAATTCTGAGCAGGTTTTACATACAGTCAAGCCAAACACAAATAATGTACTTTTACCAACAGCTAAAGTTTTAGTCTCAGATTGTCATAATAATAAGTACATTGTTCGTGCTTTACTCGACTCAGGGAGTCAAACTTCCTTCTGTACGACTAGTTTAGCTTCTAAACTAGGAATTTCAACATTTGATACAACTAAAAATATTGTTACATTAGGTGAAAATATAAAATCAATAAACAAAGGTGTTAATTTACATTTACATTCTATTTCAGAAAATTTTAATATTAATGTTACATGTGCTGTCATAGACAAAATAACTGTCAGTTTACCACAAACTAGTTTTGATATTTCCAAATTTACAATTCCAAGTTTTGTTAAGCTTGCCGATAACGAATACAATGTTCCAGGTGAAGTTTCACTTCTTCTGGCGGCTGATGTCTTCTTCAGAGTATTAAAAGATGGAAAGGTGGAAGGCGGTCCAAATGAGCCTATTTTATTGAATACTTACTTGGGGTACGTCGTGTCTGGTAGGTTACTTGACTCGAATAATCTTTCCATTGCTATGCTTTCAACCGATTTTCATGATCAAGATTTTTATGTTAGAAAACTATGGGAGACGGAAAGTGTGCCAGAAATTTTCATAGAGTCTTTGCCTGAACACGATTATAGCGAAAAGGTATTTATAGATTCAGTTAATTTAACAAATAAGAGATTCGAAGTACGTATGCCCCGCA